>JASNQO010000001.1:2026899-2357370 GCA_030378425.1 Periconia sp. TS-2 | reverse complement strand
GTTCGCAATATCTGGTGCCATCCTTACCATGCGTCATGGCTAGGCATCTACAGAATCGCTCACTTGACCACTGGCCCGCCCATGGGTGTGCTATTGAATTATGATTGTTTTAGAAAGCTTGTAGTATATATACAGATAATAAGAGCACGTGCGGGAATTTTCTCATCATGTTTACTTCACATGACTGAGCTTGATTGCGCGAGGCACGGCCTCGCGCTCGGACTATCGTACCTCCAGTACAACAGCTCTCATTCACTACATAACAGCGCAAAGCTACTGGTGGGTTATCATACCTTGTTTACCTCTTGAATGCTGGCCCGACTTGACCAGGTATTACCAGATTCCCTCGTCTTTCAGCGGCCGACGAAATTCTACTGCTTCATCTACTACCTGCGCTTTCATAGCAACTCAGGAGCCATGCAATCTCACGATTAAAAACATCTTCGAGCCAGCAGTTTCATACCTCCGCTCCTATCTCCTTCCACGATACTGACTTCCCACTCTATGAAACAGGAACTAAGCCTCATCCCTACGGACAGCTCCAGAAACGAACCTAAACAGGCACCACCAGCCCTCTACCCCTCAAGCCGACCTCTCAAACCTCATCTTCTGCTTCCTCCCACAAGCGCAACCTCACTCAGCATCCCACACGGTAAAACAAATCTCTCACACTCCCCAAGTTCCGATTGTGAGCGGTCCATCTCACCCCCTAATCCGTCCCTCACGGCACATCTCCCCAGAGTATGTCCCGTCTCATACCGTCGTCTCCATCCTGCACCACACTTTCTCTCCTTCTCCACCTGCCTCGCCGTCAAACCACTGCGAAACCAGTGCATCATCATAACACATCAAAGCCCAGGCACGAGCATACACGCTCATATCGGTAGCTAATCCAACCTGCCGGGGGAAAAATGAACGCCTCAGATGGATTACGATCGTCATGTGCTACGCAGTGCTTTAGTTCTGAGGAAGGGGCGGAGGGGGCTACTGAGTGCTGCCGCGTCAGCATAGGGTAGGATATGTATGAGTAGTGAGGAGCCAAGCTGCTGCGAGAAGCAGGGAGATTAGATGGCGGGCGGGCGGTTGGAACAAGGCGATGGTGCTCATCATCAGCTAATTCAAGCTCAATCAATCCGCTTGTTCGCATATGCCTGCTCACAACCTTACGCTCAAGAGCAAGAGCTGTGCGCCGAGCACGACGCCAATATACGAACACATCCTTTGCAGCGGTTTTGCCCCCTGTCTAAAAGAGGGGAAAATGTTGCTGGGCGCTCAGGCAGTGCCGTCGTATCGATGCTTCTTGTCTGCAAAAGCAAACCTGCGAAACTCTGATGTCTGATAGCGGTAGATAGTAGCATAGTATGCTGTACCACACGCTACGAGATTATTCACACTCAAACTGCTATTCCCACTCTTGGGAGCTAGAAGGACAAGGGGGCGAGGGGCGAGCTGACAGTTACTCACTGTTGCACAATTTGCCCGTGATTCGGCACGAGGAGGAGGAGGAGGAGGAGGAGGAGGAGGAGGAGGAGGATTCATTTCCGTTGTTTTGAAGGCACGGCAGGGCTAGCATCTGGGAGGATGGGGGGTTGGTGGGTTTGAATATCCGCCCGATCACGCTCAAACACTTTGCACTCGAACAAAGGGACACTTGGTATGAACACCAAAATTAGTCTTTTGAATCGCCTTGCCTTGCTTGCTATTCATTAGTTGCACCTCACATCTCGGGCGCAATCAATCTTCATCTCTTCTCCACTGCATCCATCACACCACTTAACCCCCCCCCCACCCCCCTATCCCCAAAGAAAAAAAAAATGCCAGACCATCCGCCCGTAATGCATTGCACCTATAACCCATACTAGTCCCCATGCTGGTACTCGGCAGTCCAGGGGGACTTTTGTTCATCGCAGAACCAATGTTCAAGGAACATGCCATTCGTCATTCAAATCAAAAAACGTACAACTACAAAAAAGGGGATGGCGTGATCCCCTAGCGCTCTCGCAAGGCAGCTTCTTCCTCTTCGAAAATGGGTGTGGGTGCTTGTCGATTCTGTGAGCATTAAGCATTTTGCTTCATTCGGTGCGAGATTGTCCGGTGCCGCTTGCTAAGCACGGAGGGATGTTGATGTGGACGTCTCCGGATCTGAGGCTGAGCGTCCATGTCGTTGAATCATCATCCACTGTCCCAAGACGAGACAGGTCGGCAGTGGCATAATGTCATCAGGCAAAAAATGGTACGTCGCCAAGCTCGCAGGCTCAGTGAGGAAAGACGGAGGCCCCCTCAATATGCAGTGTAAATAGTATCAGTTAAAACAATTGTCGGAAGCGAATGTCATGAAAAGTCGAACATCTTCCAGTCCATGCTGGTATGCAAGTCGTTAGAGTTACGCGTCGGAACCCAAAACGCCGCCGATGCGGAGCTCAGAAGCTAGCTTGGAGGGAACCACTCATCGTGGCCATCCAATCAAAGATAGTTGCAGAAAGTCGCGTTTAGAAGAATGTTAAGGGGCTCAGGATTTTGCCTCTTCAGCCGCCTGGCTAGCGGGTTCAGGGCTCGCTTCGACACCCTCCATCGGCCCGGTTTCGGCGTTGAGCTTTTCTCCCTCGGTGGGCCTCTCTTTCGAACCGTCGCGTAGCTTGGAGAAACCGGCATCGGGAGCAGTGGGAGTGCCCAGCATCTCCTTGGGATAGGGTTCAAGGTCCTTTGTGCTGGTGGAGAACGTCGAGATGATGGGAGTGTATGCCTTGTGGTCGGCTTGCGTTGGCGTCTTCGCTTCAGGTCCGGCTGATATAGGAGAGAGAAGGCCCTCCGGGTGGGTGGCAACTTCCTGCTGGAGCGCAGTGCCGTTCATCAGACCGTTCCAGCCACCCTCGATATCGCGCAGCAAGCGAACGTACTCTTCAGGCACGAGTCCGCTCTCGCCGGTCTTTGGATCCTGCGCAACAAGCCAGCCTTGACCGTGCCGGTATGAGACAAGGATGATCTGCCCTTCGACGAGCGGGAGCTCATTGTCATTCAACCGTTCAAAATCAAACAAGGCGACAGCTTTGCCGTGCATTTCTTCTTCTGGTGAGGCAATTGTAAACTGGTAGTCTCGAGAGAAGCGACTCTGATCGTTGAGAAAATCGTCGGGCTCTGACATTTCCTCGTCAGAATCGTATGGTGGGCCATCGGCGTCGGCATAAGCACGCTGCGGGAGGGTGGTTGCAAAATGCGAATCCCGGCGCGAGGCGCCAGCTGGAGGTGCAAGCGACGAAGATTGCTCTGGGGGATATGTAATGTACTCGCCGCCCGGGCCGTTGGCGGCGTCATTAGTCTCGCTGACGTAGTATATCTGACTTCCGTCGCCATTTGTGCCTGAATACGATCCGCGGCGAAGCTCCTCTGGATAGCCCCGGCGGCCGCGCGTCTGGTCGAAGTTGACAATGTTCGATTTGTGCTTCTTGTGCCGCGCGTGGCTTGTGACTACCGGGCTGGAAATGTCCTCATCCTCGCTATATGGGGGACCACCATCGTAGGAGGTTTGGGGTAGTTGTTCGCCGGCATCCCATGTGGCTGCTGACCATCCTGCTCTGTCACTGTGCCAGGCAACTGGTGGCGGATCTGATAGCCTCCTGCCTACTTCGCTAGCTGGGGTAGATATATCCGAAGGCTGCTCAGGCAGCGGCCCATAGAAGAGAGGATGGATCGGCCCGTAAGCGAAATCTCTGACCAGAGTATATGGGAGACTTGAATGGAAAATGGGATAGGCGACCGACTGCGGGCGTGAGCGCACCGACTGCGAGTTGGATGCGTTGGAGAAGGTAGAGAGCCGCTTGCTAGCATACGACGAGGCACGGTCTAATTTTGCCTTGGACGGCGGCGAGGTGAGGAGGGGAGGCAGCGAGGTGCGGTTTGCGCTCGGCGAGCTGAGGGAGCCAGGCTCGCTCCTGGGCGACAGCACGTCGGCGGCCATGTCGGAGTATCTCTGCCGCCCTCGAACGACGACCCCCTCGGTGATGTCGTCCAGCCGTCGCAGATCGGTGGGGGGTTCCTTGTGTGTGTCGGGCATGCGAGGAGCGGGGTTCTATTATGAAGCTCTTGGGAGGTCAGCAGTGAACAGGCAGATGAGCAAAAAGATATGGCGTGTGTCGAGGCGCCGCGCTGCAGGTGAGACGTCCGGATCCACCGCACTCGCACAAATGACGGCACTGCCAGCGACAACCACGCCGGGGCGAGCGCAGCAGCCGCAACCGTTGCTCAAATCACAACAGGCGGGTACCTGACGGCGGCTCGGGAAGGCTGACTTTGCGGATTCGCCAGCTCGAGGTTTCGTGTGTTTCGACCACTTGGAGGCCAATGGGCTGGCAAACAGCGCTTGAGGGCTTCTCGAAGCTACAGCGACGAGGGCGCGAGGCCCGGCGATTGGGAGGCGAGCAGCGGGCAGGGCAGGTAGGCAGGCGACGAGGGGGAAGGTTTGCAGTGCAGCGGCTGGAGAAGCGCTCGCTGCGGACAGTGGGGGGAGCCCTGGCGCTAAAGACTTACCCAGTGAAGGGCCACAAGACGGACGCCGCGGCGGAAGTACTCGAGAGAGGGGGGGGGGGCGCGGGAGGAGGAAAGGATGCTGCAGGGGCACAGCGCACGCAGCGACGATGGACGGGTGTCGTGGGAGCAGAGCGAGATGTTTTGCGTGGCGGGCAGTCTGGGCGGTAGTGGTCGTGGTCGTGGTGGAGGCCGCGGCGGTCGCTGAGGTCCGCTGTGGTGGAGCGAAATGCAGGCGCTATTTTTAACTCGACGCGGCGAGGGGAGCGAGAGCACTAGAGGCCGATTCGACGTTTCAGAATCGAATTGCGCAGCCGGCCGGCAACACAGCGCAGCGCATCCTGAGGAAAAGGGCAGACAGACGAATCGACGGGGCCAGGGAGACGAAAGGGTGTTGTGGGAGAGGCAATGGGCGGGCCAGGACGGGGGGGGTTTGCTTGTCTCCCACGACAGCTTCGACCTCGTGGAGCGTCCTTTCCGCATTCGCTCTAGCGCGCCCAAGGCCAGCGCCGAACATGAAACGCGCTAACCGCAACGGGCGACCAGCGCCCCGCGCACGCTGAGCAGCGAACTGCCCTCGCCCATCGCCCATCGCCCATCGCCCAGCACCCGTCTGCCATGCCGTCGTCCTGTGCGCCGCTCGGCCTGCGCGCCCGGCCTGCTCGTCTCTGCATGAACGCGCCGTCACGGCCAGACGAGCACAGTACGCGTGGCCGCAACCGCCGCCGCCCGCCCAAGCCCAGCAGCACCCCCGTTCGCCGTCCCCCCAGGCCCGTCTGCCATCGCCGCGGGAGAGCAAGATGAGCCGGCCTGTCCGCTTTGGGCCCGCCACATTTCATCTTACGGACTCATAATGGCAATGCTATGGCGACTGTGCGCGTCAGGAACAGGAAATGCGCCCGGATGGCGACGCCGACAGCGTCAAACTGTCCCAGAACGCGCCATCTGCCCTGTCCCATCTCATCTCCTCTATCCGCAGCCACATCTGCCTCCCCGCATTGGGCGTAATATTTCGCGCGGAGAATTAGTCAGCACTCCCATCTCACACCTCACCCGCGCACCTCGCACAATGCCATCGCACCCCCTCGCCCGTCGCCTCCATCCTCCAACAACACCCATATACCCGGTGTCAAAACCCGCTCGTGACCCCCATTCTCGCGGCCCACCATCGAGGCTTCTCGTCACTCCGTCGACGCGGCCGGGTCTGCCTGGTAAGTCCTTCCACGCCCACGCCGTCATGCACGTTATGATGAACACCTTTATTGGAGCTGTCCTATTACCCATGAGGACCTCAAACATTACGCACTGAAAATTCTGAATCGCGCACCCGAAATTGCTTGTTGATGCCGCCCGCTGGTTAGAGCCCCGCTGACGCCGTGAAGAATTTGCAGAGCCTGCGTGACTCGTCCATCATAGCATTCTGTCTCGTCTAGCCTTGATTGCGACTCTCTTTCACCATGTCGGCCGATCCGCGGCTGAGGTCGAGGGCCCAGCAGCAGCAGCAGCCCACAGCCGTACCCCCGCCGCCTCCACCGCCGCCCATGGAACCAGCACCCGCGACCATGGATGGTGCCAGTGATGCACCGGGCTCCTCAAAGGCCTCTGTCTCCGACGACACATTCAAGCTAAAATTTTGCACCGTGTGCGCTAGCAATCAGAATCGGTATGTCAGTTTGTATACCTCACGTCATCCTTGTGCTGACTGCTCAGATCTATGGAAGCACACTTGCAGCTTGCCTCTGCAAATCTTCCCACAATTTCCTTCGGCACCGGCTCGCTAGTTCGACTGCCTGGACCTACAGTACATCAGCCCAACGTCTACCACTTCAACAGCACCACATATCGCGCCATCCACCAGGAGCTGGCCCAGCAGAATGCGCAACTGTACACGCAGAATGGCCTCCTCAACATGCTCGGTCGCAACCTTACAATCAAGTCGTACCCAGAGAGGTTCCAAGACTGGGTACCGGGCAAGCCTAGACTCGACCATGCTGATGATCAGGGCTCCAAAGGCACTGAAGCAGGCGTCGTTGATGTCGTTATCACGTGTGAAGAGCGCTGCTTCGACGCGGTCCTCGACGACTTGCACAACAAGGGTGGCAAGCTAAACCGGCCAGTTCACGTCTTCAACGTCGACATTCGCGACAATCACGAAGAAGCTCTTGTCGGCGGTAAAGCCATTCTCGATCTCGGCTTGAGCTTGAACGAAGCTGCGGGTAAGGAGAGGGAGATTCACGGTGACAATGGCTGGGATAGGGGAAGCGGCTCTGCACGCCAAGGCTTCGACGAGCGTGTGCCCGACATATTGGCGGCCTGGCAGGAGAGGTGGCCGAACTTGCCAGCCCTCTGGAGCTTGGCATGGTTCTAGGGGTGCAGGTTCTTGAATTTTCTATGAATAGGAGAACCGTCCTTCACGACTAGTCACGATCATGAGATACCCAGCATTAGCACGGCGTTCTGAATAGTACTCAATTCTGAGCTTTAAGCAAAATTTCTGCAAACCTTTGCCAAATTCCGCGCGCTTTAATGACCCCTCTGCATTGTCTTCTGATCCGCTCCTACCCTCTCCAGGGCCGGCCGCTCCTTCTATTCTCGTCGCACATGCCCACACCGTCCGCATATAACATCGAATGCCCATAATTCCAAGGTAGGAGATTATGTACCGTGAAATTCCCCGCGCGCAGACCCTTATCGACCATGTCCCAGTCATCGACCGATACTACGCAGGTGATAGCCCCGTAACAACAGGGAATTCAGAAACTAACCAGACACAAAATTCGGCTGGCTTAGAGGTCCACGCATTGAAGCTCTAGTGGCGACGCCTTCTTCTCTAGAGTGGTGGGACGCGGACGAAGTAACTTCCAGGTGATGGGAGTTAATCGGAAATTTTTTTTTTTTTACTTTGAAGCTCCATTTGTTTTTTTCTCTTTTGAATTTTTTTTTTCTAGGCAAAATGTGGAATGCCAAAAAAGAACGCAAGGAGATGTCACGGGGCGGATAGAGGATTGTTGGGAGTTCTATTAGTATCATCTCATAAAGAGGACACCTAAGAGATCTCTAGGTATGTACAAGACCTTGGATCTCTAGAACATCTCCAGTGCTACGGGTATTCTAGTGCCTTTCGAATCACTTTGTCCAATCCCATCTTATATACGAATCGTATAATCGCTTCCATCGAAATGATTTCCATGGTGAAGTAAAAACCTAGGCTTGACCAGTAGAATAGACATGATGCAAAATTCAAAGCTCACATGTGAGCATCTTCAACAGGTATGATGATACATTCACTTGCTAGAGCACCCACGCCGTATACGAAAGTGTTGTATCTAATCAAGGGAAACACAAAGTTCAGGAGGGCCATCGATGGGATGCAAATCGAATCGCACACAACATGGAAGGAGCAAATCTATTTTTCTAAAGGGTCAAAGTGATGTGTGTGAAACCCTAACCTGCGGTTGGACTCTGCTTCACTCCTATTTTGCTTTGAGCTCTCGTGATTGAAACAGAGGATACCTGCAGAAGGCCTAGATGATAGCCGGCCATCATCGGCGACCAAACTACCTACATGCAAAATGCAGTCTACGCGGATGAATGATTGCTTTCTGGCGCCATTCGCAATTGGAAGTCCAGCAATCTAACTGCGTTGATCATGAGCTGTGCTATTCTCTTGTTGTCTCAGTTTGGTTGTTTATCAAATCATGTCTGTGTAGGGAATCATATCGTTCAAGTGCCAAAAGCAACATGCATCATCGACTAGCAAAGTATCTGGGCAGCACCCGTCTTCCTTGGGACCAAGTCACCACCTAGGGGGATCTCGGCGCAGACGAGCTATGCTTGTATAACTACACAATCTTTCTTGAAAAATTGGTACATGTATACATTTTCTGTCCCTTAAATTCTTTGGGAAAAAATGATTGACGACGGCTCTCCTCTTAAATTATTCCATTGGCGCGCTAGAAGCACGTGTTCGGCCCCTTATTCCTTATGCGCAATATTGCTCTCGCTCTCCTTCCTGATTCTCCTCTGCCGTCCCCTAGTATAGGTATACTCTCCCTGTTCATATTGTCAAGTTACTTCTTCCACCACACAGAAGCGTCAAATCAAGTACACCATGCATTAACCTGGAACAACTCCCTGCAAGAACAGTCTCCTTCATTGCTGTTGCAGTTAGCCGTCTACCTAGGTTAGGTATTTTTGGATCACGTGAGCAAAACCCACATGTCGAAAGGGGGACCTCGGGATCTGCCCTAGCGACCGCCACCTCAGCTCATGGCGGACCAGCTGAGGCGCAACCTTAGTGTGCGACCCTGCATTGCTTCACGCGACATGGCGTGCCAAAAGACAAAGGAGGTCGCACTGAAGGTTTCGGCGAGGTTTTCAATTTGTAGCCTGGCCTTCTCGCCGGCTTATAAGGACGCAGAACGTGGTTGGCGAGCGGGTATCTCGACCAGACGGAACGCTTACAAAAATAGCTGGCGTGAGTGCTGCGCCTCACACTTTTCCCAATCGAGACAACTTTCGTTCTACAATTGACTATTTGGGCAAATAGTGCTTGGCTCTCTTCAACATGCTCGACTCGCAGGCTGCTGCGCGGAACGAGTGCCGTCTGCGGCAGGACAGGACGTGGCATGGCTCTGGCTCCACGTCGATCAGGAATCCGCAAAGTTTTTTATCTGCATTTGCTGGATGTTGAAGCATGACATTTGGCCAGCGACGCCGCCACATCCGCCGCGCTAGTTTCGTATTCGTTCTAAGAATACGTTGCAAGAGGTCCACGCGCCCAGATCGCCCGTCAAACTGTGCAAAGAAACATTGTGATGGCTTTGGAAGCGGCTGGGCAAAATGCAAAGACTGCATGCGCATCGCGATGACGTTGGGCTGGTGGTGAATACCCGTCGGTATTATCGCCAGGGTTGCCGCCTTGCTGACAGCCACTCCCTCCACCTCCGCATCATCGCAGTCGCGCCGGCGGCCCTCGCATTCAAAACTGCGCCCGCACACTCCCCTATACCATCCTGAACCATTCTCCCCCGACGCTGCAGTAGCCTCGCCTGTCGCTGAGCTAGCGGCGCGCCTCAACCTGCCCTTTGCGCTCCCCGTGCACCATTGCTGTATAAACAGCTGCACCCCGCTTAGTGCGCTTCAGGAGTCTCACGAACTCAGGCCCGCACCTGTGCTGTCGCTCGCTCGCCCCTTCGCTTCGTACGCTCGCTATTTCCAATTTGCATTGTCGACTGTTGAACACGATGGTCCCGGATCAGTAGAGGGCCACCCGCATCGCGTCTGCCAGCACAGTGCTGTGGACTTCCTCCGCCTCCACGTTTCACCCTCGCAGACCACCCTCGTCAGCCCTGTGCAGCTTTGCCCCGGAGCACCAGCAGCTCATAAACGCCATCTTTCCTGCCTTACATCGACCGTCCATCACCCGCACCGATCGCGCCTTTCTCACGCCGTGTCCCGTACCTTCCTTTGCCGTGCTCGCTTGGTTGGCTTAGGCAGCGGCAATCTTGCTTGGCTCCTTGCCGTACCACGCCCAAGAACAAAAACTGGAGAGTGAATATGAAGAGGTGGACATTGGGACGAGGATGGCAATCTATCTAGCGCCCAATGGCGCCCGGATACCACTCGCCAGAGGGCGCGAGATTCCCTCCCTCCAACCCACACGCCCTCGGCCACGACCTCGACGGAAACGACCGACGCACTCGGTTTTCTATACCCTCACAACCTTCATCCTCCTCTTCGTACTCGCCAGCTTCCCGACCGCCAACGCCGTCTTCATAGACTTCGACAACTGCCTCGACCGCACATATCGCACTGCGACGGATCCCCCACGACTACAGTTCACACCCCTCTACTTTTGGGCTGCCTTCAACACCTCCGCTCCAAGCCATCGTCTCAATGTCACCGTCTATGGAAATGTGTCGGGACAATACTCTGCAGGCGACTACCCCGGCCCCAATGATGACCTCTGGAAGGACCCAAACAACTCTTTCGGCAAAATACCAGACGTTTGGCAGCCCAATAACAAATTCACAACACTCTTTGCCGACTTCAACACCCTGACGTATTCGGCGTGGAGCTCTGGTCCGCAACAATACTGCCTCTACACTCTTAATGGTTCCTGTCCAGTCACTCCAGCCTTTGAGGACTGGGGCGGAAACGCCAGCGATCCTTACTCGTTGCGAACCTTCAGCATCGGAAGGAACTTCTACAGCAGTTACTCATTCGCAACCTGGGAGGGAACACTACGCATCGTCGCTGGTGATAGCAAAGCTACCGCTCTTGGATGTGTCTCCGCAACCATCACACCCGATCTGGGGAATAAGCTAGCTGATGCACTCTGCTATCTTCCCGCTGCGATTCTAGCGCTTGTCGCAATCGCAACCGTTTTCGCAGCGACTTGCAGCCCCTGGGGGACTGCCAACGTATTTCGCTGGGCCAGCAACTACGGTAGAGATGAAGACCTGCTTCGACTGGTCACGCCTGGATTCGGGGATTGCTTGCAGTACATTCAATTCATTGTTCTAGCAGGCAGTCTGAACCTGGATTACCCTGGATACTTTCAGCCCGTGGTCAGCCAGGCTAGTTGGTCGGTCCTCATGTTCAATCAGAGTCTTGTAAGCCATGGCAACGGAACGAACAGCCTTGTGGACGGACTCTACTTTGCCAATGGAACTTACGGCCTCTCACGCCTCGGCGAATACGTTGGCATGACAGAAGAGAAGGACATTTGGGCTTGCATGGCTGTCTGGCTTCTGGGTCTCGTCGGCATTGTGACTGTGCTCGTTCAACTGGGCTTCCTTGGCCGCTGGATCTCTTCAAAAATCAGCGGTGTCCACGAGACCGACCTCCGCGACAAGAACTGGCCTTTTACCGCTGGAAACATCGTGCGCATCGTCTTCAACTTCTTCCTGTTCCCCGTTATATCTCTCTCTCTGTTCCAAATGGTGGTGGCCCCGGACTCTCCTGCTTCCGTCGTGGCAACAGCTGTCGTCCTCCTCATCGGCGTGAGCGGAGTGGCCGTCTGGATCTTCTGGTTCATTTTCACGACTCGTCCTCGCGCTCACCTTTTTGATGACCTTCCTACAGTTTTGACATACGGACCACTGTACAATACGTACTCGGACGATGCAGCACCGTTTGCTTTCATTCCCGTTCTACTAACTACCATTCGCGGTATCGCCATCGGGGCTATCCAGCCGTCCGGAATTGCACAAATTATCATCCTCGCTATTTGCGAAGTAATCCTAATCTTGACTTTACACGCCTTCCGGCCATTTCAGTCTAATACGTCTATGAACGCATATCACACTTTCTTTTCTATAATTCGGCTTATCTGCACACTCCTTATGGTCGCTTTCGTTCCTACGCTTGGTGTGTCAGAAGCGCCAAAGGGATGGATTGGCTACGCAATCCTGCTCCTGCATGCTGTAGTCCTGGTCTTTGGTTTTTTCCTAAACTCATTGCAAACTATTATCGAAGTCGCTGCTCGACTCGCCGGTGCTGGAGGCGACCAGAGGGGAGGCCTTACCAAAGTCTTTGGCAAGCGCCAACTTGCGAAACGTCATCATCGCAACCAACGCAGTAGTCTCAACTCTAACGCCGCAATGCTCGCACACATGGAAGGTGACAAACAGTCAATACAGCTTATGGGCGGGCGAGCCCGAAGCTTGTCTGGTAGCTCCGCGGTGCTTCTAAATCAGCCCTATAGCGGTAGTCAACGCGCAAGTGTTGGCTTTGAGAACTTCAGCCAAGGTGGAGAATACAGTCACGGTGGAACAAGTCCTGGAACGCCTGGGACCGGCGGAACTCCATTCAATTTTCTTGCAGGCTCTGCTTCAAGCTCACGACGCCCTACAATGGGTACTACCCTGGATAATCCGGATTCTTACTATCGCCCGCCGAGGCCACGCAAACAAACCATGGACTCTATGACGCCTGCTCTATCAGGTAGACATTCTGGTGGTAGCGCGGATCTTACCAACGCTCCATACGCCGACAATGTAGACCAAGCGGAGAGTGGTGATCTCGGCGAGGGACCATCTAACTGGTCACCCAATCGATCGATAACTCCAGCTATTCTTCGCAATAACCGCGACGACTCTGACCCTAACCCCGAGCACCGCAATGACAATAACAAGACAGACTACTCGGTCCGTGAATCTGACTTTTACTATGGTCTCCGCGGCCCTGCGCTGTCGGCTCAGCCAACAAGGAAGCTGAAGACGGGTCCTGCAGATCCAATGGGGCCGGTATCTTCTGCTCAAGGTTGGTTCAGGAGCCTCGGGTTATTTGGTGGTAAAAAGAAGGAGAAGGGCAAAGGCTTTGAAGTTGTCCGCAGTACTCGTATGCCACCCCAGATGATGATTGCCGAAGAGGATGAGGAATCTCCACCCATGCCACAGGAGCCGTATCGAGATAGCCCGGGCACGCCAAGTGGTACGAAAAAGTCGCTGCAGCAAGATAGCCCAGTTGCAGGACTTGGGGTGAGCGGAGTTAGGCGATCAAGTGAGAGCGATTCGGACGACAGCATAGACGAGCCATTCGATCATCACGTCCACAGAGTCTCGGACATAGCGCCTACTTTGGGTCCCATCGACACTGGAGGCGGCATTGAGCTTCCCAGTAGAATCGGGTCGCGAGCATCGCGCGTATCGCGGGGTCAGGCCCAGGGCCCAAGTCGTGCTCCCACGATCCCGCGTAAAAGTTCGCGACGAACACATTCGACGGACCAAGCTATTCTAGAGAGCGCATCTCGTCTATCGACCGTCGTAGCCTCGCCACCGGGCACGCCAGGGCGATTATCGGCACACCTACCCGAGCATCACGGCCAGCATCTCGCGCCGACCCAGAGTGGTCTGCCCATACGCCTGCCATTCGGATCATCGGAACCCTCTCCATCTCCGGAACGAACACCGGCACATTCGGCGGCTTCGAGTCTGTATCCCACCGATGGAAATAGCGATTTCCATGCGCTAAGTACCAGCGATGGGCTCGCGCCGCCTCCATCCATACATGCAGATGAACGGCCTTTGAGCACAGGCTATGTGCATCAACACGTCGCGCGTGACAGCATCCAGAACGATGGCTATGACGCCGGCAGTCATTTGGAGGCATCGGCAGAGTTCATTGATAGGAGTAGAAGCATGAGCACGCAGCACAGCGGAGGCTCGCGAAGGTCATGATAGGCAATTCTACAAGTAGTGCTACACTACAGGGCTAGCAATTTGACAGGAGATTTGTAAGACTGGGCTCACCATCAGCGAAGACGGTATACTTTGCTTTATTCTGCTTTTTATTGTAATTGGAGTCGTATACTTCAGCATACAGGCTTCGGCTCACGAATTTTCTTACTGTACATGCCATAGCGGACCTGGTCATGGGCGTCTTGAGCGTTTTCTTCGGTGGTTTGCCGGGTGGACTGGTCCGTTTCTGCTTTCTCCAAGCGTGGATATTATATGTTTTGTAGCATGCAGCGGGCACATGAGCATTGGCAGTGGGACTGGCACTCGGGATGATTGGAGAGACTCTATCTCTGTATACCTAGGATTCAGGAAGCTGTAGACCACGCTATGATGGTGGCGAAAAATAATCATCACTCATTTCAATGCAGTTTTCTAATGCAGTGTCGGATAGATGAAGCTGTGTACTTGGTACATCGGGCCATCGTTGTTCCTGCCGCGCTTGTCGCGTGATGGCCGTGCTCACCGGGTGTTTGGGAACTCGTTCCTCAGGGCGGGCGATACGGGCCTATGTTCACGCCTGAGGCCATTCTTCGTCCTCCAAGCTGCGCTTCTGTTTCTGCACGCTTGGAGTAGGCCTCGGAGCTTCACGGCCTGCAACACTTACTCGCAACACCTGCCCAACTCCGTCCCCCGACGCTCACGGTGGGCTGGCTATCGCCCCTCAGTCGTAAATCGGATCTCCGTCCCGCCGATAGTTGACTTCGCTCCCTTGACCTAAAGGTACGTGAGACCTGTGATCAGTCCATGATTAGCTTCGACATCGCTCACGACAGCCTGCAGAAAACCTACTCCTATTACTAAACCGGTGGCGGCATGGTGCCATGAGTGTTCCATCGCCTTCCTTCGAGCAGCGCTCTTCCTCCACATCCTCCTCTTCTAGCCACACCACCCACCGTCCAGCCCACGACTCCAGCATGGATCGCAGACAGGACGGTGTATATTCACAGAGCAGCCCGGAGCTGCGGGATCAGCTCGACGGAGCGGGCAACAGGTCTGATACCATGGATCGAGCTGAAGCTTATCCGCCCCGCACCCATTCCCACGGCGCCGTTGCCTCCCACTTCCTCGCCCAGCCTCCTGATGTCTACGGAGGCCAAACGTGGATGGACTTCCTTCGCGAAGCTGGTACCGACCCAAATCCCAGCGCCCGCCTCGCTGAACAGCATAACTACCCGCTCCCTCCGCTACCGCCCGAGCATTACGCGCAAGGCTCCTCGTCCCGACTGTCGCTTCCCGCTCGCCCATCATACTCCAGCGAAAGCTCGTCACGCAGCTCGTCGGACAGGAAGAGGAGGTTGACATCGGCGGAGTCTCCACAACGGAGACAGTCGAACATTAGGATTCGTTCGGGAATTGCAGGCGATTCCAACTCGAACCCTATCACGCTGAACTCTTCCCCGCCGCCCTCCTTCCCATCCCAGACCAGCATGGTACCAAGCAGGAGGGAAAGTGATCTTGTGCTTCCGCCGTGGCAACCGGATGCTGAGGTTTCACACTGCCCAGTCTGTGGAAGCCAATTCACCTTTTTCTATCGGAAGCATCATTGCAGGTACGTCGTCCTTCCCTGCGTACGAATTGTCTCTTGACTTGTTCATCACATTCACCTGGACTTTATACTGAGCCACTTGTACAGGAAATGTGGTAGAGTCGTATGCTCTGCATGTTCACCCCATCGCATCACTATACCGCGCGACTTCATCGTCCACCCACCAAATGACAATCCGAACATCATCGATTTAACTATAGGAGACGATGACAGCACCATGTCTGCTTTCGGCCCCTTTCGCAACCCGGCACTGGGAGGAGGTGAGGAAGTCCGCGTTTGCAACCCTTGCGTCCCCGACCCAAATTACGACCCACCTCCCCCATACAGTCAAGGACAGGGCCTACCTTATCAACCATTTTCACCGCACCCGCGTCCACCTCACCATCAAGCGCGTGGCCCGCTTCCACGCCTACATTCGAGCTCGCGGGGCCACCGTCCATCACAGAGTGTGAACAACGGTGCCCAGACCGTGGGCTATGGACAAACGTCGCGTGCCCCCGATCCTTTCACCGATCGAAGGGTCAGCTTTCATGGCAGTACTAGAGTGGCAGATTTATGGCCGCCAACGCAGCCGCCTCAGTCGGGGCATGGGAACCCACTAGCTTATGATTATAGAGGTGCGCATTCACGATCGACTAGCGATATGCCTACGAGTCCAGGGTATCAACCTCCCGAGCCTGAAGACCCTGATTCAAACATGTTCCGAAGACCCTTCTTCACTCACGGCCGGTCTCGCCCTACACCCCCGCAACCTACCCCTCGCCGCCAAATCGCAGAGGAAGACGAATGTCCTATCTGTGGAGACGAACTCCCGTCTAGATTCCCCAACGGAGATGACTCCGCGCGCATCCAGCATGTCGAAGAGTGCATTGCGCTACACTCTGCATCCCCGCCCGTGCCCTCAGACACCGCCAACCAGACCTCAACAAGCCTCCCTAGTCAGCGCACTCGTGGCATGAGCAACCCTGCGGGTAATGGCGGAGGCCCGAGCAGTAGCAATCGCCTTAGCATGTCTGCAAGGGGCATGTATCCCTATATCGCGACGGAGAAAGACTGCGTGGACGATGAGGGGAACGAGGCCGAGTGCGTGATCTGTTTCGAGGAGTTTGAGTCAGGCGATAAGATGGCGCGGTTGGTCTGTTGGTGCAAGTTCCACGAGGTCAGTCTAGTCAACCAAATATGCGTGAGCAGAAAGCTAACGAAGAATAGGCATGCATACGACAGTGGTGGGAGAAGAAAGGCAGAGGAGCGTGCCCGACGCATCAGTTGCAATATTAGCACAGCATTCGCATGCCTATTTGCATGATACATGGCTTATAAGAGAACTATTCGTCCAAGAGTTGAATAGAGGGACAAAGGTGAACTACGGTTCGGCAAGCGAATGGCCTCCGTTGTGGATTTGGATTTGGATTTGGCATTGGATTTCATTTTATCAGGTGTTTTACGGATATACCCCAACCTTCCCTTCCTTTTACGCTGGGACATGATAATGAACAGTCGATTAAGCGCCCGCTCTCTCATTCTTCTCGCTCTTCTCGCTCTTTTCTCTGCACGATAGTGGATTCATGGCGTTGTTGAAGGAACTGTTAGACCCCGTAGCCATGTCAATGAGTCGATAACGCTCCTCTCTATCAATCCGATGAAATTTTATCTACGCCGAGTTCATAAGGGGCGCAATGAGTGTCTTGTCCATCCATCTCATCGAAAGGGTCGTTCTTTCAATCAAAGGAAGAGCAGATTTTGCAGATTAGGAGAGGAAGTGAGCGCCACATATCAAAGCGAAGAGTGTATAGATAGACAGCAGGTCAGGATATACATGGGCAGGGAACTACATCTACCCCCTTCTGTAGGCAGAGTCATTGGCAGTATTTGAAGACGGCTGTAGCGTGTTGCAGACCAGAGGACTTGGGGGTGGGGGGAAGGGATAGCGGATGAGCTTTTTATGTCGGTCTGGTGTTGGATTGGAGTAGAGAAGATGCAGGTGATACGGGCATAGGCAGTGTCAGAAGCGACGTTTTGGGCAGATTTCTGGTAGAACATGGCATGGGAGGAATAATTCGTTCTGGTATACGGACTTTGGACTTTGTTTCGAAGGGCGTGTAGGGCTCCTGGAAACGCGATATTATTACTACTTGAGACGCAGCTTCGATTGTTGTCTACTGAGCTTGCCAAATGCTTCTTAGAGAGGAGCCGTAGGACTGTAAAGTTACATGGTTCTCTCGTGTATACGGTTCCCGACGGGCTTCATGCCGTGGCTTTGAGCTGTTTGTGATGTAGCTTAAGATGTCTCTTCAGTTTGTACCCTTGCCGCGTCCGTTACAACGAGCGAAAGCAAGCGTTGGTGAAGAGCGAGTACGGATAATAACAGAGTCTCCAAAGCAACATTTATGCGGACTGGCCGCAGCGACGAGGAGCGAATAAGTCAAGAGTATGAATTCGGCAGGAGCGTGATACTTTTGTGCGCGTTCGAAGTGGCCGTCGAGATTCCCCTTTACGCGTATCAGACAAAGCACAGAGACGAAAATTCAGACATGTATCCGTCCAAGACGTACTTGTCATGAAGTGTTGAAGACTGCGCACCACGTAAACTCGACTTCCATCAAGTCGATCCAGCATCGTGTATCAACCACAGCGAAAAAAAAAAGCACGTACTACATTCTATGGCTCGTTAAACATCTCATCGAGTACCCAATTGCCAGGAAAGGCAGAATTTCACTCTATCCGCTGAATCTACAAATGCTCTCAAGAGTACAACTGTCCAGCGAACATCCATCCATCCATCCATCGAACCCGTACTCTCATGCCTACACGTAAACCCTATCGAACAAACCAGCTTATCAGCCAGCAACCCATCGCTCCCTCCCTCCCCCACCCACAGCCGAAACGAAGATCGTTGCTACGGCCCGAAGCCACCCTCTCTGCAATGCAGAAATGTCGACAAGAAAAAAAAAAAAAAGTAAACGTCATGTATAGCGAAGGAGAGGCTTGAACACTAGCTGCCCGCATAAGCAGGGCAACACGGCTGGGCTGGGTGAAGGGGAGGAGGGAGGGGAGGGGGGGTAAGCGGGCTCGTCCAGAAGGGGGAAAATACACGATAGGTGAGAAGAAGGGGAAGACAGCAGCCACGATGCTAGAATGGCCTCATGATCGACAGAAACCCGTATTTACATTTTTGCGTGAGAGCTTGCGTTTTGTTGTCGGAAGTGGGGCCTGCATGCAGAGAGTGGGCGAGGGTCATCAAAGGGCTGAGGGGAAATGTCTCAGTTGCGGGGGAAAGTGACGTCTTGGAGATGAGATAGGGTAGGGTAGGGTAGGTGTGCAGGTGATGATGTGGCACAGGTCTGATCCTGGTTTTTCCCTCTTTGAGGTGAGAAAATTTCCACGGTGCTGGACATGGGGAGGGTTGTATGCGGTACTTGCAAGTAGGGCATTCTTGATGACGCTGTTCAACTTTGAATTGCAGAAAGATATGTATTGAATCTACGGATACTGCAATGCAATGGAGCTCATAGTTTCGCCAAAGGAAGACTTTACGCTGAACGAAGAGTGAATCATGTCAAGCACATTTACTCTTCAGCACACCTTCGTTCAAAGTCTCGCCTCACACCGTCACAATTTGCCTCAGATCTACAACATCACACTCACCTTCACTCTCACACGGCCCAACAAACCTATTAGCGACTTCCACCGCTACCAAACTCTTAGTCACGAATCCATGGCCCGTCTAGATTTTGACATCTCCTCGGCCATTATCGCCTCTGCTGCCCTCTTACGCCCTCTAACCCCCCTTGCATCTCAACGTACCACGCCATGCGCCATCAATACCCCGTTTCTGCGCCTCAAAATTACAAAGCTATCTCTTTCGGTTTGTACATGCTCCAAAGAGGCGTCGGGGAATCTATCCGTACCACTGTCCTGGGAAGCCCGCGTGCCACAAATCGGCTTAGTATAAGCTCCATGCAGGTGAAAATGGGTCAGCGACACAGACGCAGTATGGCGCGCAATGTGGGTCATCTCGGAAACTACCATGTAGATAGTAGAGTGCGCGAGATTTTTGTCTCGGTCAGTATGCGAGATCTAACCTCCCCGGTGTTGAAAGCGCGGCCTGTGTTCGGTCATGGGGGCTTGATTGGCTGCTGGTTGCTTGAAAGATTTGATATTGTGGGTCTAGAGAGCTGAAGTGACGAGTTCCAGCAGTAGTGGAGGCGTCTGAATGGCGTCGAGGCGTGGGTGTACACGATCTGAGACGACGCCTGCGAGGAAGCTAAGGGCGGTTTGATGCCACAGCTCCGAATTAGCTCCCGCAAGAAAGAGTGATGTGCGTAGAGGGCGCTTTGGAAAAGTGCCGTTAATTCCGAAGGTGAAGTTTCATCGTCCACGGACTGACGTTTTTCGGGGGACGTCTGCTAGATTTAGAGTTGAGATCTATAGTACCAAATCCTTTAGCGAAGATCGAAGTACTATAATTCGATGAAATCCTTCAAAAGTCTAGCCGTGCGTTGTCAGGCGATCTGTGGGGGCAAATTAAGAGAAACGTCCAATCGAATCTAGTCACATCCGAGAAGATGAAGAACAATGAGAATAGTCTTACGGTCAATACAAATAAGGCACGTAAAGCCCAGTCCGTATTCTGGCTGTTAGTGACATAGTACTGTAGCCCGATCGGTGTTAAGAGTCCGCGCTACTTCCCAAGTTTGCGCGTGGCAGATGCAAGAATCGTACGATGCAAGGCCTATATCTTCTCCAATGCTGAGCTGTGTGACTTGCAGAAAGTAGATCTCACTTAGTTTCGATATCCGATGTACCGCAAGAGATTTCTCCGTATTTGGAATGAAATTCCGGGAAGCCCAAGTGGGCAATTGTAGTCGAGACGCCACGCGCATCGTTCCCTCAGCTATGTGAATGGTATCTGCCGAAGGGTGCTCTGAGAATATTGCGTATCATTTTCGGCTATGTTTGCGAAAAGAACTTCTAGAATGTGAGAATTCGAGACAGTTCACGCCTCGAGATGCCAAAATAAAAATGATGAATGTGACAGTGAAGGTGGAAACGGTCGGCGTTGGCGAGGTGGCTGTTTCGGTAATCTCACTATGACTGCTAGTCAACGAATCCTTCAACGACCCTTGCCCAAAACCGCGGCATCAGGTGAATGGATGCAAGCATCCGCTAGAAATATAGATGGGCTTCCGCTGCAATCCATATTTGAACTACAAAAGCAAGTTTCACCGGCACATACCTAGCTCTGGACCACGGTCCATCATATCGATTACTGAACATCTCTTCGACAAAGTGCACGCTTGGCTGGGCATGGGAACACGGTCGCATCATCCATCTATCTCAGGCCAAGATCAACAAGAATTTGAAAATCAAGTTTGTGTGAAGATTGTCGGTCAGGAAGGCCCTTGAAGAATTGCGACTGTGAGCTGCGAGGATGACAGTTGCCTACCGGTGTCTGAATCCAGAAATGGTTGATAGCGTGAAGCTGACGATCGCTGGACTGCCACACACTCACCGACCCGGAGTATATTCCACTTAGGTAGACCGGGTATCATGACATCAATGAGTGCGACACTCCTGGAACCCTGAAAGTGGGAAGACTGGTCCGCAGCTGCAGAAGTGCCCGCGCGTGGATGTCGTGAAACACGACACGTCGTCATCCATAAACTTCATTTTCAGATCCACAAGTAATGAGCGTCTAGTGAGCTTCACTTCTGAGCCTGGTGCTCATGTCGACATGAAGAAAGGGTGCGCATTACGGTACTGCTGGTCAAAGCAGATACTGGTCTCGATGTTACACGCGATCCTTTTTCCCCTGGCCACCTGAGCCACGTTCCAATCGACAATCTACTTCCTTTTCAGACCGAGTTTTTGAGCCGAACGCCTGTCACCCGTCGCCGTGGAACCGATCCGCTAGTGTGTATACTGGCGGGCGTCCCGAGAAAAGTGGGGACAGTGAGGCGTACAGTACTTCACCGATGAGCACAGTGTTGAATCTGGCCCGCTCAAGCATGGCGGTTCTTTGATTTGGTTCGTGGGATCTTTGCCGTATCCCCAGCCTCGTCTGAGAGCGACCCGTACGAGGAGAAGTTGCCGAATATCGGCATGTCGCGAGCATCGGCAAGGTCGCAGCGTCGAATCCTGTATTGACGTGGACTCCTACATTTGCCTTTTGTAAGATCGATTGGTAAACAGCGTCCAAGATATTTACATGGGGGGCTGCGACTGACAGACCGTATGCAACTGGATGTCGCGGCCAGGAAAACAAGGGAAAAGGCTAACTGCCACGTTGAGCGTTTTGCCACAGTGTAGAGGGAAGTGAATGATGGACCTTGCAAAAGCAGGACGACGGGTGGCAGAGGACGTGGCGCTGAGTTGCTTTTCTCGCCCGCTGACTAACCGCATCATGCCGGTCTTGTGGCTCAATCCCAGCCTCGAAGAAGTGCCATGGACGAAACAAAACAGAGAAGCCGATCAATTTCAAGGGGAGGAGGTACGAATTAGACCCGCCTAGCCGGGTTGATTAATGACATCATGTAAATCCGACATGTCCTAGGGGAAGGTGCTACAGACGTATGAAGAGTGAAGGAACTGTGGGCTCGCCGTCACGTCGTATTCATGCAGTAGAGTGCCATCCCACCAGTCATGGCTCCCTGGCTCCGGCGAACAAAAGAAGCGACAGGTAACGGTACCCGATATTGATAGGTGGGAGCTGTGTGACACAGAGAAGCGACAATCGATAGAAATGAAACCTTCAATACGATAGGCCAGCCAAAAGAAAATGTACGCACACGAAAGGAGGGAATGAGTAGCTACTACAACAAACCAGCCATGACATGGAACGGACCTGCATCAGCTAGCTCTTGTAGTTTTGACAATTTTTCTCCCACACCTCAAATGCGTCCTGCTCTGTCTGCGGCCCTGCATGCGCTAGCATGGGTTCAACTGTCGCAGAGGAGGGGTGGTATGGAACGGTGCCTTGCCAGGTTGGCATCGGCGCATATTGCTGGCCAAAAGCAGGGATAGCCTGGTTCCGGTCTGATACACTTAAAAAAGTCGGCTCTGATACATAGGAGATTGGAGCCGCGGGCCGAGCCGCCGATGATAGGTGGGCATTCGGGTGACCGGTGAAAGGACTCGGGTGCAATGATGCAGTCGCTGTCGCTGCGGATTCGGACTGCGCATTGACTGGTCGATATGTTGCGAACGGAGGTATCGGACTTTCTAGATCTGGGATAGGTATGCTTTTATTCCAAGTTGTATTTCGCTGGCCCGTCTGGCGGCGTGTTCCTGCATCAATGTCCCCTACGTTTGAATCCTCTCTTTGCTGTCGTTGCTCAATGTGGTGCAATTGCGCACCAATGTTTTGCGAAGGAGTCTGGTGCAGAGAAGGGTAGGAATAGTGCCGTAGATTGGGTGGTGCAGGCTGATGGAGACCAGTCGATGTCCTTCGTAGACTCTGTGGCTGGAACTGTTCCTGTGGGGGCGCTGTAGGACGCGTCGCGTATCGTAATGGTGCCGATCCTGGAGCCCATTGTTGGGCACCTTGCATCCGTTCCGAGGATCGAGCTTCCGGTGCACTGTTCTTCGAAGCTAGACGCTTCATTTTGTTGCTCATAAACGGCCCTAATTCGCCTTGTTCTAGCTCCTGCTCTTCCTTGATCTTCGTTGACGTTGGAGAGGCGTTTTCTCGGCGTGCCCTTTTTGTCCCCCATTTCAACGGTGCGTAAGCCTCAGTGACGAACGATTGAAGCCCTGGATCTTCGAGTAAAAATAACCCCGTATTGCCCATGACCGTATCTTGCATGGTCCCAAGTCTCTGCGTCGTTCCGTCCGCTGAGTTGCCCTGCATTTCAACGTCACCTCCCGGTTCAACGCGTTGTTCAGACATCGCTGTGGCGTCATTGTCCTTGTTCGGGTTGATCTTGCTCAATCCAAGACTAATTCTCTCCACTGCTTGTGTAGCAAGCTCATGTACTCCGTTCTTTTTTAGCTCCATAAACACGACATATGCGGTGTCCACACTGCGGATTCGACTATGATCCCTGGTCTCTATTGCATCGGTGAGCAGAATCATGGAGGAATGGAAGGCTTGCTGTCCTATCGTCCAATCAATTAGTGCTGCTGGGAGACGTCTGTAGAAGAACAAAAACGCGGTGATGACATTCTGGCACGAAGACAGGACCAAAGCACGACCCCGCAGCAAGGTCTCCGGTGAAGTCGTTGGCGAGCAGTCCGGCAAAACGGAACGTTTCATGGGATGAGAGCCTGGTGGAGGAGCTTTGTTTATGGCGGAAGCCTGGTGGGAGGAAGGATGTGTCGGTTCATCGACGCGTTGGCAGTTGAGGACGACAAGGTAGGTTTGTATTTTGCAGTAGAAGACTAAGCAGGTTAGCAGATCAATCACGTATGACTTCGTGGCTTTGGGAGAGACAAACTCGCCGACATGGCCTCAAGCGGCCATTCTGAGAACTCTCTCTTTTTCTCGAGCCATGATTCATCGAATCGGAGCGTCTTAGGCATCGTTTCTAGTAACCTCCCTAGAGAATCGGTGAACTCATCGATTTTTGCGTGATTTAGACTTTCACAACTCAATATTTGTCGACCTAACCCGGTGAACTCGATGACGAATTCTCCGAATCTTAACCTCGTATTATCAGTTGTAAGCTCGTCGGGTAGGGGGCAATCGCCAATTGCACTTATCCCGAGTGGACGACCCAGTGTCATGGAATACTCCTGGTCCATATGCAGCATCCACCACCACAGCTCTTGGCGAACAGAGCATGCTTGCTCAGTAGGTGGTGGGGGATTGAGATACTTTGGATCTCGATTAAGTCCAATGGATTGTGCAAGCCGTATGGTCGTCCCGAACAACGTCCAAGCGTCAAGAAACCGACTGCTGTTAGTAAGGAACGAACCAATCATAATAAGCGACTCAATTGCCAGGAGTGTCGGTCTTTGCATGAAAGGAGTCATGCGTAGTGCTTGCATAGCTGCGGCAACTATGCATAAAGTCAGTTAAATTGCTCCACCACATACATCATACACAACTGACTGTAAACATTGCCTTTCCGCATCTCTTCCTTCGTTGTGCCTTCCTGCCACTGACTCCCAGCCTTATACCAAACTGAATGCTGAGAACCCATAGCTAGAGCAGCGAAAATAAGCCCTAGCATATCCGGACAAATTTGAGCATTCCCAGGCTCGGAAAGGAAACGTTCAACGTCGCTCCTATTAATCTCAAGAGGCACGAATGGAAAGGCGCAGATATCAACGCCCTTTTCAAAGAAAGTGAGATACTCTAAAAGCTCACTTCTGTTAGGTAAACAGTCGAGAAGCTGTGGAATACACTGTTCTGGCGTTGCTTCGAAGAGAGTAGCGAATGGATGAGGAGACGGAGTCCTGGCCGTGTACATATCTAATCCTCGAGGCATGATATGTGTAAGAGACTGAGATGACAATTCCTTAGGGTTGATATTACTGAACTGATATCAAGTTAGCTAGGTAATCTTTAAGGGCTAGGGAAGGGCTACATCTTTGACTATATTGGCGAAACTAGGACTGCCGAAATAAATGCTATCAGACCACGTTGAGCTTTGAAGGCGCTTTTGCAGCGTACCGCGATGTTTGGACGCGGAGCTTGTGGGCCGCTCACCGAGCACAGAATCCGGCGGTGTTGTGTGCTCCGATTCATCATCTTCGAACCGGATTTTGCAAGTGCGTAGTTTCTGTTTGAGACGCAGATTCTCAGCACGAAGTTTGCGAATTTCATATGATTGTTGAATCGGTTGATAGTCGTCGTCTTCTGCAATGAAGTAACACCCCTTCGGTTGTCCTCGGGCGCAGCATGCTGAGCACGGTATTGTACGATCACACTGCGCAATGTAAGCACGCGCCCGCGCCCGCGCAGAGAAATGGAGGGCTAGGAGCGATTTTCATCTGAATTGCCTGCTGGCTACTCACCTTGACTTTTCGCTCGCGACATGTGGTGCACGATAACAGCGGGCGCGAGTGCGGGGTTTGCTGTCTCTTTCTGCTGCCTCTGGTTGTGGTGGCAAGCTGGTCTACAACTCCTTGAGTGTTCTCGGTAGAGGGGAGTGCCATGATGGGACGTTCGGATACACGAGTTGATTCACTCATTTTGGTTCAAGACTGACACGTAGCGCCAATCAAAGTTGAAGCTTTGGAAGAATGAGGTGCAAAGGGTTCAGTGCTAGTAGTGCGAAGGAGTTTCGGCTGTTCGGAGTAGTACGGACGTGATGGAGAGAAAGTTTATAAAAACCTTTGACAAGGATGTAAATGATATGAGCCCCTGTGGCACTGATTGGAACTTGGTTGGAATCGTTGGCCTGTCACAATGCTGTACGTGAACAAGGTTTCTACTCCAAGATTTGCTGATAAATATCTTTGCATCATTCTTCGGCTATAGTACATTCGATTAGAGAGAGTAAAAGGTGCGCGGAGAAATCAAACTCTGCGTGAGCTCACCGAGATTTGGCGCCAGATCGGTCGTCGTGCATGGCAGCTGCGGGCTAGTCTGTGCCTAGAAACCATGATCAAGGTGCACAAAAATATCGCCAAGCAAGCGGACTACAGCGGGAGGTCATAAGTGACCCGCGAACCAGGTCGGAATAATACATGATACACAGATCTGGCACTTTTACCACATAGGCGGGCCGATCCCCTAGACCCCTTCCCCGGACATGGGAGATGTTCTACCCAGCCTGTCGGATCGCTCGCCTCGTAATTTGCGATGCTTTTTCCGTTCTCGCTTCTAGGCCCCTGACAGGCTACGGGCCGAGTATAGAGGCGGAAGTGTCGCTTGTAAGACGAACACGACTTAGTACAATCGCCTTCCGCTGTTGGTGCCATCAATGGCTGATGTTGTGCGGCTTGCAAGAGCTCGTGTCCAAGGGCTTTGCCGATCCACACCCTAGAATTGATCTGCGCTGGGTCGTTGATCATGAGCATGTTACCCCACGTGGTCAGTCAGTATCTGAAGGCTTTAGTGAAAACATTGCGCTCTCGACTATTCGAGTGTTCTAGGCAATGCCCACAATATCGGTGAGTGCGTCACACTAAACGC
This sequence comes from Periconia sp. TS-2, assembly GCA_030378425.1. Lineage (NCBI taxonomy): Eukaryota > Fungi > Ascomycota > Dothideomycetes > Pleosporales > Periconiaceae > Periconia > Periconia sp. TS-2. The sequence continues at coordinate 2,330,975 of JASNQO010000001.1, read as the reverse complement.
CTCATTTCCGCTAGTCCGGATACGACTGACCATCACCGAGTCAAATGTATTCCAGGGACTGCTGAGTCACCGGAAGCCGAATAGCTGGGATTTTCAGGGCCCTGTTACCACTCGGATGAACCGTGTCTCAACCCATGTTAAAACTCGTCCCGATGCAGCAGTCGGATCGGCTCGGCAAAGATATGCCTCCTAAAGACATTGATAGAATGGATCTTCACTTCCCATTTGTCACCAACGCAATACAAAGTATCAGGAGCTTGTATGAGAGTCATTTTGACACCCATATCGACTGTGCGTCCAACGCCTGTCAAGCCATTGGTGACATAATATACCCAAATGTTGAATGTTTCTGGTAAGACCGCCTCCTTGTAATAGAAGGCCCGTACGAAGGCTTGCATGACCCAAAAGTCCTCTGATTCTCTTCCCGTTACGACAGTGAGACTCTCTCTAGGCAGATGCCTAATGATAGCCTCTTGCATGTGGCGTTGAGAAAAGGGGAGTATTGGATGTCGAGCATTGGTGATGACCGTAGACATAAGTTTTCTATCTGTCCGTGCCTCGTAGCGTAATGCCGCCTCGATCTGCCAATGAGCGATCATGTCACTGAACCGTCTCAAAGGGCTCGTGACTTTCAGGTAGTTCTTGGCTGGTAGAAGCTTGTGTGGAATCGGTGAACAGTGTGCGATGGCTCGACCTATGGATTGAATATACCGTAATTGTATGCCATGAGTAAGGACACCATGTCTTTCGAGCTGAGGGTCGATGACTTTTCGCTGGAATTCCTCGGAAGAGAGTGCCGGTGGGGGTGGTTCAACCGTGCCTCTGAAAATCGCGGGAATATTCCTTTTGGCGCACCAAGAGGCGGCAGACTGGCAAGCGAGGAGCATCATCTGCTCAACAATATTCACTGAGTCGGCATTGTCGGTTAGAGCCTGGCTCTGGACCGCGGAGACTTCAATGACTGGGTCTCCTTGGATTAGACGTGCTCTGTCAATGGAAGGAGGCATCCAGGTCAACCCGCCTTGCGCGGCATTTTCAAAAATCCGAACATCGGCCTTCAATCTGTGAAGGGAAACTGCTCCGGCAGCTTTGCGCAAATCCCATAAAGATTTAGCCACCATGGACAGATCTTGCAGGTCCTGAAGCTGATCAATAGAGAGTTGGGGCGTCTGACGCCTCGAGTCCTGGGAGGGAACCTCGCCGCCGACAACGAATGCCTTTCTTTCTACTTTATAAGCATTCCCAAGGTAGGAAGAAAGCTCAGTGGGGGTGATACTCAACACTTTCCGTATGATGCCATGCTGGATTTTGGTCTCGATAACATTTCCAAGTCTATCTAATCGGGAGCTGAAGGTAATGACGGGCCGGTTGCGGTCCAGGCTGAAGTAGTTTTGCGAGACCCATTTTGGTAGCATGGGGTACGCTCGCTCGGGAGTGTAAACAGCTTGTGTCATATGAGCAGCAAGGCCAGACAAAACATGAGTTTTGTCGAAGAAGGCGGTGGGATTGGCGACATGCACATGCACCCAGTACTCGGAGCAACGACCTGGGATTCTTTCGATGGAGATGCCATCGTCAATCTCCTGGGCTCCAGCGTCATCAATGCAGAAGACGGTGGTGGAACCCCAGTCACGACGTAAATCTGCCATCGAGTCGTGGAAGCCCGGATTCTCTCTCGTCAAGTCAGCCTTTGTGTTTAACAATTCCAAATTCCAAGAGCTCCGCACAGTTGGCAGCATGAGCTGCTCGTCGTATAACGCGCGGTTTTCATGGGGTGTAAGGACTCCAATCTCTTGCAAAAGCAGCTGTCCTACGTCAGAACCCATGGTACGGATCGATGAATCCGGCCCGACGGTGGTAGAGAGTCCATCATAGCTTCCCGTAGCACGGACGATAGTCGCACAGGCGGAATTATGGGTCGGCATGTCTTTGAATTGCGACATCAGGGCTGATGCTTGTAGAAAGTTGATGATTTGCTTATCTGCATCGGTGAAGACCTCACCCCAAACAGTCTGCATCTTAGATGAACTTTTGGTGAGCGGGAAACGAGTCTTGCTTGGGCCGAGGAACCCAAGGCTTGACTCACGATCTTTCCGGCTAATGGAGATGAGACGACGTGCCTTAGCCACAAAGTTGGCAATATGCTTTGCGCCATTGCTTTGCATGCGAGAGAGGTCGGATGCTTTGTTAGCAAGGGAGGCCTCGTGATCCGTATATTCTCGCACCCACTCTTGTACTGTCTCGACAAGGGCAACATCATTCTTGGGTCTAATGGAGAAGATGTTGGTGAGGCGGTGACTGCGGCCATCTGAGGAGAAGCGGAATGCATTATGATTGAGCGCCTTCCGCACGGCGAGGAGCGCGGGAGGTGACGGAACCCAACCAGGATCTGATTGTCCAAGTAGTGTTTTTGCTATCTGAGGCAAGCTCATAATCCGATTGCGGTTGGAGTCGGCTAACGTTGACCAAGCAGAGTCTAGTAAGGGCGCATTCGTCCTATATATCCTCTCGGACTCTTCGGTGAGCTTCTGAATGAGTTTCTGCACGGGCGCACCGACAGCCTGGGGAACGTGAACTGCATCTTGAACGGTAGATTCGGCATGCTTGGTGGGCATGAAGGGAATAAGAGCATTCACCAAGGTAGGATCAACAGCACCCTGCACGGCGAAATTTATCATGGAGAGGCGTGCTTGACACCATCGGCCGTTGACAGAGAAAAGCTGGCTGTGAAGATGCAGTTGTTGGACGAAGACGGCAAGGACAGGTTCCCGATTAGCCTGCCACAGTTCAACAACATCTCCAGGTTTTAGAAAGAGACCAATTGTTATGAGCTCCTCATCTTCATCCCGCTCGGTTGGTTTGACGTGCTCGACTCCCGGGTCCTCGTCTGCCTTGGCCCCGTATGCCAGCTTGGACATGTTGTTCTGCACTCCATCGTGGTCAGGATGATTTTCGAATGACTTGAGTATCTCCTCAGTCGGTGTACCATGCTCCTGCTGCCAGTGCTCGAGGTGCTCGCGGATAGGGCGCTTCTTGTGAGGGGGCAAGCTCAGCCATGACGGGGGATCGGTCGGCGCAGTAGCCGCAGCAACAGCAGCTTCCTGTGTGCGCTACGTGGGGAATCAATATTGCAAGGAAACATAGGACATGGAGGATGTTCGTACGGGTCTAGATACATGCAGTGTCCGTTGTGGTGGGCGCGCGACGGGTGCAGCAAAGCCATGAGGCAAGACGGACGACTGTTGGTACACACGGCGAGGGTTGGCCAGGCGGCATTGGCAGCTCCAGCAGAGGTCCGAGACTGCTGGTGCGATTGAAGGGCGGGGAGGCATGGCAGGCACGAAATCGACAAGGGAAGGCGCGAAGCCGGCAAGTCGCTGCTTCTGCTTCTGCTTCTGCTTGACGATGAAAATGGTCGAGCGCGACCCGCGGAGGTGGCCCGTGCGCCCCGCAGAATCTACCGCGCACTCACATGTTCTCGCCAGGCGCGCCTTCTCTCCCGACACGCACCACCCACGGCGAGGTAAGTACGCATTCCCGCTCTTCCCATCGCAACGCCCGCAATCGCGTGATGAACTTCAAATTATAGCATGTATTATCCGAGCAGCGCAATGCTACCCTGCGGACAATCTTCTTTCCTGACCCAATTTTCGCATCGTCTCTTGATCTCCATCTCGGTGAATCTGCATCACGGTACTGACATGGCCTAGTTCTGTCGCCATGGCGCCGACGACGGCGCCGCCGGGCCACTTCTCCATTTTGTACTTCGCCGCCGCGGCTACATACACGACCAAACCAAACGAGCACCTGCCGGCTCCGGTCGATGCGCGGAGTCTCTTCTCTCGGCTCGAGGATAGGTATCCGGGCTTCATGGAGAAGGTCCTGAGCAGCTGCGCAGTCACTGTGAATCTGGAATATATCGACATGGAGGATGATGGTGGCCAGCACATGGACTTGGTGATTAAGGAGGGAGACGAGGTCGCCATCATTCCACCCGTGAGTTCGGGCTGAAGCACCCACATTCTCATGGCAATGGTCGTTGTTGTTATCTACCGACATGCTTTGCAAAGCTCTCGGTAGACGAGGCCGGGCTACCTCATGGCCCATAACCTCTCTGGCAGCGACTGGACGCAACGACAGACGACAATTGGCGAGACGGTGAGGTGGATTTGGGAGGACATATAGCCCGATCATTGCCGCCGTGGACAACGGGAGGCTGTGATCAATCTATGCATGCGGCGAAGCGCCGGCAGAGCTTGTCAGCAGACGAGCTTGCCAATACATATCATAAGTCTACATCACCTTTGTTGTCTATCCGTTTACAGCAAATTCGCAATGTGCTTGGCGTGTGGGCGGCATCCGCCGATTACGTATTCTTGGCAAAAAGTGACCCGCTCGCAAACCGCCGGCAAACACGACACCCCGACCTCCGACCCCAGCGCCGACGCATCTATCAATCGCGACCATGTCTGACCCAATTGACCCTCGTCTGCAGTTCGCTTCATCGGTGCCACCACGAACACTCTCACAGTCCTACACGGCCGGACCTACGCTGCCGCAGCTCCCGCATACCGCTCAGCCATACTATCTCCCAACCCCTCAACACCCTCCCTCGCAGTCGACCCCGCACAGCATCGACCCAGCTCTTGAGCAAACCTCGCCAGACCAGGAAGCCTCGCAGGATGAGGACGACCAGGATGATGAGGGACATGATGGGTACGTGAGCTCAATGGGCGGCAAGTCTTTTGAGCGCGGCGAACATTTTGTGCAATGCGTCCTAGTGCTACCGTCTGAGAATGCATTCACCATTATCCATTCCTACCGCAGCTGCTGACGACTACACATGCAGAATTCACCATAGTCCGGGCGATGGCAAATCATCATCCGACCTCAAACGCCCCCGTGCCTGCGACTCATGTCGAGGACTAAAGGTATATGAAGCCATCGCATTCGATCTAGTGAGCTATGCTGACACGGTTAGGTCCGTTGCGACCAAGAGCGACCGGATCAGCCATGTAGACGATGCGCTAAAGCGAAGCGCAAGTGGTGAGTAACGTCATTGCTCCGCTCCTGTACGTATGACTGAATCAAACAAAGTATTACAACACCCCCGACAAGAAAGCGCCAGAAGAAAGCAGACAGCCGCGTTGCCGAGCTTGAACGAAAGATCGACGCGCTAACCGCGACCTTACATGCTCAGAAAAGCGGACCCCCCGAGGTGAGGCATCGCGGGGGTATACCAGAGTATGAGGGCGTTCCCAGTCCTTTTGTGCGGCAAGAAGGGCAATACAGGAGCGGTACTGTTGTTCACGACTGGTCTAACACTGGCACCGACACGCAGTCACGGTATCCGGAGATTCCGCCGGGGTATAGTCCTGCACAGAACATTCCGCAGGGACCAGATCTAAAGCGAAGGAAGCTGGTAGATGGGAGTAGTCATGCTGTAGGTCCTTCTACACTCCTACACCACTTTCTTGTGTCCTACCACGAGGTTGGCTACTGACAAATTTAGACTATTCCTGACGATATGGATGCGATACATCGTGACCTAGCAGAGCACCCCGAAATGAAACGTGCAAACAAGAAGGGACTGCTCGGTGACCACTCGCAAATCAATACGCTCATCGACAGCTTGGTGAGCCCAGATATTGCGGAGCGCATCTTTTCTCGTTACGTGAACGAGATTTGTCCGCATTTTCCTGCCGTGCCTCTGCCTCCTAGCACCACGGCGCGCGAGTTGCGGGAAAAGAAGCCGCTACTCTTTCTCTCTATCTTGGCCGGGTCATCCCACGGCGCAGCTGAGCAGCTTGTTCCCCAGGAAGTCCAGAGAGAACTGACCAGGATGCTCAAAGACCAATTCGCTGACATAATCTGGCGCAACGGCGAAAAGTCGTTGGAAATCGTGCAGGCACTACAAGTCGGTGTTCTCTGGTACCGACCGCCGTTGCACTACGAACAGCACAACTTCTACATGATGGTAAATTGTGCAGCCGTCATGGCTCTTGATCTTGGCCTCGGGAGGCGAAACGCCCCAACTGTTATGAAGCTGGCAGCCGGTCCATTCAAACGTTGTCATCCGAATGCAAGCAGCATCGAGTCACGCCGCACGTTCCTTGTCTGCTATTATTTGTGCATGAGCATTACTATGGTGCTTCGTCGCCCCATCCTCTTACGATGGACGAAGTACATGGAAGAGAGCGTTAAGATTCTTGAGACATCTCCTGAGGCGCTTCCTTCAGATAAGGTTCTCTGTCAGCATGTCAAGATGGCACACATTGGCGAGAACATCTCTATTCAATTTTGCATGGATGATCCTTCAGTCGAAGTAGCAATATCCGAGCCAAAGGTCATCTACGCTCTGAAGATCTTCGAAAACGAGTTACAGCAGCTGAGGGACGAGAACGCGGCGCAGTTTCAGGAAGTTGATCGTAAGTGTACCTAGGGGCTATAGAACTTTAAGCCAGTCGCTAATTTTGCGTAGCTGCACTACGTCTCGCTGAACACGTAACTAACCTCTATGTACACGAGATTGCACTACATCACAATCAAAGTGCAGCTGATTTTCAACCACCCTTCCCGTCCGAGTCGTTTGCTTCAGGTGTCGGTAAAAAAGAGACAATTGGGCCTGCACACATTGGAGCGCTTGGCGAATGCCTCACTGCCACGCACGGCATCTTGGATACGATTCTAGGTGTCCCGCTGGATATTCTTCTAACCTTGCCTGTCATCTTCTGTAAGTCATCTCGTTTCGTCCCAAACCTGGCACTTACTGATGGCGTATATCCAGGTGTGCGAGCTATCTATGCAATAGTATGCCTCATGAAAATGTGGGTGTCAGTAACCACGTCAGGTGAAGTTGGTAATATCATAAAAAAAGAGCACCTGCAAATCGAGTCATATACCGAGCGCTTGGTCAACATGTTCAATGCAATTGTGTCTCGCGATGCGCAATCACCACATGGAAAGTTCTTCTTTGTGGCCAAGCGTTTAGAAGAGCGCTTCGCACATATCAAGGAGGGGGCCTCTAAGACCGACCACTCTTCTGAAGGGAACGATGACTCTCGCGCGTCAACGGCCAAACCTAACTCTCAACCTCGCTCTCGCCAATCCTCACAGAACCAGACACCTCTTCATCTCCTCTCCGAGGTTGCCATGGGTAGTAGCAATTCGCCAACCACACAGCCCCGCTCGCAACAGCCACAGCAAGCCACCATGCCGACACAGGCCCCGCAACAACCGACCATGCAAGGCTGGTACCCAGGAATGCCTAGTCAGCAGCCTGTTCCAGGATTAATAGGCATGCCGCAGGGCAATTTTGACCCCAACTTCGACTTCACTCAATTTGACCTTAGTACTGGGTCTGACGCTGATTTATCCGCCCTATTCATTCCAGATAGTATGCTATGGAACATTGCACCCGACTTGACCATGAGCGGATACGGGGGTTTCTAGCGAATAAACTTGTTGTTCTTTTAAAGCTTTTGAGAGGATGTATCATGTTATTTGAAAAGTATGAGTCGTAAAATATGTGTAGAAGATAGGCCTGTCAAATCTGGCGACAGCATTCACATTGGACTAAGCCGCTGGTCTAGTCACATTATGCTGGTACCTCTTCAATACCGAGATCTAGAACTTCTGAACCTTCTGCTCCGATACTTTATCGTCTCCTTGCCTGGGTGACTGTAATCTGACTCGTCATCTTGTCATCGACATTGGGCGAAAAGAACTTCAAGGTGACCGCAATGGCAGCGAGTTATGTTCGAAAGTGTAGGCGCAGCGCCAAGTGTCCGAGTCGCAATCAACGAGGCATTGCATACTGCACTCATATCTACAATGCTCAAACTGGGAAGCCCAGCACTGTTCACATGGATGTACACCATGTATCAAGAATATTCTATGCAACTGTGTAAGAATCTCACAATCAACTATAGAAAGGGATGCTATTTCTTTTGGATGATCCAGGATCAGTCAAGCCCCAAACCTCGATGATGTTGGGCGCGTTGTCTTTCCAATGATCGTATGCCTTTTTCCGGGTCGATGCCTTTCCACTTTGCCAGTACCAGTTCTTATCCATCATTGCTGTACTGAAAAGCATGACTGAGTCTGGGTTTTTGTTTCCATTCGTTGAGCGAATGCTGTACGAATTGATGTGATATTTCTCATCTGCGAACTCTAGAACTACATAGTCTTAGTGACGGGAACAGATAACAGGCGTAGATGACTCACAGTCTTTTCCAACCGCATGAAGAAGTTCGTGGCCGAGGTTGTACGACCAATAGCCCGTGGGATACACAGATCCTTCCATTAGGACGACTTCACTTGACAACTCTCCAGCGTTGAACTGTTTGCGGCATTGCACAATCACGGTAATACCGGGGAGCGGGAGAGCGTATCCAAATGAGTACGCTTCACCATCTGCGAACTTCTTCTTGATAGCGCAAGGAGAAGACGACACATCGTCCTTCGGGTAGTAGTAGGTTTGATCTGTCCCGGGTAATTCTATAAGAAAGGTGAGTCAATCGGTATGCAATACAGCGCTCTTGGACTTACGGAAGAATCGATGTGTTTCTGTTTCCAGCCAATTCAGCCAATATGGCTCATCGTCACAGACGACGAGAATGCGTTCTTGGCTATTTTGAACGTTGATAACGGCGTCAAGATCGGCTGGTCACGTTAGAAATGATATAATTGTGTGCCGGACTATGGCTTACATTTAATCCCGTCCCATCGCGCTGGCGAGTCCGGGATTGATGCGTCGAAGAAAGCATCGTACGTAGACATGATCGTCCAATGTGTCCACGGATCATTTCCCTCACGGCTCCCTGGGTTGTTCAACGCATCGTATCCCGCCTTCGCTATCGAGATGGTATCTGCGAGAAGAGCGTCTTTATTCGAGCAAGAGGGGTCAAACTCTATGGTTGCTAGAGCGCCATTGAGCAGAACTGAGAGAGCAAAGAGTGGAGAGAAACGTGAAGCCATGGCCTACCTCAAGCAAGTGTATTCGAATACACAAGCTCTGTGAAGGTAGCAGGATACTTTTGCAGTGTCACAAGACTACCTGAGGGCAACTGCTCGCATCTTAAGAAAATGATCCCTTGAAGTACAAGGATTGTGGCTGAGTATAATGTTATGAAATCGAAGTTCGAATTATCCGAATACGGCGTAGGAATCAGCTAGCGACGGAGCATAGCACACCCGTATAGAACCAAGTGCGCCTCTGAGCGTTCGTTTTACGTCACGGCCCACCCCCTATGAAAATTTTCATTGAACGATGCAAGTCCCAAGGAAGATTACGAGCTCCATACGACATCAATGCATTTTTGCTAATACCTGGGAAATTGTCTTCGAAGCAGAGGATTTGAGAGCTACAATTCTTATCCTAATACGGCTTGGTATGTTTCCATCTTCGTGCTAGATTAGTCTCAAACAACCGGATTAAGACTTTTAGCGAGCATGAAGGTTACCGGGCCGTGCCGAAGGAGGTAGTCAATCTGACTAAGAAGGATCTAGTCACACTACCAAGAGGCTGCTTTCTAGTCAGGAACACGAGTTATGCAGACTAGTTGTATTTATGCTGGAGGCGCAGTGGCAGCCCAGTACTCTAGGACTAGCAAGTCTATGACTTTTAAAGACGGCATTCGTCTTCTCTTGCCTCCCGGACCATCTTCCGCTGGAGAGGGACCATTCTTAACTTGAGATATCTCGGGGTTCGCTACGTTCACCATGGTCCTCCTTCCCCATGGCCTCTCTTTCCTTGCCTTCGTTTCGGTTTTGGAACTGGGTCAATGTTTCCCACAGATAACACCGGCGCCAACTCTTCCTCCGTCTTCATTAGCCCAAGTATCATCGAGTGCTCTTCCGCCGCGAAATTCGACCGCGATCGCGTCTGCTACTGTCGCGGCTCAAGCTCTAAGCAGTGCAGTTGCAGCCTATAAGGTGACTCCTGACAAAGGCCATGCCGACGCAGCAAAGAAGGCGGCAGATGATGCAAAAGCTGGTACGTATATTTATGCTTGATATTAGTAGGCACTAACAGCTTATAGCTGCTGCCGTTGTGGGCGCGATTTCTCCTGGCTTTGCTGCTCTAATAGCTAATCTGGAGAGCGTGGGTACTGCTGCAGAGGCTGCAGTAGCTAACCCGGGACCTGAAACTGCAACTCAACTTGACGGAGCTGAGAAGAAAGCTGAAGATGCTGAGGAGGATATCGAGGAAGAGCAGAAATCACAGTCGGGACAGCCTACCTCTGGGGATTCTTCCCAGGTGCCTTCTTCTTCAACCTCTACATCATCTACTATGACACCGATTCCTGGGCCTCCGCTGCAGGTGGAATTCCAACAGCCAATGGCACAAAGTGATATCGATAGTATTGAATCATCAATGCTACAGGGTGACCGACGTTTGGGCTGCGTCACTACTGAGGCTTTCCCATTCCCTACGGCGTGCCCGAAGCCTAATTGCAAAGAAAACAAAGATGTCAATTCCGATCCAAACCAATGGTGTACATGCGATGACAAAGGGCCTTTCGCAGCCATTTCAGGAAAGACCGATGGATTTTGCGACTTTGACGTTATGCCAACGTCAACAATCACAATCACACCTGTCAAACCACCAACGAGGCCATTCTGTGGAAACTACGGTCTTTCCTGGGGCACGGACAACAAGCCAAAGACCTTTACGCAATCCGAAGCGTACGTTATAATCCCTCTAAGTACAAGTTCTTTGCTAACCCATACGCAGCTTCGATGCTATTGACAAGATCTGCAATTTCCAAGGCAACGCCCCTGAGTGGCCACTCGCTGCTTCAGCAGCTCCCGATTCGCGAGCAGGTAGTAGGTTCTGGTACAGCGATACGGGCACTTTCTGCATGGGCGTGTCACCCGGGTATTGGCCCTCGGGTGACTGCCCACATTCATACGACAAGTGGATCAGCATCTTTTTCCGATGGTCAAGTGACCAAAATGGCTGCGCTGCAAAGAGCGACTGGAAGCTTCCTCGGGGTGACGCATGCCGTGATCCGCTTAGGCGCCTGGTCCAGGATTGCGACATTAATACGCAGACTGAAAAATGGGGCGCCACATGGAGGCTTAAGACAGAGCAAGGGTGCATAGATTTGACACTGTTCGGCGTGTATGCTAGGCAATGGCATGACGCAACGACGTACCCAGATGGGCAGCCAAATGCTGACCACGAGATAACCATGTAAGAGGTGCAATGGTTGGTTGGTTGCTGGTATGATCTTAGCGTTAGATATAAAGATCTGATTTGATTCAAGCGTCGCATGTGTCCCCCAGGCATGAGAAGGCCCTCTGATGCGCCAAAATTCTCCAATATCGATCGGTTATCATCTCAACGGTAACAAACGTGCAATTGCCACCACACACATTACAATAATAGTCCCCAGGGTCGCTCTCCCTAACCCTTGAAAAAGGCTTCAAGTACCAGCTATTCTCATTCTGATGCCCACACTTGCCGTCCTCTTCTTCGAGTAGCATGGGATTCGTATCAAATGTTAGCTCTGGAGGGGGAGGCGTAGGTGGATGCAGGCTGTATGGGCTAGAAGAGGTAAAGAGAAGAGAGCATATAAGAGAGTCACATGTTAAAAGGTGTAGCACACCACAGTCTTCCAAATTTGTGACTAATTTGAGGGACTTTAGTCGCAATGCACGCTACATTTGACTGGGGTTCGGTCCTCTGCGCCCTGCTGATGTAAAATCGAACCAAAATGCTTTCGAAAGCTCAACAGCTGCACCTCTCGATTACCAACTGGTGCGCCAACCAGGAGTGGGTACGCTAAGCCTAAAGTGGTTAACCCACAGTCTTTCTGCGATGATTGCGTCATAGTTCTGTGCAGTGGAACGTCTTCTTTTAAGACTACCCCGGAATATGACACGGCTGAAGGCTACCAGCGTCAAGTCCGGGCGCCGGTATTTGCCTCTAATATAGGCTTTTGCGGAGATAGGAAAATGACTAGGATATTGTAAGTTTTTAGGCGTGCTTTGGTGGGGTACATTTCCGCCGCCCGGCGGACACACAGATATCTCATGTCCGGTCCGGTGCTCACATCTAGTCTGCCTGCGGTGGACGGCGAGGTAAGCTTGTGGGTATATAAGGGTGCTGTATAATCACTTGAGATCCTTCATTCAAGCCGAATCTTTAATTCAATCTCATTACAATCAATATTCATATACATATTCGCGATCGCATCAGTATACGTCTGAGAAACTTTCGAAAATCATCGACAAGCTACCACTCCCCAAGTACACCTAAGACTCAAGAGCCCCTATTGAGCAATCTTACTCTACTTCAGCTCCAACACCATGGCCTCCACACAACCCCTTGCCGGAAAGGTAGCCCTCATCACTGGCTCTAGCAAAGGTATCGGCAAAGCGACAGCACTCGAGCTAGCTAGCCTAGGCGCTAAAGTAGTCGTCAACTACAGCTCTGATGCCACACCAGCTGAAGAGTTGGTTAAGCAAATCGGCTCCGACAAAGCCATCGCCATCAAAGCCAATGCCGGCTCCGTACAAGAGTTGGAGAGTTTGGTAGAGCAAACGGTCAAATGGGGCGGCAAGCTCGACATCCTGATTCCTAATGCGGCCTCAGCAGCTGTGGGGAAATCACTCTCAGAGACATCAGAGGCGGACTTTGCAAAAGTCATGGATCTCAATGTCAAAGGGCCTTATTTCCTGTGTCAGGTATGTCCTCCCGGTTCCAAATCTCATCCTATATTTTGTACTAACACTTATGCAGAAAGCAGCACCACACATGCCTGCAGGTAGTCACATCATCCTCCTCTCCACCTCCCTCTGCAATCTCTCTAGCATAACGCCCAACTACCTCCTTTACGTCACCTCCAAAGGCGCCATCGAGCAGATGACGCGCATCATGGCCAAAGACCTTGGCCGAAAGGGCATCAACGTCAACGCGATTGCGCCTGGACCTACGGCGACTGAGCTTTTCTTCGAGGGGAAGAGCCAGGAGCTCATTAACACGATTGCGAGCTGGAATCCGTTCAATCGACTAGGACAGCCAGAGGAGATTGCGAAGGCCATGGCATGGATGGCTAGTGGTTCCAGTGGGTGGGTCAATGGGCAGACTCTGAGAGTGAACGGAGGCATGACTGTGTAAGTGGTTGCTGTTGGTTGAAGTCTTGGATGGGATTACTCGGTAGTTTGTACGCTAGGAAGTTACGAATAAAATGACTTCAAAATACCTATCATCCTGCAGTTGTAGCCCAGTTGTTCCTTTTCTTATCCCCAGAGGTGTCCTTTCTGATCAACTGGCATCTGGCCCAGGTGAGGGATACAATTAGAAGTCAAGTCGCGCATTAGCTCTCAAGCTAGGGAACGTGCTCGGCAAGTATGAGGTACCCACAAGAAATGTAGGCTCGGGTTCAGAGGCAGTATCCGCTAATATTGATACAACGTTTGCCTAATCGCCATTGACGCCAGACTACCTCTTTTAATGATCGCGAAGTGGAGTCATCTCGAGGCTATAACATGTGCTCTTTAAATCTATTCACTAAACTTCACTCTAGCTTGATCACCGGCCCGGTTATCAGCCATTGAGTTTCTTCTGACGAAAACCCTTAAAAAGTCTCTCCTCCCAGCTTTCAGAGCCACTGTCGTTTATAAGATATGGAGTTGACTAAAAGAACGTCGTTAGTACTTCTTTTTGCGACATAATCGTCTCTTTTTATAGTCATGCCTACCCTGGGCAAATGCTGAATATGAACAGCGGAATCTGACCTAATCCAGCGATGAAAATCTCGTTTTGACGCAGAATCGTTGACGTCTGCGTAGACCTATGTATCGGAGTGACATTGGATTGCTGAATGAGCTGTTAGCAAAGTAACTCGGGAAGAGTAGAGTAAGACAATCCACTGCTAGACGTCAGTTAAAAGTAAACACCAAAGACTCATATAGTCGTGCTCTCCGCAGATTCTCGCCCCTTTAGACGAAATACCCGAGCAGGCTGGCAGTTCCCACAGAGACACACCCGACTATTTCCGTCCAGAGGTCCTTCACTCATCTATAATCGATCCACAAGCGGTTTAAGGCACTACGTCTCAACCCGAACAGCTAATTGAGCCAATCACAAGGCCATATCGCGGGAAGCCCATGGACAATTACCAACAGATAACAGCTACAATGTGGGACGTGCACTTGTGCGAGTATAAAAAAGGACCATGCCGGAACCCGCAAGAGCAGCCAGCAACCATGACTCTCTTCGCATCCCCTCTAGCCTTTAGGCCGAAGCCAACAACCCCGTTTCCTTCAACTACCCATGGTCCAAGCAGCCAGCGCCCTCCAAGCTCCAGCACTTCAACAGCCATCAACAGCGCCCCTCACGGCAGCACAATGGCCCCCGTCACCAACTACTTCCTCGTCCGCGAGCTCGAAGCCAGAGCAGTCACCTACGAGAACCAAATGCCCATGCAAGTCGACGAGGCAGACCGTCTCGACGTCGGACGCACCATCTACCGCCTCCTCCAACGCTTCGAAACTCATCTGCGCAACAACGCAGCAGAGCACGTGCACTCCTTCTTCAATCTCGCAGACTGCCTCCAAGCGCTCGCCTGGAAGCACCAGGCGGAGAAGGACCCGAGCAAGCAATGGGGCCCTAGGACCGACGAGCCGGACGGCGAGGCGTTTCGACGGTGGCTGGAGGGTAGGGGCTTGGGGTACGCTAGTTTGTCCGTAGGCGTGTGTAGACTAATCATTCACACTTGGTCTGCCGAGGCGAAGGAGGCTCGCAGGCTCGATTGGATCAAGGTCAATAATGCCAACGCAGGGGGGCGAGACGGCAAGGCGGCCTATGGTCGGGCGAAAGTTGAGGATCGCGTCACGGTCGAGGTTTTCTACTTGATGAGGTGTGCTAGGGAATTCTACGGATATTGAGGGCAAGGGATGTTGGGGGTTTGGCTTACGGGCGGGGCGTCTGTGGAGTTCTTGTAGAGTAACGGGCATAGGAGTTGGCTTCTGGAGTTCTGGAGGGTATGTAAATGACTCTGCGCCTTCTAAGAAGAAATGCATTTTATTAAACTTGAAAGCAAACATGACTCAAGCATGTGTGTTTTCGTGAAGAAGCCATAGGGTGAGTAATGGAAGCGGCATGGTCTAGGCGAGTTCAATCACGTCGAGAGCGAGCAGTTCGAAATGGTCAAAAAGAAACAACATCATTCCATTGTACCCAAAGACCTTATCCAATAACGTATAATCCAAGACTGGCTAGTCTGGTCCTATTCAATGCGCCAGACGCGTCGCTCAATATCCGAATAATGATGAAAAGAATCATACAAGAAATGACCAAGCCCTAAGACCTTCCAAAAACGATTTCAATCTTAGGTAAAATTCAAAGCGTAGGAGCCTTCTTCAAACCAATAGTATATCGCACATGCAGCTCATTAATGAAATGCTCGTGCCTGATGCCCGGTGGACGCGCCTTCTCAAACACATCAATGGCATCTTGGACCTTCAGTCCAAGCTTTTCGACAAGATAGCTGACGACAAAAAAGCCCGTTCGGTTGAATCCGTAATGACAGTGCACGCCGATGAGTCCCTCTTGCTTCTCCTGCTTCTCCTTCTTCTCTCGCTCGAGCTTATCGATTAACTCTATGAAGGCTCGGACTTCGTCTTTGGTGGGCGGCTGCTTGGAGACGGTCGGGAACTTGTAATACTCGATTCCACCCTTTTCTAGGCCTTTCGGGTCGTAGACAGGAGAATCATGGCTGATATCCACGACGGCACGCAATTTACTGGCCCACTCTTGCACGAAAATCTTTGGAGAGTGCTTCTCGTCCACTTCACGCAGTGTCTTCATAGCACGAAAGGTGCCGGCAATGGGAAGCGAAACTGGCTTGACGGCTTTCCATTTTTCGAGGTTTTTGACGTCCCATTTACCCTCCGTTGAGAGATATTGAAGCTGCCAGGCGAGAGAAAGACGGGGGTCGACGTGGGAAGCAAGGAAACTGTCAATAAGACCGGAAATGATGCGTGAAGAAGAGGGACCGAATAGAAGCGAGTGAGCGGCCGGCTTCGGTAGAGTCGTGGTTTTGACGACCAGGCGGCGGGGATGCGGAGCAGGAGCTATGATGGGACGGGGCCCATCATCTTCCGGTGTCGTATCTAGTATCATAGTACTCTCTTCCGTGGACGACCTGGCATCACCACTGAACGAAGCGTCTTCTTGGGTGGAATTACCGGACGAAGCAGACACTGTAACTTTAGATTCAATGGTTGGAAGGTCACTTGCATCTACACCCGAGTCCTGATGCTTACGTCCTTCGGGCTCTGGATCAACTCTAGCAGGATCGATGGGTGCCGCAGCGATTGGCAAGCTGGCTTCCTCGCTCGGAGGTTCGATGCCGTTGACGTCTCTTCCCAGGTATTTGACAATGCGCTTGATATTATCTGGTGGGGTGACGTGGTCATTTTCTCCCCCCGCGAGGAAGACTGGAAGGTCAAGGCCAGACCAGACCTCTACCCCAGGAATGCCACTGTTCGGGGTTCCAACTGGACCGGCAGGACACATGCCAAGAATCATTCGCCTCCAAACGTCTGTGCGACTCTGTTTATTGAACCTGAGCTGTAGCCTCTTAGTCTCATCATCAGCTTCGGGACCAGTCATGCGGATGACACTGGGACTATTCAGTCCACCACGTCGATCCCATTTTCGAAACATGTCAAATAGCCAAGTCGGCGCGACGGTAAGCCGTCTAATGCCACCGACCTTTTCAGAACTCAGTGGATCGGCCTGTGGACAGATAGCGATTAGTCCAGTGACGTGCGGCGAAATGAGGTGTGCATATGGAGATGTCGAAGAGGCCAGCATGGCAGCCAAGGAGCAGCCCATGCTGTGGGCAATTAGCACAACCTTCTGGCCCTCCTCTTGGATTCGATAGTTTTCGATGATGACGGCAAGGAGCTGCACTAGAGATTGCGTCGTGTACGCTTCCCAGTTGGTGGGGTCGAACGAAGAACGGCCACATCCTGGAAGATCGATGGCTAGTAAAGAAGCAAGGTTGGAAAGACTAGAAAGAATGGGATGAAACTGCGCAGCAGAACCTCCAAGGCCGTGAATGAATACTAAGAGTGGAATTGGGCTTGGCTTCTGCGGTAGCTTGCTTTGCTGGGGATGAGGTCGATAAAAGGTCCTAATGCCACCATATGTGATACCCGTGGAGGCCACGGTGTACGAGCGGATGGTGGAATGTTTCTTTAGTAGTCCTGGGTCCGTGGCGGAAGGATCTAGCGAGTGTTAGAATATCGTCGGTCACATATGAGACAGATGCCCTGCCAATAATGGTTCCACGGCGACTGGCAGTGCAAGGGTGGTGACACGTGACGGCGGCGGGCTGCGGGCCTGGAAGCGGAGACACGACTTACCATGGCCAGCAACATCGGATGCATGCTCAATCTGTGAGGCCGCATTCTTTCTTTTCTTACCCTGTCGGGTCCATATCCAGAGCGCAGAACCGATACCACAAAGAACTGACAGCTTCACCATGCCCACCAAGATGGAAGTGGACAAATCTCCTCGGTCAACAAATGGATTGAGCAGCGAGATCAGATGATGGAGAGCTACGTTTATATTCCGAATGGGAAAAACGTCGGTGTAAGATGGAGGGTCAGAGCGGCCGGCGGGACCGGCAAGACAAGGCCTCAGCAGGAGGACGAGGGCCTGTGGAAGACGCAACGTGCCATTCTGGGCAAAGCAGCGACGCGAATGAGGCTCCATGTTGGGTTGCGTGCTGGAATGTATATGCCACGAAGGCGTTTGGGCGTGGGTATGCGGGATGCCGAAGGGGAAGGGCTCGCGATGCCGGCGGACCAATCGTGAGCCCAAAACAACAGCGTGCAACCGTCTTTGGCGCACAGTTCTCGGTGCCTGAGATGGCCGCTCTGGCGCCCAGGGCGCACGTTATGAGGCAGCGAATACGCGCTGCTATTACGAGGATAAATCCCTGGAGGGCACCCGGGCCTTTGATGCTGCAATCTTCATTTTGTAGCCAGGACAAGACGTCGTAGCGGGCGCGTGGGCAAGCGATTGTCAGGAGCCGAATACGGAGACAGACAGGACAAAGCGACGGGAGGCGTCAGCGCATCGACAATATGGCGATGCGGTGACTCTGCAGCAGTAGAGAGGATTTGCGTAGTCATGGACTGCACTTGTTTTTCTCCCAAAGTGGACCGGGCGGGATGATGTCAATGGGCCTTTCTTGGTGCGGCAGCGGCGTCCCACCCAGCCCTATCGCGAAAGCTTGGCACCGCCAGAAGCTCTGTCCGACCTTGCTCTCCGACTGCCTCTCATTCCAACGTATGCGACCCAGTACGTCCTGGTGGAAGCTGTGCTCTCCTGTGTCTTCTGTCTTCGCGTCGGCGCACGTCGCCATCCGTCTTTGCGGCTGCCGGTGGTCCTTCGCTCCTGCCTCGATTGCATCTATGTTCCTTCCACTCTCCGTCTGTCACCACTCCCTCTTAGCACTTCCAATGTCGCATGCTCTTGTTCCCACCCTTCAATCGCTGTCCATACCAGTCTTGATTCACTGTGCCTGCTCGCTCCATTCCTCCGGAGCTCACGCGCGCTTCTCGGAAGCCACCGTTGGGCACGTCGCCATCTTGAAGGAACAACTTCCGACGGCATCGGAACGTAACTCAATTGCATGCAATGCTCAGATACTCCTCTGGAAAGATGCAGTGAGGCATGTCAGAGCAATGCAGACCCCTGAATCCCGCCATTACATATATATATTCACGATGCCGCCCTCCGCGACTGGCTTCGCGAAATATCACGCTTGGAAAGGTACGGCGACGAAATGGAAGCCGACGTGCCCTGCATAATAGTCGGTGACATGCGCATACTGTATCTCTAAAATGCCAGCCACGCTTCGGATGCGCTTCGCTGGACCCTGCAGTATCAGATCCTCGAAAGGGTATCCCGGGAATATCTCTGCGCATTCGTTCCGCCGATAGAGGCAACTCTAACGCATCAATTGTTCACTCTCTTGTGCAGTGATTTACGAAGGCCGCTTGCTTGTGGCCTTTCTTTGTCCAATTTGCTCATCTTTCAGTAGTATGCGACTTTGCGCTTGCAGCTGTGGTACTGCTCCCGGGTACCTGCTCCGCCGTTGACGCTATCGCTTGTGCCCGGTTTTCTCGCCGAAAACGTAGCGAGGCGTCTTGTCGAACATTTTCCTACCCACACAACTCGTCGCGCGCCAGCGCCAGCGCCAGCACTATCCGCTGGCACCAATTGCTTCGGCCCCGCTCACAATGCACTCATTCACATTGGCTCCCCGCCATCAGCTATCAGGAGCTAGCATAGTTTGTCTCCATCAGAGGGGCAAGTATTTACGGATCGTGCACCCCTCTTTGAACTAGAGCTCCTCCGAGGTCAAAGAGTACTTGAAGGAGCGCATTGCCCCACCTCAAGATTGTTCTATCTACATCCACAAGGCATCTGTCAGGCCAGATTACACACTCCTATTGGTGTAGCGTGCTATAATCCCAGTATCGAATCACGCATCATACACATCCCCTACCCCTCCACTGATACTGCACGTCGAAAACTCTTGTGCACTCTTGTGCACTCTCCTATCTCCCATCCACCATCCCTAATACTCGAACTTCACCTCACCTTTTCTCTCCACAACTAGTGCTTTCTCAAGGTGATTGTTGACTGGTTGGAGCCCTCGTAACGATGGATCCCCGGAATCTCCAAAAACAGCGCGAGCCAGAGGAGCCGCGCTACCTGAGCTTTCGCCATCTCCCTGAGGGGAGCGTGAGGGAGGGAAAGCCCGTTCTAAATAGATATTCATCCACTCTCACAAATGCTCACGATTTCCCGGGGGCTCAGGTACAGCATCCTTCCCAATTAGCCCGCTCATTTCTTTTGACTTATAATGGTGTCGTTTTGTAGGCTATGCTTTACGCAGCCGGTGTGCCTTCAAGAGAAGCAATGAAAACACAGCCTCATGTCGGCATCGCGAGTGTATGGTGGGAAGGAAACCCATGCAAGTGAGTATATCCCGCGCTTAACGTCATGCCAATATTGATCAGTAGCAGCATGCATTGTGAGTTTCCCAATTCGGGCGTGGGGATGGCTCTCATTCGTTCGTTCGACAAGCATTTGAAGAGCCTCCAAGTATAGCGTGGGGTAATACTGACACTTTGAGCAGTGCTCGGTTTAGGCAAGGAGATCAAGACAAGTTGTCAAAAAGATGGTATGCTGGCATGGCAATACAACACGGTTGGTGTATCGGACGGTATCACCATGGGGGGAGAAGGTACGTTCTACATACTGAAGACGAGTATCCGTACGAGCCTTTTTTGATTTTTCGAAGGCATGCGCTTTTCCCTTCAGACCCGCGAAATCATTGCCGACAGCATCGAAACGGTGACATGTGCTCAACACCACGACGCGTGTGTAGCGATCCCCGGCTGCGATAAGAATATGCCGGGCGTTATCATGGCGTTTGCTAGACACAACCGCCCTTCCATTATGGTGTACGGCGGCTCAATAATGCCCGGATATAGCGAAACTCTGAAGAAGCCAATCAACATTAGCACCTGCTACGAAAGCCACGGCGCGTATATCTATAAAACACTCAAGAGCGCGGATGAGGGGAAGTTCAATGCGGATGAGATTATGGAGGATATCGAGAAGAACGCATGTCCTGGAGCGGGCGCTTGTGGTGGGATGTATACTGCCAATACGATGAGCACATCGATTGAAGGTACGGCTCCTCGCTCTCACATATATTAAGTCGGATGAAGCTAAGCGAACCAGCAATGGGCTTCACGTTGCCCAATTCCTCAACAACACCTGCTGAATCGCCTGCAAAGATGCGCGAGTGTGCCAAGGTCGCTTCAGCGATTCGTATCTGCATGGAAAAGAACATCACGCCGCGCAAATTGCTCACGAAAGCTAGCTTCGAGAATGCGCTAGTCATGATGATGGCCCTCGGCGGCTCTACGAACGCCGTCCTCCACTTACTGGCCATGGCAGGCACTGCCGGTGTCCCTCTCACACTCGACGACTTTCAACGTGTTTCTAACAAAATTCCCTTCCTTGCCGATCTTGCTCCTTCGGGTAGGTACTTTGCAGCAGACCTGTTCGATATAGGGGGGATGCCGTCAGTCATGAAGCTCCTTGTTGCTGCTGGCTTGCTCAATGGAGATATCCTCACCGTCACTGGCAAGACACTGAAAGAAAATATCGAGCCGTACCCATCGCTCCCGCAAGATCAAGTCATCATCAAGCCTCTTTCCAACCCTATCAAAGCCACTGGACATATCGAAATCCTCCGCGGCAACCTCGCTCCCGATGGCGCAGTTGCGAAGATAACGGGAAAAGAAGGATTGAAATTCACGGGTAAGGCAATAGTTTTCAACAAGGAGCACGAGTTAGATGCTGCTTTGAATGCAGGCAAGATCCCACACGGCGAAAACCTTGTCCTGGTCGTGCGCTACGAGGGACCGAAGGGCGGTCCCGGCATGCCTGAGCAGCTCAAAGCTTCAGCCGCCATCATGGGTGCAAAATTGAAGAATGTTGCCCTCATTACCGATGGTAGATATTCAGGCGCCTCTCATGGATTCATCGTCGGTCACATCTGCCCCGAGGCGGCTGTGGGAGGCCCGGTCGCGGTCGTGCAGACTGGTGATGTGATCACTATCGACGCTGAAAAGAACCGAATTGACATGGACGTTTCGGACGAAGAGATCAAGAAGAGATTGGAAGCTTGGATACCACCCAAAGCGCCTGTCACTAGAGGTGTCCTCGCGAAATATGCGAAACTAGTTGGGGACGCCAGCCACGGCGCGATGACGGATCTTTTCTGAGGAAACCCACACGGACAAGATTGGAAAGAGTACATTCATCGTGAGATAGACATAGGGCATAACTTTAGACTGGCAATTGTCTGTACAGGAATGTGTACGAGATAGAAACTGTGTGGCTTCGTGCATGTGGAATGGCGTTAGTAGAGGGGGAACCATCAATCCAGATAGCTTCAATCGAGGTAAAAGCACCAGCACCTCAAGAAATATTGATCACCATGATCCTACTCAATCCGTTACACTGAAATCCTACAAGGTGTGCATAGATGATCCATAGCCAAGTCTTCCCTCCCCGCACCCTGGAGCCGACCGGAACCCTCTCTTTCCGATACCTCTAGACCGCCTTGATCGCCGCCACCACCCTGTGTGTCCTATACAAGTGATCCCCCCAACTTACAAACTCCGCTACATTAAACTCCCTAACACTCCAAGAACCTCACTTCCACAAGCTTCGACCCCATCTTTACACGTCTGCTTCACGCTCACATTTAAGGAATTAATTACCCCCCTCCCCAAAGCATATATTTTATCAACCAACCCCAACCCCCCACCCGCATCCGCCCACCTCACCAGAAACCCCCTCCCCACTCAAACAAAAAGAAACCACCATGGACACAATAAAGCAAAAAGCCGAACAATTCACCCTCTCCTACAAACGCGCAATGGAACTCTCCCTCTCGCCGGACACCTCGCGCAAAGCCTGCGCGACCGCCCTCGCAGCGCACTACTCGCCCGCATTCCACTCCTTCTCGCTAGGCATGTCGACGGCGCTCAAGGCCGACGAGCACGCGGCGATTGTGGAGCAGCACCTGGGCCACTTTGAAAAAGCGGGGTTTGGATGGCGGATGAGGTTGTTGGAATATAGGTGAGTGTAAAACCCAAAAAAAAATTAAATTCTTTTTTTTTTATTTTTTGGGATTTGAACTTTTTGACTGACGTCGAGCAGTGAGTTCACTGCCCCCTATGAAAAAACTTTGACTCAGGATCGGACTTTTGTCTGGCCCGGTTTTTTCAAGTCACAGTCGTCGTGTTGTTGAGCATTTGAACTAATTACACTCTCTCTTCTCTCCCCCTTGCAGAAATTCATCCTTACTCTGGCACAAGCGCTCAGTGCTGGCTCACGTGGACCCTGGAGCCGGCCGCCTCCTCAGGGTTGGATCCCTGGCAATGGACCAACATTTACGGCTACAGATGTGGCGTGCAAGGCGATGGGAAAGAAGGCGACAAGGAAGAGGGATTTTGGGAGTATGCTGTTTCGGATCACGAGATTGCGAATTTGCTGGAGCGGTGTCCGACCTTTTTTGAGCCGTGAGTAGGACTTGGATAGGTTGTGCGGCGGGAAATTGGTGGGAGGAGTGGGTTTAGATGATGATTAAGGATGGGGCATCTAATTCGGCATGCAACAAAGTGCTGCTGTCATGGTAGTATTGTTTATGTCACTCGGCTACTCTGCTCTTCACTAGCCGCCTTTAGTTGTAAGAGTAAAGGGTTCGATTGGCTTGACTTGTTGCGGGTCTGATTCTCAGGGTGACAACTTGAGGTGATGCAATGAGACAAAGCCCTTTTTGATTCCTTGATATCTTAGCCTCCCGAGGCCAGCGCACTGGTCATGAACGCCATAAGCCATAAACCGTAGGGGACCATGCAGGTGGCACGCAGAAAATGCCCAGCAGTTCATTCAACCCGTCCAAACCCCTCTATGCAATGTACATTTACTCGTCATCCTCATCCTCCTCCTCGGCCTCAAGCGTAGTCATGGCAATTCGGTCCAAATCACGCTGACCGGCCTGTGTGATGCGGCGCCCGCCCTTGTCCTCGTCCTGCTCAACAACGCCGATCTTCTCGAGGGCCTGAAGGACCTTGCGGTCGACGGAGCCAGAGGCGTCAACGTGGTGGGAGGGGCGCGAGCCACGGTTCTTGGTAGAGCTGCATATCAATTAGCCTCCGCTACAACGAATCGGTGAGGGCAGAGATTGCATACCCGTGAGCTTTCCGGAGGCGGCCAACACCGACGGTCTTGCGCATGTAGACATGGCGAGCGACCGAGGCGGCACGGACGTAGAACCAGTCAATATCCTGGGGTGGTAGTTCCTTCGAGTCTACTCGGAATTAGACATGACGATGTGAGCGGACGAGCTCAGATACATACGCGAAGTCTTGACAGTGTCAACCCAGCCTGTAGATAATGCAGTTAGCTTTTATCCCCCAGTTACGGGATTCAGGCTTTTTCTTCACCCGCTGGGTTGGAACGAACCTGGACTGCGACATCAATTAGCAAGCGTCAGAAGAGAGGGGTGCGCAAGGAACATACATTGGGAGCTTTCCCTGGCGCTTCAAGAACGCAGCATAGGCGTTGATGAACTTTTGCGCGTCGACATCCTTGACTGAGACTCCGCCCATTTTGTCGGTGTGTGTGAGAGAGATGGGAAGGAAGAAAGAGAGGCGTTGGTCGTCGAAAATGTCGAGGCGTGGAGTCTGCAGCACTGGTGTGTGCGGCGCCAATGTGGAATTTCGACTCGCTTACCCGGAAGAATTATCGGGCCGACGCACAGACAACCATGGGCTGCCGCAGCTCACATCGGCGCGCTAAACCTCTTCGGTGTATATCTTGTCAGCCCTCCTCATCTCCATCCTGTGCTGTATTGGGAAAATGCTCAGCAATGGCTTCTCCCGTTCATTGTTACACGCTATTCAAACGTCCTGACTACCACGTGCATGATGGCGAACCACCATGACTTTGAAATCATCCCATATGTCACTCCCGCCGACATTCCCCGCCTGTGCGACATGACTCTCGACGGCTGGGCCGAAGACCCAATATGGCAGGGCATGGTGCGCAATGCGTCTCGTGAAGACGCATTCAAGCTACTCTCCTCAATCCATGAGAAGCGCGTAGGCAATCTGTATTATAAATACTTCAAGATCAACGCCAAGGCGACGGGGCATGTGTAGATCCAGCCCAATCGTTCCGTGCTATGCTCATTGCAAGAACAGTAAACTGGTTGCTTGGACTGCGCTGCTTTGTCCTCAACCCGAAGATGTTGCTGCTCAGACTCGCCAACAGATGCTGAGCATGAAGGCTCCTGCTTTTCCGGGTATTGATAAACGCATGGCGATGCTTTTTGTTAGTACGTCGACCGTCACATATGGATACGATCCTGTGCATCATTTCCGTAAGTCAAAATGGCCACCATAGCTTGTTGTTAGTTGACGGGCAACATACAGATCGTCGAGGAACCTTTGTAGACGCAGAGTATCAAAGACGCGGACTTGGTTTCTGGTTGTCTGAGCAATGTGACCGAATCGCCGACAAAGCGGGTGCTGCGACGTTTGTGACTGCTCGCAACTCCTCCAAGCCGCTATTTGAGAAGAGCGGTTTCCAGATTGTCGCGACTGTTGATGTTGATGTGAAGGGCGATGGGACTGAGGTGGATTACAAACACGTAATGAAGCGTGACCCAAAATAAAGGACCAGCTCTCATAGTAATGTCATCTTCCTCGACCAATTTCGAGTTACTCCCTTGCACATAGCCTATCGATGTGAAGTGGGTCTGTTTGGAAATGGTTAGATTGCTTTGATACGACTGGGTAGATTCTCTAAGCCGGATATAATACTCTATTAGATAAACAACAAAATCCCCTCAACTTTGCCATTCCCCTTCCATATTCCAACCTCTCTCTATCGCCCAAAATGCTTCAATTCAAAATGTCTCGCAACAGCGTAGCTTACGAACGCAAACGCGAAGCCTAGTTCAAATCCAACATCACCTCCAAAAGGCGCCTCACCCGCATGTAGCGCGATAGGTCCCACATACCACACTTGGCTCATACCTGTCACCATTCCAGCGATACCGCAGCAAAAGGCGAACACAGCAGCGATGCCCGGAGGTAGCCTTTTGGGTTGGTCGTAGGCCGAGGGGTCGTAGGCGCTCATACTTCGCTTGTAGATGAAGTGGTCGGCGAAGGCGATACCTTCGTAGATGGCGAGCCAGTAGCCTGTCCTCTCAATTAGCAATCAAATTCATGCATTGTACGAGGGAATAAATCTATATTTTTGGGTTTTCGATTGACTCCACACACTATGACCTCTGGCTGCACATGCGCAGATAGCGGCCATGGCGTGACTAGAAAACTTAGACTTACCGATGAAGTTCATGAAGTTCTCGAGGACTTCTTCAAAGTGGGAGTATCCAGGGATAGCAATGGCAATATATACGGCCGTACCAAGCGCCGTCCAGATGAAGCGAGGAACACGTTGCGTCCAGTGGCCGAGGACTTGCATCGTCAGTGCCACAGAGTAGATGTTCGGGCAGTTGTTCGCGATGATGCTGAGAGCTAGAACGACTAGGCAGAACTTGCCGAAGCCGCCGAGGTGCGGGAAGAGGACGGCTGCGAGAAGACCGCCAGTACCAGAGGCGTTATAGCCATCCATGTAGCGGTTGTTTCCTTCGTTGATGGTGGTTGCGGTCATGATGGCAATTCCGAGGAACTCAGTAAAGAGAAGGGGAATCATGAGGCCGAGCCAGACTGCGAGGAAAACCTTCCAGCGTGATTGGTTACTGGGTTGATACACGGTGTAATCGGCTGCGTAGCTAGTCCATCCCGTGGCGAAACCGTAGACTACAGAGCCGAAGCTGAGGACAGATCCGAGTTCTGACGTTCCAACGCCCATGGGGATGTTGACAAAATCGCCTGAATGCGCAAACTCACCCAGGACGATGAGGAAGACGATGAAGGTAGGGATCCAGCTCCAAAACTCGTAGGCATGGACAATCTTGTAGCCAAACAAAGTGACGCAGAGCGTACAAATCGCGATGATCACGATTCCCGCCCATCCGGGCACGTCGCTGTTCACGGCATGGAGGAGCTGTGCGCCCACGATCGAGTTCACAGACGACCAACCAATACACGCGAGGACATTGAAGACGGCGATGAGCTTCACACCGTGCCAGCCGTACCAGAAGCGCGAAAGCACCATCTGCCGAAGACCGAATCGCGGGCCAAATGTCGAGAAATAGCAGACGGGAACCACACCGATGAGGTTGAAGAAGAGGCAGACCAGAATCGCATCGACGAATCCGAGGTAGAATAGTTTCTGCGCGAGCAATCCAATGGCAAAACTTGAGACGACCATGTTGGCGGAGAGCCACTGCATCCAATAATCAGCTACTGTCCCGTCCATCGATGTGAATTGAGAGAGGTCCTACCATAGTGCCAACATTCAGAAGGCTAGTATCGTCCCTCTCATCTTCCGGTACACGCTCAATACCTCGTTGCTCTACATGGAACCTTCCGGCTATCCGCTGGAGTTTTGCATACATGCTATGGCCATATTCAAAAGACTCGCCAGGCACAGCGCCTTCCTCGTAGGTGCCGGCGCGTATGGCGTCCTTCTCAACGTCGTACTGATGGTCGGACATAGTGAATGGAAGTCGCAGACTCGGAGCTGCGAACGAGTTTAATCTCCGGCGTGTATTTCAACGTTCACGAAGCTTTCATCAGCGTCGGTTCCCGCTCTTCCAAAAGATTCAGCGACGGAATGGAGGTCCGCAAGGGTGCTGTGGAGAAAACAGCTGTGGCGATGTTCGATGAGGATCAACGCGCGGCCGTCGTAGATACATATAGCCATCAAGAAACGCTGGACCAGTTTCCAAAAATCGATCTAACCCCGGCCTAGACCCACACCCATCGCGATAAGCCTAACGATACTCGGTGCCTGGGTCCATCGAACACGCACGTTCGATCCGCCCTTCGAAATGTGGCTACGATAGAGCGTACAATTGGCGCCAGGCGGGCGGTCGCGCTACAGAAAGTGTGGTCGGCACCACGCGACAGACAGCTTGGGACGGCGAGATGCGGACGCAGGTGCCGCGGTTGTGCCGCGGGGGGCTTCTTTGTTCCCAGATTCGAAGGGACATGGATGGTGGGATGCAGATTGCAGATGCCATCGTGCAGCAGGGCGTCTGTGCAGACCGATCTGAGCATCTTCAGCCCTCTCATTCATTGCATTCGGCGTCGCACAAGAACCCCTTCATCACCTTCCCTCCCCATCGTCGTAATCAAACTGCAGATTTCTTCTGGGGAGATAATGGGTTCGCGCGCTGCCGGACACGACCGCGCAGCGCGCCGCCCCGGTGATAAGGATTCCTTGCGCCAACCAATAAGCATCATCGAAAGCAATATGACGCTGGCCAATGTGTCGCGTGTGGGAGCGCCGCTATCGAAGCCTCGGCTGCATCTATCAGCGAGATCCGAAGCTTATTTGTGTCAAGCTCTTACGGGAAGGGGGAGACGAGGCTCGGCATCTAGGGCGCGTGCGGATTGCTAAGAGTTGGTCGTGTCGATTGGAATAGTGACTGTGCGATCGCCCACGCCGCGCATGAGGACGATGCGAAATGACAGAGCACTCCCCGTCATGATAAAGGGACATGTGCTCATTCGTAGTTGCTGAACCATGTGGCAAGTTGTTTTGCTCGTTGATTGGAACCGGACTGCCCCTAAGATGTTCCAGAAGGATTGCGGCAGGCGAAGGCGAAGCAATTGCCGCGACGGGGTGCCCGGCTTGGCCTGGCTTTGTTCATCTTCGAGTCTGAATCGCATGTTTGCATGCCTTGTTAGTATGGTGGTAGGAAAGGGAAGTCTCGTAGCTGAACTGAGACACAGTGCAGTGGGGAGGATTTGGTCTTTTCGTATGCAGCCACGCCATAAGCCTGGTACTTGTTAGCATACATACCAGTCATCGATAGAAAGACGTCAAGACTGCAGTGCGACGCTGCGAATGTTGTACCATTGCGATCCGACAGACTGATGGGAAGGAACAAGGGACCAACGCTAGTCTGGAATAGGTAACCATATGTACGTTCGTTCAATACCCGACCATTACTTGCACGATCTATCTTAAATGACCTCTGCGGTTACAGAATCATATACACATTCAATTTCCCCAATATCTACAAGATCATAGCTTGGTCATTTCTCGGGCCCGCGTACGCTAACACAGGTGTTCCTGATTCACTTATACACATCCATCTATTTTGTAATTCGCGCCCTATTCCCCGCAACAATATATTCTTACAGCTTACTGATATCCATTACGGAAAGCTGCACCTTATTTGTCGTGCTCGACGGCAATTGTCCCCCCCCCATGATCAACAACTTACTCCCATCGCCCTTCAAAACCCTCAAATGCCTCGTATAATGCGTCGCTTCGGGACTACTAACCTTCCTCCAGCTACCCTCACCCAGCTCTGTATTCACGAAGATCTCCGAATTAGAGTGCGCAGACACAATAATCGTACCGTTCTTGCCGCCAACGGGACTCCACACAACGTACGGTGAGCCGGTGGGGATCGTACCGTCAGTTGCTTTGAGACTGATGCCAGTAGCGGCGCCGAATTTCTCTGGGTCGGACACGATTTTATAGTAGACGGGGAAGGAGTAGGAGGATATGACGGGTCCGCCACCGTACTCGTATGTCATGAGGAATTTTCCGTTGGGAAGTTTGGCAATGATGGGCATGCCAGGACGATCCGTGTACGTTGGATATGCGACATCGTCGATGACTTTGCCCCAGGACTTGAGGTCGGTGGTGGTCTGGTGCACCATCTTCTGACCATGTGTCGCGTTGTCACGCTGGTCGGAGTAGTAGCATATGAGAGTGTTTTTGTGCTTCATGAGGAATGGTTCCCAAACGGGTGTAAGGCCGTTCGTTGGCTTTGCGACACCACCGGCTGCGATGTGCGATACGAACTTCCAGGTCTCTCCCTTGTCCGTTGAGGCATACAGGTCAATTTGCGTTTTTGATAGATCTGTTGGGATGGAAGAGCCGGCGAGAAGAACAGTGCCTTCGGGATATCCACCGAAGGCTTCGGGGAGAACGTAGAGGAAAGGTTGATACCGCAAGCCCCAGCCATACCCTTGGTCCGTCACTTTTGAGATCTCCCTCCATGTATAGCCATTGTCGGAGGACTTGAAGATAGGGAAATAGACTGGTGGAGGTTCAGGACTGTAGTTCTCCCATGTTGCGAGCAGATCGCCATTGTCGAGCTGTGCGGTACGCGCGTATAACACACGAGGATCGGTATAATTCGACGGTGGAGTAAAAACGACGCGTCGTGAGAAGGTTTCCGGCGCGCTTCGATGTGGTATGGCGGCCACGAGCGGGAGGAAGGCGAGGAGAGAGGTGAGCTTCATCATGAAGTTACGCCAAGGTTTTCAATTCGAAGCGCAAATATTCCGAGTGCACAACGAGGGATATTGAGCCTCATATTACCTCTGGCACGGTTCCCGGTGCGTGCATCCATCTTCCTGGATTCGCCCGCGCGCCGTATCCGCAAACCAGATCTGGCGGGGAAATGTGGGCATCGGAGAAATTGTGTACGCTCATATTGCGGGGAGATAGACCGAGAATGGTGCTAAAGTAGGTACAGATGACTTTTGCCGGCTTGGATCGTCGACCAATTATGCCGAACCGCGGCTTTTGCGATCTACGGATAGGTGGAATATTTGCATCAACGAAGACGACAGGACGGCAGGACGGACATTCTAAGGTCGAAGTCGGCCGTGGCCTCGGTAATCGTCTCGCATTAGCACGTGGGTGGCAGGTTCGAGGTACGATATATGGAGCTTGAACCCAGCGAGAGATCTGCGACCCCAGTACAATGAGGAATGCATGGAATACTCTTTAGAGCCTTCGACCGTTGCATCCGCAGACGTTGATTCCGACGCATGCAAGGGCGGGACGCTAGTACTTTGAAGTCATACAAGGGCGGATCGATTGAGTACTCAAGTTCTGCCAATGCTTAGCCAAAAATAGATTATTAAAGTCTCCGTGTGACATACATATACACTGCAATGCCTTCATTAGCTTGATGTTGGTTATACCTTGCGCTAGACTTGGTGTGAAAACAACTACTCTCCTACTCCTTCCGCGATGGTAACGATAACTAGTCGTAATATCAAGTGTCTTGTACGTTCGATACTAGTCAAATATACCGATCTCCTGACATATGAATCGTGTGCTAAGACAGATCTGACAGAAGCATGTACGCTAAAGCATCTAGGATTCGGTGGCAGTTAATGAGCACGACATGGAACAGAAAGCAGTAACTTCCTCGTTCATGAACAAATACGATCAAATAGGAGTATGACATGGTCTGAGGAACGAGGTATTTTGACAGACTGATTGAAGCAGAGGAGGTTTTAAGCTTCGATAAACCAACGTTTCTAGCTGTACCATACCACATTAGCGGGCCCAGCCGAAAGGCCCAAATGCGCTACAGCCTCTGCGCTACTTCCATTGTTCCCAATCTTCCACATCTCAATGAAGTTTGACCCACTGTCCGTGATAGCAAAGTACTCCTCGTTGAATGGCGCTGGAGCCACGGCATTCGCACTGCCACCACTTGCTGTGCTTGGAACCAAGAAAAGCTGCTCGGCAATGGCGCCGGTTGATGCGTCGAGGGAGAAGGCGGATATGTACCCTGTTGCGTTTGTGGAGCGTGAGCGAGTTCCGGTGATTAGGTATTTTGGTGATGTGGCACTGGCGTTGGCGGACGGTATGGAAAAGAGAGCTTCGTCCGCCCAATAAGACGATGTATTCGTAAAGGCTAATATGCGTTAGTCGTTGGAGCAGATGTCAGATCGAATACACGTACTCGAAGGAATGAGAGGGTATGTTGTGTTCAAATCAGTCAACATTCCAGTAGCATTATCCCTCTTGTACACTGCAAGTTGGTTTAGCTCCTCATATACAACATATACCCATTGTCCATTCGGATGCGCTGCGAGATGCCTTGGATTTGCTCCGGTTGGTGCAGCAAGGTATTGAACTTCTTCAGCGGTGTTTGTCGTGCTGTCGAACGAATGAACCCATACCGCATTGCCCATATCGTCAGCCGAATATATGAAGTCGTTATCGGGACTAAGGTCAACGCCATGCACGCCAGAGCTAGTACTATAGGACAGATTGGCAACATTAGCTTGCAACGTGCCAGTGTCATCCACAGAAATGGCCTGTCCGGGACAGCCAGTGCTATAGGGTATTCCGAACACGGTAAACGGAGAAGTAGAGGCTGCGATCAGAAAGTTGGCATTTGAGCCTAGAAGTATTGTAAGAATCAGAACCTGACGCTGTATAATGGCACAAACAATTTGAAGAGAGAGAGATTTCGCTCTCATACGTCAGACTCCCATTGCTGGCGATGGCATAGCTCTGAAAGGATCCGGTAGTGCCTACGTAGACATTTTTCCATCGCTCCTAGTCACTTGTATCAGCCTCGAATCTAAGAGAGAACAGGATCAGTGTATGACTGACATCAATAGAAATCCATTTAGATCCCGACGAAGCCTGTGTAGAGATGTTCTGCTTGAGGCTCAAAGTGGAGGTTGCATCGTCAAACTCCACGCCCACAATCGTAGTACCCGAAAAGAATCCAGAGAAGAAGTAATGCTTATCAGCAAGGGATGGTGCCGTAAGAGCCGCCAAACATAAGACAGAAGTAGAACGCATCTTGCCAGAGGAGAACGGACAAGGAAAGGAAATGATTGAACGAATGTTTCATTGCTGCCATCGACTCGCTTTTGTAAACTACACTATATCACAGTTGCGTAGGGTGGATTACGACACTGTACTCTAGGGCACCCTGGTCCATCTTCGGAGAGATTGCGCGGCTGGACTAGACGGGTAGCGCCGCCACGAAGAACGCGAAGCTTTTCCGCTATTTTACGGCCCGTTTCTTAAGTCAGGGTGTGATGTTTTGCAGACTCGTTGCAAATGCTGGGGTAAACGCGTTCCATTTTACCCGATACGACCTTAGTTGATGAAATCGGCTAGTCTAGCCTCGTAGGGACGATGATGAAACACCTTCAAGGGCCGCGTCACTATTGCTGATCGCTTGGTAAAGAGCTCGGAGCACTAGAGCTAACGTGAATCAGAGTGTGCAAAATACGCATGATCAAGAATATGTTGTGAATATAAGCATTGTGGCTGGAAAACGTGGCTTTCATGCAATCTCAAGCTTTCTGTAGTCATATCTTAGGTCAAGCAAGCTTTTTTCAGGGTGCTACTCTCCCAATTAGCGTGATTCAGAGAGTCTGCCCAAAATTCTTTAATTTGCTATGGGCTTTGATAGGAGCCTACACGCCTTCGGGACGGGACCATAAATAGGCCATATAGGATATACGCCTTCGCCATGGGAGCATATAGGAACCTACACATATCCTAGCATTGCTGTATAGAAGGCTAGATATACGTCTAAGTGCACTTAAAATAAGATAACTAAGTCACGCAGACCTCATAGACCTCATAGACCGCAGTTTGAGAGAGTCAATAGTATGAGTGGTCAACACACCTGTGTGCTCTTTCAGCGAAGCGTTCAATAACGGCTGGCCTGATATTACGTCTGATAATTGGCCATGCAATTAAGCAACGGTTAAAGCCCAACTCCGGATAGGAGGTACGGAAAGTCGTGAACGAAGGAGGTAGGGGTTATCCGTTTACTTGTTGAGCATTCGTATATCTAAGAGTCGCTTAGCAAATTGTGTGATTCATATTCCTAAGATAAAGCTGTCCTATAGGCATCACTGTTCATACTGCCCAAAACTTCTGAGAACGTAGATTAAGAATGCAATGACAATAAGTTCCAGATGATTAATTGATCAGACTGCGCGGACCCTTCTTCTAGCGCCGCCAGCTCGCACCCACGGGGATTCTAAAGTAGAAGCCTATGAACCTAGCGCATGATGGAGGACTAAAGAGTCTTTTGGTCCTATGTAGCATTTTTAAGTCCATCTGTATCTGTCTCAGTTCAAGGATATAGATCCGAAAATTCAAGAAATGTGACCTCCCTGAATGTTGCTAGGATTGTTGATCAGCTTGGATGCAGAGCATATTGCGACTTTTCTATGCTCGCGACAAGATGTTGGAACTGATCAGCAACAAAGTATATACGGAGACGTTTAGAATCTGATGGCAATCGTCCTCTTAGAATGCTGCGTAGGGAATGATGGAAGACTGATGTACTGTGTAGAAGTCAACAGTAAATGAGGCGCCCAGCCGCATGTTCGTGCAGGGGTTGGCAGGATGCTCAGCCAATCGCGAATTAGAAAATAGATGGAGCGGCAGCCACATTCACCCCGCCTCGCGGCGATCAGTGGCAGTGCACGAGCTTGCATGAAGTACTTCCCTGTCGATTTGCAGTTCGCAGCTCACGGCTGACTGTAGCCTGATCGATATATGCACCATGGCGGCACCTCTGGGCTCGATCATTCTGATGTCCCTCAGGCACCGCTGCCTTCATCGCATGCGCGCCTGGATACAATGGTGAGCGCCCCACCAATTCAGCGCCCTTCAGCCTGGCTGCATAGAAATGCTGTCGAAATGACTATCTGGACGAATAGCTGACGAATTCGTGCTAGGCTACCTCCATAGCTGCGCCCGTCCCGCAATCGCATCCTCGAAGCCACCCGACGCGGAAAGACTTTGCGAATATCCAGATGCATGAAGATGGACGCGGCACACCTCTGCCACAATACGAGAAGACACAATCCGTCCCGTTCACACTTACTCTCCAAGAGGAGAAGGAAAATCCAGGGCAGTTCCAATTAGTCGTGAATGTTGATCCCCAACATCAAAAGCCGCCAACCAATGGTCGCGCCCTCAGACCTGCAGCCTCGAAGAAGTTGATCGCAAACCTCAAGGAAGTACCGGAAGTTCCGAGCCTTGGGTACGACGTTTCTCCACTATATCAAACCCAAAAGTCGAGCCCGCCATCGAGCCCACAGGAAGAGAGACAAGGCTGGTCGGAATTAGACGCTATACCTCCCGAGTTTCTACAGAAAGTGGTACCGGACTGGAAGGTTACTTTCTCGCGAAGTGACTCTACAGCTTCCAGCCAATCACGAAGGCTGGCGGATATAAAAGCACGCATCAAGAAGAGCGGGAAAGGATTTGTCGTTCGCCTGTTGAAAGGTTCGAGCGCCGGCAACAATGAGGTTGCTGAAGTGCATCTTGGCCAGCAAAATCAGTCCGTTGAGCTTGTCTCTCAAGAATTGGACTCAGAACCGCGAGTGGAGCTTGATGCTACCGAGGCTGTTACATCACATTTGAATGATCAAGCCGGAACAACTGAAGCGCTCAATACTGTCTTCGAAATCGGAACCTCCAGCGAACCCGGTATAGAGCGGACTGTGGCATCACCTGCGCCGGCGGCAAGTAGTCCGTCTGTATCAGACTGGCTAAACAACCTCACTGCCCAGACGTCTAGGAGGACTTCTGTGCTGGAGGAAGGACTAAGCGACGCGGAGACACTTATACCTGACATTCGCTCCATCGCTGATAGACTAGAGGACCGAATGGATCTTGAACTCTTTTCTCGGCCCGACTCTGTTCTTCCAACCAGATCAAACTCTGTCTTTAGCATAGTGAAGACACCAACACGGGGCCTCTCTGTCGTAGGACCAACTAAGAGGGCCGATAAGGTCAACCGTATCCGAACGAAAGGGAAGGCGGCACGTTCAGACCTCAACCGTTCTGGTGCCCAAAAGTCGATTAAACGTCATTCTCCACGTACAACATCTTCGGTCGCTCCTATCGCTACATTCCCCCCGCAGAGCACTCACCGACCATCTGGCTCACGTGACTTACCATTTCTTTGCCCTAAAGATCATAGTGAGTCTTCCGACGATCACGAAGCAAATATATGGGAAGAACTGCAACAAACGGCGAGGACAAAGGGGAAACGAAGGGCTTCCGCAAACGAGCTAAGCCAAATGGTAAAACCGAAACCTCGCGATCGACTACATCCTCTTGATACTAATGTATCCCGGCCCGCATCTGCAAACACGTCTCCCGTTTCAAGGAGAAAGCGCTCTCCCCGGAGCAAGAAGGCAGGATCCTCGTCTTCCTCCATCAATCTTCTAGAGAAATCCCAGCAGACCGACGCGTCACCGATCTGGGCAGAGGTTGACCCATCCGATGAGCTTCGCGAAGCTCTCACCAAGGCTCTGAGCGTGGAGCCCGATGAGGCTAGTCCCGTAGGAACTCACGAACAACGTCCAATTCCGAGGATTGAGGAGTCAGTCTGCGAAGGAGATGTTGGAGATTTCTCGCTACCAGCGGAGGTTGAGCTACGTCCACCGCCTCCCCAATCCCGAAGTCCCATGACCACATTCTGGGGACTCGCCTTTGATGCGCTGGCAGGGAGACTTGTTGAAGGTATCCAAGCCCTGCGTGGCAGATATGGAAGTGAGCCTCCTGTTCCACCCAACCACGTCAGAGTGCGATGGACCTGCGTAAGTACACATTGCTCAAACATCCTTGGAATACCACTTACAGCCTATAGTCATGCGGCGAGCTTCTCTATGATGACTTCATTGAACGTCGCCCAGGCGCGGCTCGCATGCTCGAAGCTTTCCTTAATCGACCCCGGGCACATATATTTTCTAGTCCATCTGACAATCCACGCACTCATGCACCACGGTCAAGCCCGGATAGTAGGACAAGTACTTCAACTTCAATGTCCTCGATCTTCGATTCTGTCAGCAAGGCATCTACGCTTGCGACGCCGGCATCAACATATGGCGGCCCATCTTCGTGGACCCGGAACAGTGACTCAAAACACAGCCCAACATATTTGAGAAGCAACAGCTCGTTTAATGTCCGGATAGCGGAGGAATCATGGCTACTGACATGTGCCAACGAGGGTCGCTTCACCCCAAAGATTGTACATCTCGACGTTAATGAGGGCAGGATCAGGAGCGATAAGGACCTCGCCCTTGCGCTTCGAGAGCATTACGAGCGACTCAATCGCCGATGGCTCAAATGGGCGAGGCTTAGGGGGCTTACAACTATCGAATTCGTCCAGTTTGAAGTCCACCGCAATCGTTTCGCCGATATCCGCGCAACGCCATCGATGCCACCCAACACCTCCTCTATCTCTGAGAAGTCTCCCTCACAGCACCCATACACATTCGAGAGTGTAGATCTGATGCCACCCGTCGGCTCTGCATATCTCCTACATCTCTTCAAGCACCCTGAAGACTATGATGGCGAGCTCATAACGTATTTGCGGGCACCGAAGCGTCGGCAACGGTTGGAAACCGGCATGGGTTGGGGAATCAACCTCGTGGAGGGCTTTCTGGCGCAGAAGGTATGGGCAGTGCTCATGATATGCTTCGGAGTTGGGAGCGGGGTATTTGGTGTGATATGGACGATCAAGCAAGGAGATGTCCAAGGCGCATTTGGCGTGGCTGGATGGGTTGTGACGCTTGCAGGACTGGTACTCGGGGGCCTACAGGCTTGGTTGGAATGATCAATCACTGATGCAGCGGTAAGTATGCGGGTCATTGTGCTCAAATGTTCTCAATTAGACGTATCTCATCTTGAGTTGAATTTCCCGCCGACCCGAGACGTAGTATAAGATGCGCCATCTGGCAGCGCAGGAGAAATCCTGAAAAACGAATTTTCAGCTTCGTGACACGCCCGCAGTGCCAGGCTCTCCATATCGAACTCCCGTCTCTTGTCCTCTTGTGACTCTACTTTACCAATCGTATTACCGTCCACATGTACAAGTACAACACGAACTAAAGAATGGTCATCCTTCTTGCCTACCTCAACCCATTTCTGCCGTGTTTTTTAATGGCTATCTCCGCTCGGTCTATCGTTTCGTTTATATCACGCATTGACGAAGCGTTCCCGAAAAAGTGCCGCCCTAGTGATGGTGGTTGGAAGCGAGGCGGGTGGGTACCTGGACCTCGGGTCGCTTAGAAGCCGTTTCAAAACTCAAAACGCGACGCAGGGATTCTCCACCAATCAAGATGTGAGTCGAGGAGCGGGAATGGATCGTAGTGCGGTGTCAGAATCCTCGCGCCGGTGGGTAGAGAGTCAGGAAATCGTGGTGGGATGGTTTCGGCGTCAAAGTCGTCGCTGCAGGTTACGGCTCTCACAATGAGGTGACTGCATTCACATTCACACCGTTCATTTCCAAAGTTGGGCCGAGGCATAACATCACTAAAATTCCTCCTCCGCACGCATTTTAGTCTGCACGTCTCTCTCTCCAGTCTGTCTGAACGCCATTTTGACAGGCGCCACGCACAATGCACAAATCTCGAACTACTCTGTCAGAAACCACCATAGCTCTTGGCAGTCGCTCTGGTCCTCTCGAAATTTCCACTAGGGGTGTCTATACTACGTGTTTCCATGTTTCAAACGACCCCTGCTCCTTAACGCAAGCGTTAATGTCGGCTAGAACACCACCTCGCGCATCTCAACGCCAGCGTAGTCACCATCCTACTGGAAGTACATGCCAGCATGTCCGATAATTTCGCCGTCGTGAGATTTTGCTTGGTCTGCAAACGCTGAGGCGCTACTTGGCAAGGATTGCCCAGGGACCCCTTCTCATATCGCATGGTTCGAAACGGGTCATATCGCCAAGGATATGCGGGTCGATACAGTGGAAGCAGTGTTTCCACCATTCTGGACCGTTCGTTTTGTCGTGCGCCATCGGGAACGAGCGCCTGGATAGCACGGATGGGTGGGCTGGGAAGACGCAGATATAAGACGAAGCTACTGCTGTTGTAGAACAGTATCCTCATCGCAGGCTTTCTTCTTGGGTTCTACACCAGTCCTTTCTTTCCCCATACCTTCGTTTTTTCGTCCCTTCACTGTGTGAAGCAGGCAAGACACTCTTTTCTACCACACTACCACTCATTCTCTTCGGCTTCAACGCTCAAACCTACATTCTCAGACACATCGTTTCTAGATCGACGTTCAGAGCATTCAAGATGTCCCTCCGCGTCCTCTCCGCTACCGCTATTGCGGCCCTCGCTGCCACTGTCTCCGCCCACGGAACCGTCTCTGGAATCGTTGCAGACGGTACCTACTATGGTGGATGGCATCTCGACTACTACTATGCCATCCAGAACGGCCAAAGCTACCCGGACACGCCCGGCTGGTATGCTGAGGACCTCGACAATGGCTTCGTCTCCCCGGATGCGTACACCACGGCTGACATCGTCTGCCACAAGAACGCCAAAAACGCCAACGCAACGGCCAAGGTCGCTGCCGGCGGAACCGTTGACTTCCAGTGGACCACCTGGCCCGACTCGCACGTCGGCCCCGTCATCACTTATGTAGCCAACTGCGGCGACGACTGCGCTACTGTCGACAAGTCGACTCTGAAATGGGTCAAGATCGATGCTGGCGGCTACGAGGATGGCAAATGGGCGTCCGTCAAGATGATTGCGAACAACAACACTTGGTCTACCACTGTGCCTTCGACGCTGGCCGCTGGGAAGTACGTCTTCCGCAATGAGATTATTGCGCTGCACGGCGCAGGATCCGAGAACGGCGCGCAAAACTATCCTCAGTGCTTGAACATTGAGATTACGGGATCTGGTTCGGACAACCCTGAGGGTACTTTGGGTACCAAGTTGTACACGCCTACCGACGCTGGTATCCTGTTCAACCCGTATGCTGCTACCATCACCTACACCATCCCTGGACCTAAGCTATACGGCAGCGGCAGCTCCTCTGGTGGATCCAGTTCCCCTTCTGGCTCTTCTACCTCTGCTGCCGCCCCGTCGGCTACTTCTGCTACCGCAACCACTGCTGTTGTCACTGCCACTGCAACGGCCACTGCAACCATTGTCGACAACACGACGCCTTCTGCTACCTCTTCTTCTACCCCGTCGACCGGCTCCGGTGTTCCCAAGACCTTCACCGTCGAGACCTTCATTGCGTGGTTGGAGGAGCAGGCCAGCGCTTCTTCCAAGGTCCGCCGCCATGCGCGCCAGTTCTTGTAGATGTGCGACCAAACACCCTCGAGCATAACAACATGTAGCTTTAGGAATAGTGGAGCTGGATTTATGCCCGAGGTTGGACGATGAATGTTTGGAATTGTGTGGATTCGCTTCTTGTGCATATAGCTTCTTTTGTATCATCACATTCTGCTGGGGATGAGACAGCTCGACAGAGCTGTCAATATGACTATTTTTGACATCAAATTTCAACTCCATGCTGTTGTGACACATTCTGATCTTGTTCGTCGCCTTCTGCTAAAGGGGCTGAAGTTAGATTGTTCTTATGTGCTATGCCTTCGAACCCAAACGCCAGTTATCTTACATTGTCACAATCATGACCAAAAGACCACGCTTCCATTCCTAAACTCCAGCTTGTACGTCGGCCGGCATATAGAAGATCCACACGAAGGCTGTTCATGCTGAAAACATTGCGAAAGTTGTCCATATGCACAGGGTATCTAGACATTTCGATAATCTCACGCATCCCAATCTTACTCTTGATCCAGCCAATCAGCTGCTGCTTCCACAATACCACTCGCAATCTGCACCCACTTGCGCACATTTGCCCAATCTCCGTCATCAATGCTTTCCACAATGCCCGGGAATGTAGCGCCCGCGTATCCTGTCCACTTACCTGGCGCGAACACAATGTGCTTGAACCATGGCCGCTCATCGAGCCCATCGGCGTACAAAAACTTACGCTCCAGGAACTTATACTTGGTATTCACGCGGCGGACCGCATAGTATAATTTGACCTTCTCCCACCACTTCCACCACGGAATATCATTGTGGTATATATCGTGCAGAAGCTGCGCAGCGAGCGCGTCATGAATGCTGGCAGAGAAGTGGAAGCGTGAGATAGCGCGGCCGAGCGAGTCAAACGTATCCTCCTCGGCAGCAAGCGAAGCCTGCTTCGCCTTTGCTTTGATGGATTCAAGGTACTTTTCAAGCTCCAATGCGTAGTCAGTTGCATTAAGTTGGATGACGGGTGTTTCCACTAGGTTGGCAGCGAGAAGACCCCATAATTGGGCAATTTTGGCATGATATGTGAAACCAGGGTCGCCGTACTTGTCCATCCAGTCAAATGAATCATAGTTGGAATGGTAATGGTAAACGGGCGAATCAGGGGTAAGGCTGAAGGACATATCAATCGAAGGAATGCCGGCAAAGTCTTGGAAGGCGGTGAAATCAGATCCGGAACCTATGGTGTCAATATGCTTGTCCCACACGTCACCCACTGTCTGACCTGGGGTGGTCTGATTTGGAGAGAGGACAAGGTCGACTGGAGAGATTAGCGACCTATCGAAAGAATGGAAAGAAAGGATGACTACTTACGCGTTTCGATGAGCGCCTTGTTTAGAAGTGGTGCAGCGGTAGCGAGCAAATGAGGACCGACTGCACCGATGTCGACATTGAGGTACGCAATTGTAGAGGCAGAGAGCCACGGAAGATACTCCTCTACCCATTCCGTCGATCCAACAAGGCCATATTCCTCACCATCCCAGCTTGCGAAGACTATGGTGCGAAGTGGCTTCCATCCTGCTTCAAGGGCAAGCCCGAAACTGCGAATGGCTTCGTTGAAAGCAGCTGAGCCGCTATTAGGATCCCCAGCTCCACCGGCAATCCACGCATCACGATGATTACCTAGCACTACAACCTCGTCTGGAATGGTGCCATTGATGATGCCAATGACGTTCCATAAAGGCGTCGTAACATAGTCTTGCTCATTAACAAGGTTGAGGGTTACGTGACTCGGGGAAGGTCCGATGTTGTATTCCACACCCTTGTATCCGAGGCCGCCGCCCTGCCAATACTCATTGAAAGTGGAGGCTTTCGGGCCATGGCCGTTAAGCGCTTTGAGAAGCGGGAGTGCGTCTTTGTATGAGATGGGAATGGAAGGTATGGAAGGTATGGCATGATCGACAGGTTGACGAGGAGCGTCCGGCTTGGAGGGATAGCCAGGAGTGGTTGGGTCTCCGGGAGCGAAGCCTACACATGATTAGCGTGACCTAGAGCAACATAATTGTAATGCTCACTCAAATATTGGACACTTCCTCTTTGAACGCTACTTGGATTGCGAGCAGGGCCTTCAGGATATGCCTTGTATCCATTTTGTTCGGTGACCTCGTCGTCGTCGCCTGGATCCGAGTAGAGAACAGCTCCCACCATACCTAGCTCTTGCGCCCTCTTGACAACGAGTCCACGGAAGACCCCGCCATACTTCGCTAGCGCGATGTTCCCTTCAAGGCTGATGTTCTTCGCCTGGAGTTCCTCAAAGTCTTTATATGTTCCATAGTTGACATAGACGTATTGCGCTGTGACATTTCCGGAGGCGGAATATCCATGAAACGTAGGAACCCGATTGTCCAGACCACTAGTTCCGTCTTCTTCCAGCACATCTTCCTCTAAGCAAGCTTCATATTTGACTTCCCAATTGTCCTCGCTCTTCTCCAGCAGAGCCAGTCTATGGCCAAGGGGGTAGTTGATGTAGACATCATAATCCACAATCAACGAGTTCGTAATGCCGAATTCGATCCACTTCTCTTTTGTCCAGATCGCCTGCGACAAATTCTTTCCCGCGAGATGAGGACCACCTGTATAGTATTGGCTATATTCCCTTGCCTTGAGCGCATCTGGTGTCTCGATCAAAATCTGCTGCAGGTCTGTATAATCGAGCCCGGTCGAATAAGGCCAAGATGCGGGGATGTCGTGCTTGCGGAATGGCAAGCTCAGCGGGATCTCAGTCTGCGACCCATCATCCAAAGGAGTTAAGTTAAGCACAAGAACGACGGCAATCAAGCCGGTGAACAGTGTAACAGCAAGTGCGAGGGTGCAGATGTAGCGGAGAGTGTGGTGTGGGTAGCGATCGCGATGGGGGCGAACGGGGACAACGGCGATCAGCGGAGTGCTTTCATCTGGCATGGTGGATTTCTCATCGCTCGCAAAGTTCCTCATATGAATTTGCGAGAATGGTGGTCGTTGAGGGATAGTGGGGTTGGATGAGGTTGGGTGTGAGCTTGATGTGCTTGGTGTTCGGCGTTGCGTCATCCCGTGGAGCTTTGACCAGCGCATCCAATGTTGGTTAGTGCCATCTAAGGGACGTCCAGCGACATCCTTAGTTTCGTTGTCTTTACAAACATATTCCAAATAGTCTTACTACTCCCTTGGGTTATAATTGTGCGTAAGTCACGAGGGAGATTGAGAACAAAAGCATCACTGTGTTCAAAGAGCCTGACACGAGATGAGCAACGATAATATTTGTACATAGAGAGGCTTTCATTTCTCGCCTTGCATGATGTTTGATAATTACATTCCTTAACATCTACTTCATCGCCTTGAAGCGCTACTCATTCCCGTGTAAGTAAAACCCGAGGCCATCCGAGGAAAATACAATTGTGAGATCCCATGAGCTTCATGTACCAAGAAGGTTTTATTAGTTCTGTCTGTTACTTGTCGCAATATCGAGGCGAAGTACGCTGGGTTTCAAATTCAAGATGGGCTGTATGATATTTACAAACGAGCAGGGGAATTTCTCATTTCGTTTTCAGTCACATTATCACAGAGGCAATTCAAACTCAAAGGAGAGACAGGTTCATTCTCATTACGGTTTTCAAACCGTGGGTATCTCTACTATCAAAAGGCGTCCATGCTCCCGCAGGAGGAGAACAGAAGCGGTCAAGGTGTTCTCATTCTATATTTCATGGTCAGCCTGATGTCATCTGACTGACTGCTCACTGCTTTATGAAGGACTATGACTTACGTTGATTAAAGCGCTCGGAATACGCCTTTCTTGCCACCCGAAGACGGCGCCGGTTCTCATGGAGGCATTGCCACATCTATTCCCACCAGTCAATAAATCACAGAAGCTCATAAATTGGAAGTGAGTATGAGCTTACGTCTAAACGCGCGCCGTGGTCTATCCACACTACGCGGGCCCAGATCCTCTCCCAAGTGTCCTGGAGGAAGAAGGAGACGGCAAAAAACCTCCAAGAAACTCGCCCCCCGTTATTAGCGAGGAGTATCCGAAGATCCTCTTGGACTTGACTTTGCTAATGACAAGAGTTTAGTGAAGACCAATGAAGCGATTATCGAGTCCTTACGAGCCAAATGTCCTTGTCGCTCGCAGCGCGACGGTCTGCAGGAATGAAGAAGATCTGGTTCGTTGCCATGGCAAGAACCAGAAGCTGGTGGTGGCGGTGGTGGTGAGTGGCGCTTCTGTGGTGAACGTCTGCAGCTGCAGTTAGTACCGATCTACAATTTGCAAAGGAGTGAGATAAGTAGGGCGTTGGAACTTCATAAACAACAGAAATATATAAGTGTTGCAAAGGGTAACTCACAGGTCGTCAGTAGTAGAAGGGCCGAAGAAGAGGTTAAGTGGAGTCAGGTGTTGAGTTATATACTGACCGCGCAGCTTCTCAGCGCACAGGCCAGCTCTTCACGTGGTGCTTCTGCTAATATTGCGCTCACCGAAGCTTCTAGGGGACTGAGGGGCTCATTTAGCGTTGTCACAGAGACGCGGTGAAGCACTCAACATCAAGACCTGTACCGTCATTCCGTAAATACCATTAGAAGATCATCGTATCACAAGCAGATATTCTTGTGAAAAGTTGCTATCCAAGGAATTGTGCAATTTAGTTCATGGCTTATACACGGGTGGGAAGCATTCATTGGTAGGTCGCATTATGTATCCGTAGCACACTTCGATAAAGGCTCGAAGACTTACTAAAGTTACCATATTTAGGGTTCGAGGTTCTTCAAGTCAGGTACAACACAAGAGATGATACAATTGCTACGTCGAGTTAATTGAGAGGAAATTATGTGCGCTTAGCTGAATGCCGGAGCGCGACGAAAGAAGACGGAATGCTTTCTGTAACGAGTAGTGAAACGAATTCCCAATCTATCACATGATCAGCTTACGCTGGGGACTCCATCTCGAGAACTAAAGCAAAAATCATCATTGTATTAGATACTTTTTGTTACTACTACATATACTTGCATGGCCCTTGTCTTGGCTTTGCAAATGTAACCGAAAATATACCACCGAGTTGGAATGCCATAGACAAGAGATTCAGTCCCGGACCCAATGTGTAGAAACGTCACGGTGGTTGATCCA
Source organism: Periconia sp. TS-2 (assembly GCA_030378425.1). Classification (NCBI taxonomy): domain Eukaryota; kingdom Fungi; phylum Ascomycota; class Dothideomycetes; order Pleosporales; family Periconiaceae; genus Periconia; species Periconia sp. TS-2. The sequence goes on along the minus strand of JASNQO010000001.1, from coordinate 2,286,223 downwards.
CGACCAGCACAAGTGGCTCCGCAAGCTACCGACAAGGAAAATTTGCCTAAAACGAACAAGGCAACTATGACACTTTTCTCATCCCGCCTCTCTCCGTGTCCGCCATAAGTGAATATGTAGTAATAATCTTGAGGGGTCCCTAATTTGGATTATGTCCCGGCTTGTTTGTGGCGAGGCTGAGTGCATCTGCAACGATACGTGCGCGTCCGAGCTCGAGCTCGAGGTTTGGCAAATGGGGGCGATAAGTGTCTGAGGATACTTGTGCCTATAGTTCTTGCATTGTATTTGATAAAGATGATGTTAGTAGAGAGCTACTGATGTGAAGTAAGAAGTGCGAGAAAATTATATGCTTCTCTAGACCCTAGGATACTTTGTAGTGACTACGAGACTTCCAGGAGAAGCAGCAATCGGCAGATGTCCCCAGCATGCCTTCGCCCGTGGTGTGAATCTGTGTCGTATATGATACCAGCACTAGGCTAGGAGAATTACCGACGAATCTAGGCTTGTTGCCTCATATTTTGATCTCCAACGGTAATAAGTCTCATGAACACCATGGTAATGCACGCCTTGTAGTGAGGAAGCTGTCAAGAAAGAAGTCCGCGTCTGTTGAGGAGAGAGGGAAAAGATCGCGATGAGACCAAGGGTGGAGTTGACACAATGAGTTAAAGGTATGAAGGAAGCGTTGACGTTCTGCGTGAGTACTAGGAGGTCGAGTACGCTTGTTTTGGAGTAGAGGAGGCTTCGGAGAGTGATCGAGATACTTCATGTAAGACCAAGGAGAGGTACGCGATCGGAGGGTAGGCGACGCACCTAAAGGCGCATCATGCGCTCGAAAGATCTTGTCAGCGATGCCGTTCAAAAGGCCCCATACGAGCAAGAATGGTAGAAAACACTTATAGAAAGCCTGGAGACGTCGTATCTGCGCTTTGGTATCGGATGTGTGTACACACTGCGTAGAGAAAGACCCATGTTCAGGCCTCTAATGAATGTAAGCTCATAGGCCCGAGACCACAGCCTCTGTGAAGCGGAGGGTGTCAGCTCCCTATAGCGTAGAGAAATGAGTGTGCGTGGTTGAAAGGATTGAGTTGGGAGTTCGTGCTGCGTATTAGAGGACCGGTTTTTCTAAAAGTGGATAGGAAGCCGTCCGCAGGCATCAACGAAAACTTGCAGTGGATCCTAGCAGTTCGCTTCGATAGTCAGAAATGATACGAATATGTCGTGTGTTCAAAAGATAGAGCTTTTGGGGGGCATGTAGGTAGTAGATAGGTGTTGCGCTGTCGTGGGATTGACGAGTGAGAGGGGGCAGCAGTGCCGTCTGTGTGAGCGCACGTTTTAGCGTATAAGCCAAGTTTTCTCTCATAGCAACACACGAAATACAACTGCGCTCTGCTACTCAGATAGTGTGTGTTCAATCATCGTGTCTAGAAATTGTATCTAAAATCTTGGCCAACCTTAAATACTATTACAGTCTGAGGACGCGTATCTGGAGAACACCGTTCGAGGGATCACTATGAAGAGTTGAACTTGTAGGCGCTAAGATGATTATCGAATATATATCTTGCTCATTTTAATACTATCTTTCACAGTATTGAACTTTAAGTCTTCTAGATCTTTTGATGATCGAGCTGATCTTTATGCTATAACCTTTAGTGGCGCACGCGCGAGTGACTGTCATATAATAAGAATTAGAGGCTCCTTGTTGGTAACGAAACAACAAGTTCGACTTGTGTATGAATATGACGGCCTGATTTAGCCATGAAAGAACAGAGGTTCCTTCTATCACATATTGTGTAAATGTACGCATAGAAGGACGCCACTATATCATAGGTTGAATTGCCTCATGGATAAGACCGTATAGATTATAAACTTGTATGCCATGGAAAAAGAAGAGACATTATTTGCAATGCTGGTATCTGTGACTTGATTCCCACTTCGTCTCTAGGTAATTTTCAAGATAGCGAATAGACGGTGCCACGGAAAAGGAAGGGATGAATTTTTATAGCTAGATGGACGATGAACGAGACTATAAGCGGGGAATATAGTGTTCTTTTGACTGCGTTCTGTCGTTTTGTCCCATAATCCTCACTGTGGTCCTTTCCCGACCCCTTCCTTGGGAATGAGACAGCATATATTCTCGCGTAAGACAAACCCATCCCAAATACTCATATCACGAGGCTATGTTTTGAAATAGCATAGTTATCGCACTGATACTGGCAGATCGTCTGAAGGGTCTCGCAAGCATTAGCACCCTAAATGTCAAGGCCCAGCCTATCGGGATCTATCCCCCAGCGAGCTCTCTTGTTCCAGCTCTAACAGCTACCATCCATCAATATAGAGGTACAATTTAGTAAAACAGTATAGGAAACTACACTGAGATGATATCGGGAGGCTGAGTAGATCTACTACAGTCGCACTTCTCAACATCATCGAACCCGAAATTCACTCAGCTTGTACAGGAATTAATGTCGAAAACAAAGTGCTGAATCGCTTTCTCCACAAACAGCCATCTGGTAATGCCGTAAACGGCTGTGAGTGTCGTGTATATTCGAATGTGTGAGTCTCAAACTATGGTCGTTCTGCGGCGGTGGAAGCCGCCCTTAATTGCTAAGCCGGTTTGTCAATTAGCGCTAGATCGAACGATAAGAATATGGAGCATGCATGCAGATCTCTTGTAAACATTGTACAGAAGACAGGACCGTGTGTAAATACCATTCACCTATTCCACTACAAAGGAACCTGATCCCAGAAGTCTGATGTTTCGAAGTACGGAATGAGGATGTTGTCGACTGAGATTCGCATTACGGCCCCTAGATATGTTCTTGTGTCGGAGTGCTGCAACATGGAAAGATTATCGAATAACTCAAACAGGGACGCTAAACTTGCTTGCCGATTGTCTCGTTGCTGATGTGTGATTCTCGAAGCGGAGACAGCGCAAGGCTGTTATCCAAGAACCTCAAGGCATGACTTGCCGTGAATTTGCAAATGCAAGCATATGCGGCTCCGTGCAGACGACATGCCTAAAAAGCATCATGCAGTGACTTGAAGTAGAGGCACCTAATACCGCTTTCGGATAATGCTGACTCAGCAGCAAGGGATGTGCCCGGATCGAGCATTGGAAAGCAGCCTAATTCTCTAGACTGAGAAAGTGCTTGGATTATTGAGAACCAGTCCATGGGATGATTTGAGAGGACCTCGAGTGAGTAGCCAGTGTTGATATATCGTGAAGGTCCAATTTCGTACCGCAACGTGCGCCATCGTCAGCTTTCGAGTTTAATTGGCGACTCGCCGTAAGTGCTATCATTGTGTACGGAATCTGGATAGGAAGATGATCATGACATCTGTGGTCTCTGATTTCTGTGTGTGGTTGTTGTGAAGGCGGAGTTTGACCTCGAGTCAAAGTTAGGATCGAAACACTGGACCGCATATGGAATAATCTTTACAGTGAATATAGCGAGGGCGTTGCTTTCAACAAGCGCGCTTGCTACCATCACCTCAAGTATATCAACAGTAATATGGCGAACTCGCGGCCAGTTTACAAACGCGTGTATCACAGCCGTTAAGCACAGGAATCTCCGTGGCATCTACGAAATATGATTAACAGCGGTCCATTATACAGTACATACTTACGAAGACTATATCAAGACACATGATCGGCACGAATGGGTGATTGACAATGTGTACTACCTAGCCTGTGCAAAGGTTTCTCTTGAAGCACAGATCTCCCGTGTTCATAGTATGAAGGTTGCTCCAGAAGGTCAAAGTTCAGGTGATTGTAGCTACAACGCCGATAGCTTAAGTGAAATTCTCGTTGCGTGCAAAGCGTAGCAGTTGAGCTAGCCTACTGCCGCTTGTGCTTCTGTAGGAGGATGGCCAATTTGGCACGTCATCCCTGCATGCCTAGCCAAATTCTTATCAGAGCTCGCTCGAAATTTCAAGTATAAGTGTATGATGTGGTGAAGTGTCGCTTGATTCAGTAGCATGGAAGTAGCTGTATTGCTACAACCAAGCCTGCCCTATCCCATAGCAAGAGTTCACTCGCTTCTAGCCATAGGTAAGCCAAAGCTTTTGTATCGTATTCTTGAGGTCTCTAGAGATAGTGGTGAGCGTCTCTACTGACACCATTTGTACGCTTCTCTTGTCCAACAGTGGCGACTGCGTCGTTGTGGGACAGCCTTTAGTAGTTGTAGTCTTTCCTGCCCTCAGATTGGGAGCTTCTATATGCAGGCGGTCAATGCGCTGTTCGTGTATGAATATACTCGCAATGGGTACTCCGATCCGATATTCTGTTCTGTGTTATCTCTAGCTCCTCGCAACAGAAGCTATGTTGACTTGGAGGGAGTTGCTGCCTTTTGCATGACTGTATGCCTATTTGCTGGACTTGATTCATTTGCAAGCTACTGGTGGGTTGGACGCTGCTAAGGCTGGCCGGCGTTATACCGTCTTCTATTTCATGCTGGATATGGTCAGGCTGTCGGTGCGATGCGCCGCGCGTCCTTCGTAAATTTCCGTCCTGTTTATCGTTTTCATCGGATATGCTGAACGTCTACCGTAGGATCCGTAAGTGCGGTCGGTCATAATGTAGCGACTATGGCGAAGCAGTTTCGGGCGAGGTATTTGGGGTGGCTATAGACTGGTACGTTTTGCGGCAGGGAGTCATACGGAAAGTTACGGTCTGTTATCTCGTCAGCATCTCTTTTCTACGTTTTTGAGTGACTAAGCACAATCAGAGCATGTATCGTAGATGTAAGTGGATGGGATGCGCAGTCTTTCCAGTGTACCGTCCTTCCCCATGAAGCAAAACTTACGCACTGCTGGGAGAGGAGGTGAGCGCTTAGGTAGTCTACGTCAGACTGGGAAAGAAAGAAGTGAAATGGATAGTGCACTGACTCACGAGAAAATAAAGAAGGAATCAATCCATTGAAATAGTGTTCTGCCAGGCGAAAGAGCTTGCGGGCGCGCAATCGCGCTTGTGTGGATACAACAGCAGCAAAACACTACAAGAAAGACTGAGTGATCGCAAATTACAATACTAGGAGAGTAATGTGACTACTGGCTCTATAGTAAGACAAAGTAGTTAAGAAGCATATGAGCAAGGTTGCCAGCAGTATGTCGCGATGTGGCTGCAAGGCTACCCGTTTTGTTTGCTTCACTGTTATAAGTCGAAAACCCAACACGCTAGGCATACGACACTCTACCACATAATATTAAAAGCAGGACTTCTTCCTCAAGAGCTAGCAAAAGCTAGTCAACTCAATGAAAAAGGTTCGCGTCAGCTGGAGGTAATGCAATCTAGATCAATGTCAGTGCAAGTGCGAGAAGAGGTGATGTGGGGATAACTTACACCAGCGACACTGTGGCCTCAACTATGAGCAAGCTCAGTGAGAGGAGGCCTGAGTTCAAAAAGTTCAGATTTGCACAATCGTACCACTCTTCATCCCTCATGATCACAACTGTGGAGAAGTACACAGTGCGAGTCAAACTGGGTGTGTAAGGGTAGTACGACTCACAAGCCACGGAGGAGAAAAGGAAAAGAGGTTTCGGAGGGGGATAAGGGGTTTATATAGTGCCGGAGGGCGCCAGACCCTGGCGAAGATCACAGAATGTGATCCAGCTGCCTCTGGTGAAGCCAGGAGCATGCTAGGCATCAAAACTGTGATCCGTGACGTCCTTGGAGCAGGCTCCCAAGGTAAACAAAGCTATCTATTTCCTAAAAGAGCAACGGGGCATCGTATAGGTCCCAGGATTGCCGTTTTGGGTTGTTTACCTTGCCTCTCTCCGTCATTCACGTGCCTTTGGCCTCCCTACTCACCGTCACCCCATGGAAGTCAACCCAAATCAGGAAAAGTTCCACCTGTACCTTTTGAACCAACCAGCTCTCGCACCCACTAGCGCCCTTGGCATCCTCAGGGTATAAAAGACTGCCAGGCCCCATGTCCCTTTCTCTTCTCTACTTATCGTTTTCTAACTAATTTTTTAATTTTTTAGGGAACGGTCTAACACTTCCATTGCACTTCGGTGCTTTGGGGAATTTTTGGGAACTACTTCCAAGAGAAGCTTCTCTTGTTGATGACAATTTTTCTTTTCATTGACTGTCATGGCATTCGCTGTGCTGTTGAAGAAGAGGACCTTCAACCCTGTGAGCTTCATAGTTAGTCTCTTGAGGCTGTGTGAAACCTGTATCGTGATGCTTGTGTGTTGTTATGTGATTCTGTCATCATCCAAGCTGCGCCTCCCCCCCTCCCTATTGTGTATATTCAAGGACTGCCCGGCGTATCCCAGCTTGGATGAGTACCAAGCTTTGCGTTCTGAGGATTTTGCATGTATGCTCTAGGTAATGGTGGATCATTGGAAGTGAAGCAAAGTCTCCGCTGCCGGTGTTGCTCCAGTGTAAGTTTGAGCCGTGGGCTGTAGCCCTGAATAGAGAAGATTCGTCACTTCAGGCCCTGGCGGACTTCCAAGCAGCAAATAATCATCATCAGCAAGAGATCTATATGGATATCTCATATCCTTTGCTGGCTAAGGCGTGTAGTGGATGTGATTGTGCTATACTAGCATCCTAGTTTGGAGGCGCGTGGCGGCACTTTTGTTGCTAGGTGCGCTCTTCCATTCCACCGTACCTTGACAACACCGTCCGTAATTGCCTCTGAAATCTGCATACATTTACGAATTTCAAGACTTATTCTCAGTAAACGATCCTCTTGAACAGCGCGAGTCCTCAGCGTGAGCCAGCGCGCCAGTCTGCCTGAATCTCTTCTCGCAGCACTCAATCAAGTCAAATCTCGAATTTGAACCACCACCCTCTATGGACGCCACTCATACCCAGAACGTACAACCGCCGGCTTTCGCTAAAATACAAGTCGTTTCTATACGCTTATTCGAGTGTACAGTGTCACTTAGAGCCTTGCAACGCACCGAGAAGCCACCGACAGAAGGCAGCTGTGGAGAACGGCCCACTGGCTATCCAACAAACGGCAGCATCATACTCGTATACAGCACAGTCGCGGTGAGGTTATCAAAGTTATCGCAATCGAGACGTTGAATAAGCAGAACGAGGCTCATCGCCGCCAGGAGCATCTTAACGAGCACTTAGCTATTCATATCTAGAGTTGGCACGGTCCGTCAGCTCCCCGTCCAGTCCCACCAATATTCAAGATATCCAGAATGGCTCCAAGAGAGCTTCGGCGATCATAACACGAAGAATACGAGGAAGAGCACAGGAGTCGACATCGGCATGGTTGCGGTCACACCCACAGAAGACGAGCAAAACCAGAACCTATAGCTGCATATACGCGCGAATATTGCATCTATATGAACGCTTGAGTATTGATAACATAAGACCCTTCAACGGTTGACTTTGTGAATTGCTAGATCCTTTTTCGTCGATTAGACAGAACGCCTGCGTCTGTATTCACTGGCATCGATTCGTAAACCCAGCGGAGCCGCGTCGAATCGAGAACTGAGATATATCAGAGGCAGCTAGGAAAATAAATGACGGTGTTATGCTTTGGAATATTGAGTAGCAGTAGTGACGAGCCGCGAACCTCCGCAGAGACGGCTGCGCTCAGGATCAAAGGAGCACAGTAGGCGAAATCCGGAACCACTCCTCAGCGGGACATACCTGCTGCGAGCAGCGTTGACTTGGATGACTAAATGTTCCTCGAGTTTCAAGAAAGCAAGTGTATTCGTATGATAACACACGGCCAGCTGAGACAACGGTGGCAGAGACAACGCTCTATGACCTCTTAGGCATCGGTCGTGAAGCGAAGCAGTCGAGCACAGTTGGCCTCAGCGTAGCACATTAGCAGCTACTACATACGCGATATTGCAGAAAGACAAGAAGTATGGTATTAGATCTTCTCTTCGACAATGAGGACAGATGCAGGTGTGTCGAGGAACGAAGTAGAGCGGCATGAAGTCCTTTCTGTGTACATTGGTAAAGCACCATTGGCTTTTCCAAACATGTAATCAGACATAGGACACGTATGATTGATACCGGCGGACGTAGATGAGACATAGTGGGAATAGGGAAATGGTCAACATGGTCATGGGGTTGTGCATTTCACTTACTCTCTATGGCAAAAGACTCCATCAGACTTTGGCGCAAGTTTGGTCGAACCACTAGACCTCATTATTATCTTGTCATTTTGATCCAAGCCAGTGTCAAGTGAACCAGTGTATTCCACCCTCGTCTTCCTTCACTGCACTCAGCTCTAACTCCATCAATTTATGAGAATCGACCTTTGGCGAAAAGAGGGCTATGGATTGTGGCAAAAGTCCTGCTGTGCGTATCGATTCTCCGGACATATCTGTGAGCCTAGCAGTGGTGCACAGCTGGATTCCATGTAGCCAAATTGCAATGACACTCTGGAAGGTGTTACACATATCAGTGCCAGATCCTGAAGGGAGAAGAATGTGTGGAGGGCGGTAGCAGGCCGTGATAATCTGGCTCATATTGCGCGTAAGCGGCATTGCGGGACGAGGGTAGACATCGGCTGAAAGATAGATGATAGCGCAGTCCTGTGCATAGTTAACGTGCGCTCTCTAGGATGAGGATATTGTGTAGCCAGTGGAAAGCAAGCATCAGATATAATAGCTCGGTGCAGCATGAATATTCCCATGGATAACCACAATGATGGTGTACATTCATTGGGCTATCGATCAAACTGAGCTTTAATGTATCCTAGAAAGGATTCATCCTAGAAAGTGTTGTTGGGGGGGATGGGGGGGACTAGAAGCTCACATTTTCTCTCTAGGCAGTCTTGAGGAAGAATACAAATGCATTGTATTGGGTTCCGTCAGCGAGGGGTCCTTTTCATTAGAAAAAAATGTCAACATAGAGGAGGCCGCTGTACCTTTCTCCCTACTGTCCAAGCCGGTCAACAGGCACGATGCTGGTATTTGTGTCTCTTAGATACCGGATTGGACTGCGACACCTGCGGGTTTGTATCTGGTCTCGAATGGCAGAAGGCAATTTTTCGTAGTATTTCTGTGTAGGGGCGAGCTTCGAGGAAGAGGCTGTGAAAGAGAACCGAGTGCCGGCGCGACAGTTGCCTCTCACAAGTAAACACAAGGCCCGAGGCCACCCAAGATCACTGAATTACGTCAACGCCCTTGCTGTCTCTCTTTCACTCCGACTCTCGTCGCCTCCTGTGGTCTGTGGCCTTGCACACGTGATAGTTTGATTCTCGCCTCCTGCCTAGCCCATAAAAGCCCCTCTCCTCGTTCTTCTCCCGCTTCCTTTCTCCCCCAAGCCTCTGAGTCTTTTCTCAGCCACTTTCAATCCGCTAAGTCTCCCTTCTGCACATAACACACTCCTGCACCATCCCTTTCCCTACGCTCATGATGACGAGTTTTCAATTAACCGTTCGCCAGCGGGTGGCATGGTTTGAACTATTAGCACGCGGCCCTTGCACTCAATCGCCGAAGTCTGAGAGCAATATTTCAATCCCTTCCTCTCATCACCGTCCATTGTGAATTACTGCTGACGAACACCACAGGTACTTGATATACTCAAACCCCTTCTGCTTCTCGGGGTCTCTTGAGTTTACGCTGGCTGTATCGTGCCCGGGCAAGGCTCCTTTATCCTTGATCCGGATCTTCAGCCAAGCTAGATTGACGGACCTGTCGCGTTGGCCAACCGACAGTGGCTACTTTCTTCGAACAGGTACAGTCTTGTCTACTGTGTTTAGAAGATGAAGCCTACATTTTGGTTAGATAGCCTTCAATATAATTCTATTGATTCCATGGAATGCCTTTCATTTTGCACTTGCTTTATGTGAGCTCATGTTTTGTGCGTTCAACTCGCTTACAGGTGGGAGGGAAGCCATGCTTGTGTAGTGCTGTAGCCGTGAACAGTGCAGCTAGCCCAAAGCAATTCGTTCTCCTCGCCCGTGCATCCCTTCGACTGACGGCAAGCAGCGTCTTCCTCGCCACATAGTTGAGTTTCTTGATAAGTGATCCAAACTATCGCCGAAATCTTAGAATCTTCCATGCTAACTGCGCTTACATAGGTTCTTTGCGCCTTGACCCAGCCGAGAGCTAGAACCAACGAGCTCCCTCCGAGACAGAACGCCGCCTCAAAGACATGCAGTAATCTGGGATCATACAAGCGACATGAGAAGACTACGGAAGATTGTGCCGAAGGGAAACACTTTCTGGAATCGCCCAAAGCCTGCCATCGGAGCAGGCCACTGTATTTTATATGCACATTCATTGTCTTCTTGCGGCCGGGCACGAGGGAGCCATACAAGACCCTGCAAGAGCAGCTCGAAGATTCCACTCGACCTTGTGACAACGCGATTGGATATGTCGGATGTTGAACTCCCACGTTCAAATGGTGTCTCTCTGGCTGCCGCTAGGAGTCCGAGTTGTCTTCGACTCGGTCAATCCCAGGACACATCTTGCCGGGCTGTACCAGATATCTCGATCGTTGCTCTGTACAGCCATACTGTTTTATCTGACAGTACCGGCTGCGGATAGATATACAATACGTACCGCGCGGGTGGATAGCGGCTTACAAGCCCGCCGGAGTGACCAGCTGCTATTTCCTACCGCTTCTTCTTTACCAGTAAGACATACCTCCAGTATGATGGCTTGCAACTGATGAACTAAGTAGGAAGCCATAGCCAAGTACTTTCGGCCGTCTCGCATACGAGAAGCAAGGCCTGCATCACGATAGTTGCTGGTGTCTGCGACTTTCCCGTCGAAGCAAACTTTCACGATCGAAACACTTAGAGCAAGGCTTCATATGTAAGGAGGCTTGTGAGGACTACCAGAGGAGATAAAATGATACTAGGGAACAAAGCAGGGGAACTAAGGTCATACAAGCCTCCCTGTTGCCAGTCACATTGCGGCTTACCGTCTTGAGCTTCACTGGCGCACATTGAACTTGGTGGGAGGACACCTTACACATACAAACAAACCAACAAAATATGAACCTGGCACAAAGAAGGGCACTAATGCGGCTAGGACTGGTATGCGGCATCACGGACAAAGAAGAGGTTGAGTCGATGTACACTGTGTATGGCTCTCCAAGTGGTCAGCAAAGCTGGCGCTTGCGTCCACTCTTTTCAACTTCGTTCGTTCAAGACATTACGATAATATGGGCTAACGTCTCATCAGGGCCAGTAAAGAGGAACCGTTCGAAGTTGCATACGTTCTCTAACGCATGCATACACCGTCCGCCTAGCATGTCTTCTGCTCCATGTTTGACAGCTTGGCAAAGAATATATACAGCATCCTCTTCCTCGCGGGTACAGTCCAAAAGCGAGGTAAGACTTCGGTCTTGTATTTATGCAAATATTCGATTAGCTAACATAGCTAGTGAGCACTATTTTCCGACGCGCAACCGCAGTGTGGCTTGACACCAAGAGGCCCTTCATTTTGTGCTACCGACAGCAATTATGTTTATACCGGAACCGCTATGTAAAAGGATATGTGAGCATTTGGTGGGATAATGGGAGATCTGGGGCACTTCAGAGAGTAATTTGGATAACTTATGGGGCCAGTGCCACATTGCTGGGTACGCGCTGCATGGTCAGGCACAAATGCAGCTAGAAGATACCTACGGGAGATTGATAGACAGATTATGGTCGACCTCCACAGCTATATATGTGTATAATAACCTACACCATATTGTACCCTTTGTCTAATAGCATCTTGATGGCCTGGTTGACTTGGCGGAGAACTTTTCAAGCTGCCAACTCGTCTTGCGAATGTCAGGTAGTCCATCATTAACAGTTCCCGATTCTTCAAAGCTCTCATTTCCCTTTGTGCTTCACGTATTTCATTCGAAGAGTCTGCCCTGCTAGTGCTCTCGGCTTCTCGGAGCTGATTACAAGAGGCTGGCAACAACCAAAATCGACAATTGTACACAATACAGCTAGCACAATTCCGCCGAATCTTCGTAGGTGGATCCAGGTCTGTATAAAACCCCTAAGACTAGCTTGAGCAGTGCTGAAGGGCTGTGGGGAATGACTGAGGGCGCAATCCGCAAGTGGACCCTAGTGTCAGGCGGCGGCATTGAAGCGGTCTGACCATTAATGGTGCGAACAGATATCCAGAATAATCTCAATGGAATATAAAGAGACTCCCGTCGAGTGTCTTGCTAGTCTGTTTCCCTTGACATGTGTGTGGTAGCTCGGAAATTCGTACAAGGTATCGGCGGTTGTCAGCAGCGGTCACGTCGGCGTACAAGCAGTGTCTTATCGGTACCGCATTGAAGACAGAAGACGTACAGACGTGTAAGAAAACCTCTGAGAATCGTTTCGGGGGCGCTGGTAGGGGGTGGGAGGTGACTGTCCGTAGGTTTGCGATTTGCGGCTGGGAGCGTAGACCATCCAGGCGGCAAGATCGATAACCTAAGGGGGTATTAGCATAGGGAAATCGTTATTTGTAGAGGTCAACTAGCCTGCATTGCCCCAAAAGCTTCTTCAGATTGGTGTTTTAGAATCTATGTCGATTTTGCAAGGAGGCTGATGATCGAGGAGTGCCGGGCGTGGACCACGAGGTCCGCGTCGTTGTGCTGAGGAAGTCCCTTTGACAATGCCACACCAGGGCCACACTAAAGAGAGCGATATTGGAAGACTGTTCGACAGTGTTTACGAATGCTGCTAAGTTCACGCAAGCCGCATCTCCCTCCATTCAAAATTGCGCGTGGGCACTTTGTGCTCTCTGCCCAGTGCAACTAGAGTGTTCGATCTCCATTGTATGCAGATTAGGTGATATGGGCGACAGAATGCTCGACGGTCACTTTGTGCATCTTTGGTGCCCGATATGTCCCAAATTGCAGGGCCCCGACTCCATGCGTTGAAATGGCATTGCCACTACAGACATATGCCTGCGGAGCTTGCATTATGGCTTCTCTGGACTGGTCTGCAGCCTGTGGTATGTGTCTCAGTTGCCGTTCTCTCAAGCCATTTGTTTACCAGCAGCCTCCTGACGCCTCAAGCAGCCAAAGTAGTAGTCAAATAGATATAGAATAGCCGTATCGTGATGAATGTATGATCTCCCAAGCTTGTAGCACCTTAGCAGGCGCATGGAGCTGTTCGATGCCCCCGAATTCTGCGTGTCTAAGGCACACGGGCCAAAACATAGGCAGTCGCTCAGTGAAGGCTTGTTGACGTCTTAGGCAGGGTCCCCTCCCCGCTAAGCGGCGCACACGTGCCTCTCAATTGTTCCCTCTCACCGGTAATGTTTATGGTATATATACTAATTAATTTGCAAGTCAAATTACCAAATGTCAAGATGGACTTTGGTCTTAGCTGTGTATATAATTGCGTGCTATGCCCTTATGGCATAGTTAGATAGAGTACTAACCTCACAGATGCATGCAGGTGGCAGTTGGCAGTTGGCAGTGGCAGTGGCAGAGAGAGCTATTAGAGAAGCGTCCCCACTAACTGTGCACAGTTCGAAGGATGTAGGTCATTTCCGTCAGGGGATGGCCGAACCTTTTTTTTTTTTGGCTAAAGTCGTTGGTTCGATACTGACAAGCGGCAGAGATAAGGTTGATAATTGTTTTTATTTTTTGCTCCCTTTTGGAGTGGCGGGACTGGTGAAGGCCAGAGGCGTTTGACGTAGCGAGGTCCCCGCGCAGCAGACCTCGGAGCTAGCAGCTTTGCCCGCCCAAGTGCCCCTCCAGCAAATCATGAATCTTATAATTAAGTCTGCAGCAAGGCATTGGCTGGGAAAAAAGGGGATGTACTGAATCGATTCAGCAGCTACATCTTGCGCTCAGGCGTTCTGTACCGTTTCAATGTTGGGGACGGGACCGCGTGCTTGAGAGGTCGCCGCGCCTGTTATCTGGACTTGGCAGAACGTATTCGAATCTTCGAGATATATTACAAGGTTTCGAAATATCCATTTGAATGATAAAATTGATCAGGCTTCCTAGTGGCATGGCCAGAAGGATGGGGGGCACCGATGTCCATGTCAACGCTCGACAGGGTGCCATCAGGCCAGAAAGGCCTCCTAAGTAGCGATTAGCATTTTCGTTGATGAGCTCGTGCTCATGAGTTGAAATGTAGGAAGAACTTGAAACGGCCGAGTTCCTTCTAGCATGCAGCACTTGCTTAAGAGTGGTGCTCGATGTCGACCTACAATCACGCATCATTCCACTCCCGCGCCCCTCTTCCGACGCCTGAAACATTTGGTCACCGCCAATATTTCCCAACCATTCGTTACGTGGTCCTAAATCACAATCTTCACGTAGGCTCTCTCGTCACAACAAACGTTGCAAGACAGATAACCCACTACAAGTCTACACGGCCGATGTTATCTCAGATTTTCGCCCCATCTCCACGCAATCTCAGGGCCTCATCGAGGAATAAGAAAGGTGGGTCTACATAGTAGACCGGAAGCATGCAATTCTTAGCAGCCAAATGGCGAGATCGTCGACTTTTCGATTCGCAATGAGCTATACCCAACAATCCATTGTGTTTGTGTCATGATTCCTTAGCGATGTGGTTCGCAATTCCAAGGGCTCTCGGGCGTTCGATGCCGAAGCTATCGAAGAGGCGGAAAAGCCGGAAGCTACTACACAAAGCATAGGGTGACACGATTTGGATGTGAAGATATGATCTAGGATCATCGGAATGATATGGTGGAGATATACTGAAGGGACGAGAAGTGCTTCAAATGAAGGAGAGTCCTCCCGCAGGGGCAGGGGGGGTGAAGTGATACGGTGGTAGGATGGGCTATGACCATAGGAAAAGGGGTGCAAATGCAAAAATTGTAAAGAATGATGAGTGGCAGTGGCACACCATTGGTGGTCATAAGTTAGGAGATGATGACTTACCTCAGAATCAGGACTCTACCATGATAGAACTTGCGCATTCTGCTTATCCGAATTGTGAAGATTCATGGACCAATTCAATCAAATCTGTGCCAGAATAGACACAAGTTTCGTAAGATGTGTGTGTTTCTTTGCGTAGGCAATACACACTCTTGCGCCATACCGTCAACGTTGTCGAGGCTCTTACTTCTCGGTTCAATTGAAGTAGTGTAACATGTTATCGAAAAGCTTGTGTCTCCAAAAGGACGCAAATCCAAACCGGCTTCTCGAAATTTCAAAAAGGAAAACGTTTGGAGATGGAAGACTGGATGTTGCCTTCGCTGTGAAGAAATCGAAATATCCAAGATATTCTAAACACGGAAATACACTTACTAGGTTGTTGATACTACTGGAATCTTTTCTCGTTTCGTCTCTCGTGTCGATCTACGGCAGTTCAAGTAGGTCTGAGCGAGAATCAAGTAGTCTCAAGTCCCTGAACCCTGAGCGACTAGGATTCAGTATGTTGTGTCCTTTAGGCCTGGCTTCGGAAATGAGAAAATGAGAATTAAAGAAATGTTCACAGCGTCTCATATTCAAGCCGAATCATGCGAACGATATGATCTAGCTTTACTCATGGCATGTCGAACATGTTCAAGAGCCACGCTCTCAGTTGGTACATGTCATACCGGCCAATCCAAAGTTTCTAGCCCACTGAATGATAGGTAGGGTCAAGCTGCGAATTGGGAAGTTGTGATTGGTATTGTTTTGCAGACGGCTGATCCTCGTGTCGATAATGAATCGTTAGTTGGAGGTTCGGTGGAAATGCTCAACCGAAAGACAGATCTAATTTTGGTCCACGCGATCGAACGTTAACGACAGAGCACAGGGATATGACGCCAACCGACAGTGGAAAGAATCGCACAGAATTGTAGGAGATGCCGAGCCTCCTCAGGTGTGAGTAAGTGGAACAGCTGATATCCATCTAAAAGGGGAACTCTTGAAGTCTCATCCCTAGACGCTGGATTCTAGAAGCAGCCTGTGCCCCTGAGACTATCGTACAGATGATGCAAGGCAGAGATCTCGAATTTGGCCTCATCGTCTGAAGTAATGACATATACCTTTAGCAATGAATTGGAACATTTGCTGCTTGTCGCCTTGCCGCATAACCTTCTGCGAATGGTGTTTGTTGAAGAGAGCTATGAAACAAGCTGGATCATAGATGATGCTTGCCTGGAAAGGGGTCGAAGGAAGTTATCACATATTCCAGGGGTTTTGCAGATATTGTGGGCTTCATGATTGTGCTATCCACCCTTGATACATGCCATTTTGTACTGCGGGAAAGAACTACCGACCAAGCAGCTACGGGCAGCCCAAGAATTCACGGATGAGCCTTAGTGGAATGCCTATAATGGCATATGAGCTGAGGCATAACGTGAATTAATGGACGTAGGCCTAAATGGATGAAGTGTATCTAGCACGCGCATTTGTTGCGGAGCCGGTTTACGAAGCGTTATTGAATAGGCCAACATGAACGGCCTGCTCAACACCATTCTTCGCAGGTTACAATCCCGATGGAGACTGGCGTTATGCAGCTTAATAGGTCTTGAGGAAGCTGGTACAGCGAATATTGGGCTCCTGCTTCGTGTAATGCCCGCTGTAGTCCATACGGCATACAATTGCAACTGACAATCTACGCATGAACAGCAACTTAGGGGGCTTGCTGCCAGGCTTCCGGGTTAGATTTGCTTGACGTAGGTTTGGAGGCTCTCGTCCTGAACTTGCCGTATGGAAGGCTGATAGAAGCCTCACATCATCTTGGGCATCCACTAGGACTACTGGCAGCCCGATCTGCGAGTTATGGAAGCAATCAGGCTTGTTTGCTCCCTACTCGGCAGGTATCTTGTGCCCGTCTTGAAGTGCCGCAGCGCAACTTTACAGCGACCAGACGCGCTCAGCTTGGTTGACGCATTAGGAGCGTACACTGATTCCTAATTACGAGACGCCAGCAACAGATGGCATAGGATCATAGGCTCTCTCATACTTTGGACCTTCTGCATCGAAGTTCCGGGACTTCAGATGACCATCGTTCGACGCCGCTGCGGCGGACACGGCCCGTGCGTGCATGGTGAAGGCATAGGCACAACTGTAGCGATCTTCGCCTCTCACGCTTTCCATACAACCACGATGACGCGTGACAAAAATCCCGTAACGGCGCAAAGGAGACCTCTTCTAGTGAGATCATTCATCTTTCATGGCCTGTTTGGAGTTTTCCAAGCCCGATAGCAGCGATAGAGCGTGGCGTGGCTCGATGAGGTGGCTTGTTTACCTTTCTCTCCCGCAACCTCATACACAGCAAGACCCGATGCAAGTCTGCCGACGACAGAGTTGTTTTATAGCAAGTACAGGTACGTGGTACACACTCCGGCATTCCTATCTCCCGCTCGCTGCTGGTAAGGCGGCTGACCAGCGGTTGTGGGAGAGCTTGGCGGTGGCGCCTTTGATGGCTCCAGCGACAACAAGGTTGCAAGACCGTCTTTCACGATACTCTGCATGTTTCTCCTGATGCTTTGAAGGGCCTGCGCGGCTTGAAATTGTCGTTTCGCGTCAGGGTCGGGCTTTGCTAACGCGCCTCCACAGTGCCGCTATTTTCAGCAGTGCCTGACTCAAAACCCAGAACGAGTATTGCGAAATAAGTTTTTTGCCAGCTTGAATGCCGGTAATACATTCGAGACTGACATCCCGGAGTAGCAATCGGCACGCTACTTGGACACTGCCGGACTGGCCGTGACGCACAAGCTCCGCGACCTGTCAGGATGTCTACGATGCCGCTTCATCTCCCCCCGGACCCAGCAACAGTCGCCAGTAGTATCGCCTATGCTTCAAGATTGATTGACAGCAAAAAGATACCTTAGACGTTTTGATTCATGTCCCGTTTACTGATGAACCAAGCCAGGTGGACACTGACGACCGCGAATGCAACCTCCAAGGAGCAGATAGCTCTAACATTGACAAACGTACTGATGCGATCAAGCCACCCTTCGAACAGGCCACTCGAGTGACGGTCATGGCAATCAAGTTTCGAAAGATCGTACAGGCAATACTGCTGACTAGGGTGGAACATGTGACAAAAGGGGAAGTCTGCAGATTGATCCAGACACTGTTGCGCAGCGGTACTACCGCACTTCTCAGATCGATCGTAATCTGCAATATCCAAACATATTTCGTCTTCGCTATTCGCCGCGAGTTAATGGCGCTTATACGTCAAGTGGAACACGGACCGTCCTCGCACCCCAAGACGAGAATAGGAAATTCATGTGGCCGACTCAGGAAATGCCAGAACACTTAAAGAGACGGCATAGACAAGATCACGGTATGGTGGGACATACCAATGGAAACGGCTCAGGGTGGTCGATATGTAAGGGGTATCATACCTCGCCTCGATTGGTGTCTCTTTATGTTCGTCGCTCCGTTTTGTTCCGATTTTCGTATATTGACATCAATGTGCAGGGCTCCATTACGGTGATTCGAATCGCCTTTTCGCATTTACGCCAATACGCCTTGCGTTTGCCGGCCCGAATTCCAAAGACAAACATAAGACCGGCTCTGGAACAAACTGGGATTGCTGGGGTACTTCTCAGCTCGGGATCTGAGATTCTGAGGATGAGGTCTCAGCTGCCCAAGCCGGAACTAGCTGCCCGCCGCTAGCTTGGTTGAAAATACCTCCACTTATTTGGATGTGGGATATGTGCAGAGGATCGATGAATACGGAAGAAACCGGAGGCATTGTAGCGAATGCTAATCCAGATGGCTCGAACACATCTGAAGATGATTGGCCTCCTGTTCGCCCACAGCTCATATCTACGGCCGATCTTGAATTTGCCACCACGAATATCGAACACTGGCACGAAGTAGTCATCGACCACATCGCGAAGAACCTCATCCTAGACATCGAGTCTTTTGTAGACTTGGAATACATCCAAAAGATGATGTGTGCGGAGATCACCATGCCCAAGCTTTATTTTGGCATCACTGCAATCAAGCTTTCAGGCATGTTGTAGTGGTTCACGGGTGTTACGAACAACCGTATATATGACCCGTAGCTCTTCGCCGCGATCTCTTTGCCAGAGCTCCTTTACCTCTCAATCACCCACATTGCCTGCCTTGCTACTTCGAGGCACTCTGAGTGGGAGCGAATCTGCTTAGAGCAGGACGGAAACCTCTTGAAATCCAAGGAACTCAGGGTCAAGCGTCTTCGGGACGTGGTCCACTACGGTCTAGACCTTATCTTCAAGGCAGAGCATCTACGAGAGGTGCACGTTGAGTGGATTGAGGGTGATGTGTTGATGGTTCGGATCTAAAAGAATGTATGTTCCTCGTGATGTGTCGTTGCTGTTGCTAATTGATTCCGCAAATCAACTACTGAAACTTGGCCTGGTAAAATACCTGCAGCGTTTGGCGGCGAGGGGATGGACTTTCGATGTTTGGGATCAGACTATTCCCAAGGGAATATACCTAGCTTCGAGGGGATAAACTTGCCCGTCGTCAATCAATCTCTACTCGCCATGAACGCGAGGTTACCGACGCCGATCTCGTCCCACCGAAGCTTCTGTTCGCGGCAGGCCCCGAGTTGCGATCATAACGGGAGAATGTCAGCTAGCCCCATACTTCAAGGAGCCGCATGACAGCGAGCGAACAAAGGGCTAGCGACGGAAAATTCGGCCCGTCACCGTCATAGCCGCTACGCAAGCCGTGGCCACATCCTAGATGATTTCCGGGAACTACAATCGTATATGAAGGCCACGAGACATGTAGACATGAAGCGCTTGCACAACCAGATACCACCCTAGATGTGCAGCCAAGAGGGGGTCACAAAACCCCGAGCGACTCAGAATCCGAGAATGTTTCTTCCTTCGAAGTCGGAGCAATGAATAAGAGTTCGATCGATTGCCTCGCGGGACTTGCTAATCCACCTTATGCAGAACACTATCAGTCACAGGATAGCTGCATTGCTCACCAAGCTTCCCTCTCGATCGACACACGCATCCGCAAACTATCTCTTACCGTTTGCAAGACTGGCTAAGTTGCCGGTCAAGAAATGAGAAAACCGCAGAAATACGATCGCCATGAATCCTTCCAGTGTTGGCAGACTGGTGGTGTAGGAAAATTCGTCGAGCGGAATCCTCAAAACTGAAAAGCGGGTATTAAAGCAACCTATGCTCCGGCTGAGTATATTCGGCAAGCATCCATTGCGTTCCCTTTTCACAAACCGGTCACTCGGACATCCGGATGTTTCAACACGAGACTAAGATTGACTTGCGGTTGGACAAGTTGTGCCGCATCCGAACGATGACTCTCCTATCATCCTAGCCCTTGCTAGTTGATAATAACACATCGAAGGTACAAGTGGGCTCCATTCTGGAGAGAACCGCACGGAGGAAGCTGATAATCACCTTCCAGGTCCTTGGCGACGCACCGTCGATCACTGACACTTTAATCGATTGCTTTCCAACGGTGATGAGATAGTTTAAGGTCTCAGTTAAGACGATCGGTTGCCCTGGATGGATTCGTTCGCTATTACCATTCTTCTGTTAGAAACATGCGACAATCATCATAGGGCAATATATTGAAAGACAGCGACTTGCGCGACCGACGACAGAATTTTCGATACAAACTCTTATCCGACCATTTTCAAAATGAATACAGGACAGCTGCAATGTCCCACATGGTCGCAACGACCACAGTAGTGTTATGGTCAAGAAAGTCCGGCCAATATTGACATATGTATGAGCGGGGGGAATCCTATTTGTCTTCGACCTAGACTGGTAATTGATGACTGATTCGAGTCGTCATGAAGGTTTTGTTGGTCCATTTTTACAATGGAAGGGCCTGCGAACGTCGAAATACCAGACTGGATGATGCGGTGGTCGAGGCTGAATAGTGAGTGATCCCAACGACGGAACACCCCATGTCGTGTTTCACCTTTTTTTTGTCCCATTTATAGCAGCTTGTCGAAAGGGTTGACTGGCAAGTACATACTAGCAAACGGTACCTTGAGCGACGAAACTGACGTCTTTGACAGCCAGACTCTTGCAACGGAAACACGGGATACGTTATGAAGCCCACGCCTCTGTCATCCCTCTATAATATAAGATATGAAATGGCGGGGATGGCAGGGTAGGCTCATACTTACGATTGCTCCTCAACACCTGGAAGGGATCCCAAAACGTTCATCAAATTATCCAGGAGTAAAGTCTCTAGACGAAGACTCATGAATTCGCAGTCATCCAGAGTTCATTTTGTTGCTGCAGTGCGTCCTAGCAAAGGTTCATTGCGGTGAGCGATGTAGGGTTATGAGCTCGGTACAACAGCTCTAGCAAAAGGTGGTGTAAGTCCTGGAACGATCCGGCTCCCGCATTGACATTCCGCTCTATACACTCGTGGTCTAGAGAAAACCGGTATATATGCTGGCTAGTACCTCCAGCATAAGATGCGATTCGAGATGTTGAAAGAAGTTGCCCCAATTAAGCGGTCTAGCATATATGATATCAGGAGAGAGTGTCACGTTGCTAGCGACGTGTTGACCAGACCTTGAGAGATTCGAACAACGGACTGCGGGATTCACACTTTCAAGAAACTTGCGGCGATGTGTGCCATCGTCTTCCTTATCATCCGCACAGCAACGCCATGATACTCACGACTTCATGCGTAGGAAGCTAATAGCGTGGTGGATTTGCGAAAGTAAGTTTTCGCCAATGTATGCGGTTAGGTAAGCGCGAGAGCTAACGAAATATCAGATATTAATGGTTCCGGCACAGCTTACGGCCCATCATCGAAGTAGACTCCAGTGTTGAGAGCTGTGTTGCATGCGGCCTAAGGCATGTCGGGCCGTTGCGAGACAACTCGAATACGTCTACGGAGCACTAGGCTCGCAATGGCATGGTTGATCTCATCAAGCATCGCGAATTGCTTCTTGGTATGTCTTTGTGGATGCAGTGGCCTTGAGATAGATGTCAATGATCGACGGTGACAGCCTCAAGACCCTCCTCGCAAAGCACATGGGCCCAGTCTTGTCCTTGTGAATCCCGATACTTGCCCCCTTTTGACAGAGCTTACTGTGTCGGCAGGCACTTCAGTGTAAAGATAAATTGGTCGATTACAGGCAAAAAAGCGTATGCCATGCAATGTGTCCTGCATTTCAAAACGACGTCTTGTTAAATCACAACCCGGTATCTTGCAGCAATGGTGATCGACAGCAGTTGCAACATGCCCTACAGCATATCATGTTAATTATATTCCGATTACATTGGAGCGAGCGTACCTACTGCCTAGTAATAGGACATGGTCTGTTTCAAGGCATGAACTAAATCGACATCTGATATTCAACCCATGTGAAAAGTCGCATACAAAGCGTCGCAGTTTCTCGTTGCCCTGAAACTGCAAGCAGACGATGCTTGATATGCAAAACACAGCGGCGTTAATAGCTTGAAGGTTTGACGAGCCGTTTCCCCACGAGGTATGCATGGAGGATGTCATCTTCAAGATAACGGTTGACAGACTTGTGTATCTACGCTTCCAAGGATATGTGCCGCGCTCATCTTCCCGGACTCGAAGAACTCGATCGCAAACTGTCTTCGTCGTCGAGTCAGTGTTGAAATCATTGTATGAGGACAATCCATCTCCGCACAAGGGAGCCGGCGGAAATACTGTCGGGAGCACCTTTCCATGACCTTGCCGCTGCTGCGCAGAGGTGCCACCGAAGGTCATCCACGGATAGCTGCATACCATCGATGGGAATCATTGAAGATGGTATGATGCTTATGCTTCTGGAAGTGCTGGTCAAAGGGACTTGTAAGCAAATTTGGCAATGTCGATTGCAGACTTGCTGCCGCCGACAAAGAAAATCGCCGACTCAGACGCCCGTGTTGTTCGAGGCACAGCTGTAAGGAGAGTAGCTGAACCTGGCCTCATTGGCAATGAGACCACCCTTCTGTGGCAGAAGAAGGGAAGGAGAAAGAGAAGGTACTGCCTCGAAGTGCTGCATCACGATGTGATAGTAGAGACGTACCTTGGTGTCGCGGCTATTGCTGCTGCCTACTCAAGGCAGGGACGAAATCAGATTGCTCTTGAAGGTGCAGAAGCTCATATGCTCTTCGAGGGATATCGGAAGATTACCATCCTCGTCAATCATACAATACCGCCGTCGCGGAGGTGGTGGTGTTGCTGCTGTGCGGAGTGAGAGAGTGAGTGGGTAGGGTGACGCACAGCTTTAGCGCCGTGGACGCTCCCGCCGGAGGTCAAGATCGCAACCAGCTGCCTCCCAACAACACCTATTCCGATGTATCGGGTACTTGGAGGATAATTCAAACCCCATCGTCAACTTCAACAAGCGCACGGAAAGTCGTAGTCAATCTATCCAGGGTGTGGGCACGGCAGCGGGCAAGCTACAGCGCTGTGAGACCCACCGGCGCCGCTACCGCGAAGCCGAGAGAGATATCGGCAAGTGAGAGCATCGAAGACGGTCTCATTATGCTCCTCGTCGACATTGAAGGGCACTCGAAGCATCAGGAAGCTCGTCGCCGTCGCCGAGGTGAATACACAAGAGTTAGAGATGACGGCCTCCCGAATCGAAGGTGTCGGAAGCAAAAGAAGCCATTATATAATGAAGATACAAAGATGTGTACGAAGGTCTTGCGAGCAATACGTTGGTATCTAGGACAGCACGCTACGGGGGTTGGTTGGTGAGGGAGCGAATTCCCGTGATCTGCTACTCGAAGAGGTGGTGGTCCATGCGCCCGCAGCTTCGCCGACAGCGCCATTGTTTTTCCCCACCAGCTACACCCCTCTACGCCCACAAGTCGCCGCTCCATTTCCGTTCAGGGAGGTCCCTCCCGGCATGCAGCATGGCATGCACTGCGGCTGTCCGTCATGTAATCATTCTGTCCTCCTCGCCCCCTGCTAGCGTCGAGGCAGCGTCGAGGGAGCTCTCCCCGTCCGTGCCAAACAACAAACAACGCGTGGCGATGGCGGCAAACTCGCTTGTATCACCTTCACCTGCAGTAGCACCGAAGAAGATGGCCTCGTGCGCGTTGAGATCAGGCTCACGGGCTTCAGAGGTACCTGCTGGTGCAACAAGAGGCTTCGCTCCTGCCCGGAGCTTGCTCAACATTGATCTCGAGATTAACAACGATTTCATGCTTATACAGGAGTCTCTAGGCCGACAGATATCCAATAACGAGCAAAAAAACGAGTACCGGGGACCAAAGAACCCAAAAGCTCATCCTTCGAAGCCTACGAAAACCGACAGCGATGCTGAGCAGTCCAAAGCAGTGCCCCCATCGCGAAAGCCTAGAGCAGGTAAGACCGCCATTACAACCAAGAAGGCTACATCGGCTGACGCAGACCCGCAAGAACGAGCACGCAAGAAAGCTTCAGCAAAGCCAAACACCCCCAGGAGATCATCGAGTCGATTTGCCAACATCGAGGAAATCTTGGACTCGGAAGATAACGAAGCTTTGTCTCCCACGCCGCCACGCGTGCGCAAAATTCCGGATACTGCTCAACTATCTTTCGCTCCGAACATGACTTGTTCTCATTTCTCACACGCCGCTATCGCAGAGACCATTGACCTTACAGCCGAATCTCCAAAGCCGTCGACTCGAGCGAAGGCCACAAAGCCACGTAAACCTCGAACCAAATCAACAGATGCGAATGTCAACGACACACGCAAGCAAGAGAAGATTTCGAAGGCCCCCAAGTCAACTAAAGCAACCAATCCCCCTATAAAGTCACGGAAGAAGGCTGTAAACGTTGTATCTGCACACTTCGGCAATGCTGCGAAAGCTGCGACACCAGCTTCCAGGGGGAAAGGACCCACGCACGTAGACATAACCACCTCAAAGGACGAGGATCTGGCATGGGAAACCCCACAGAGCCCACCGAACAAGGAGACTGATGCACCCAAAGCTCTGCTGGAGGCGAACAAAGATGAGTCTCTTTATACATATGAGGCTGTTAACCGGAGGCGAGAGTGGACCCCGCCGATAGATACAGAGTCCACGAATCAAGCCACGGATTCAATACATGAGGGGAATCACCCTTCGATTCCCCACGAGGACACTGGTAGCTTTACTAGCTTGCTATCTGGTTATAAATATGCACACCTTGACATGCCGTCTGTCAATTCAACATCAAGGGCAATTGGATCGGAGCACATTGCGCCCACCAGACGTCGACGCGTCGAAGTGAGTATCTTTGATGCCTTCTCAGGGTACTGCTAACAAGTCACAGCTAGTTGCTGTACACGGCAGCACATCTCGTTCAGTTTCACCGGAGAAATTAGAGAAAGTCAAGGCGCCCAAGAAGAAAGCAACGACCATCACGGATCTTGTTACCGGTCAATACGCCCCCAAGCAGCCAGAGGCAAACCACAATGTTACGAGTGATTTCTTCACCCTTCGGAATAGTTCCGTGAAGATCAAATTGAACGATGTTGCATCCTTTGAGGGCTCTAGCTCTAAGCCGAATAAACCTCAACGTAAACGTTCAGCCTCAAAGTCCGTGTCAGTAAATGAGAACCCGGAGAAAAGAACAAAATCGAAAGCAAAAAAAACTGCCGACAAGACGGCTAAGCCCAGACCGATCGCAAGCAAATTGCTCAGCCCATCCTCCGCCGTTTTGCGCATGAACGAGCAGAACGTACTTTTTGGCACATCGAGTCAACTTGCTCTCCATAGTTCGCCAACAACACTACGTGTCATCCAGGAATCAGAGCGTGAAGCAGAGCGTGCTCATAAGGAAGCTAATATGACGTTGAAAAAGCGGCTTTGGGCCGCAAGCTCAAGAGATGAAGACGGATTGCTCCTCGAAAAGCAGGATGTTTACATGCCTGAGCCTGATCGCACCCAAGATCTCGCTCTTCTCATGGATGGTACTAACGATGAGCCATTCAACCCGACGCCTTCCGCTCCAATTTCAATTGGCAGTGACTATCCCACACTCCCTACGCCTCTAGAAGTTGCTTCGACGCCCGAGAACGACATAGAACGGATACGTCCGCCATTGGATCTGGATTTAGAAGTGACACCCACCAATGATATTCCATGGGTTCGCTCACCTCCAAGTCATGGTACTTTGGATAATTTAGATATCGAGGACGATATCGAGGACGATATCGAGGACCTCCCACCTCCTGCCCGAAGCTCTTCACCTTCTGATAATACCGTCTTTGTCATGGAACCTGAGCTGCCCGAGTCTGCCATCGCTACCGTCCACCAGGTGCCGGAGCACCACTTGCCCTGGGTTGGTTACCTCTTCCCGGCTATAACACGGGCTATTGCCTCGCCAGCTGGGGTTCCGTGGAGAGAGCGGATTGCGATGTATCAGCCGGTGGTGCTTGCGGACTTTTGCAGCTGGTTGAACCGTCAGGGTGTACGGGCGTACGGACGGGCCACTCAGGTACAGGTTCGTGCCTTCGTAGCTAGTGGCGGGGAGAGGATGGCAGTGGAGGATGGGTGGGTGTTGGCTGTGGAGCAGGAGGTAGATGCGGAAGCTGCGAGGGCTTGGTGTGAGGCAAGGGGAATTTGCTGCATTGTTCGATGAGCGACGGATCTTTTTTGGGCGATAAAAATTCGTCATGAATTCATGATAACGACGATACACCCATATACCCGCCTGCACTCCACGGGCGAGTCTGTCTCTATATCAAATATACTATTCCATAACTTAATCCTGAATGAGTGTAATCGGTCTATGTTAACCAGCAACTCTGTTAGCATCGTCAGTTCCCTCATCATGACTTGTCCCATGCTGCATTGACAATTTCTTAACATCTTCACAATCTCGCTAATAATGACAACCGAGAATTTGCCAATCACTTAGTCCTCCATTTCCTCATTGTCCTTGAACTGTTCCGCGAGGGTCGTTAAATCTTTCGCTTCCGAGTCCCCCGTCATGCTTCCAACAGTAGGTTTCCAATTAGCCTGGATTTCGCCCTTCCAGTCATGCTTTTCATCACTTATGCCGGTAACTTGCTGAAGTATCACCGCTTCCTTCTGACGCAATATATTCTTTATCATCCAACATAAAAACTTCGCCAAGTAGGCACTTCGACCTTGATCATGTAGACCTTTCATGGCGAGGAAGAGTGTAGACCGGTGGGCAGCCAGTTCTTGTGGACTGAGAGAATCGCTGATGGTTTTCGCGGATTGGTAAGCTAGTTTGAATAGTGGGGATGGGATATAGGAGTTCATGGTCTCGAGACCGTGGCGGATGTAGTAGAGGCGGATGAGGGTCTGGAGGCTGCGATTGGCTTCGGCGACGATTTGTTCAGGTGACGGACTCATGTCCCATTTTTGCGCATCTTTCGATTGGAATAGAGTCATCATGGTGACTTGGTAATCTAGACTATAAGGATTGTTAGTTCAGCAAAAGACATTTGGTCTAAAGACTCACTGCAGACTGAAGTGTGCTGGGAGAATAATGTTCCTTGGCTTGAGAATGTCCGGAAGCATGCCGTACCATTCTTTCAGACGGAAACCGTATTGCTTGGTATTCTTGTTGCCGTAATCTTGATAGCACATATCGTACATAATAGTTCGGAAAGCACATGTTGCTCTAAAGACCTCCCCAAAATAGTTCTGCACAAGACAGTCGCTCCCAGGGTACTTGAAACATGTTTCACCATACCAATCTCGATTTGATGAGAGATTTGGGAGGACATTTTCTGGCGGTTTTTTTGCCGTAGGAACACGCTTGAGATTAAAGCTCAGTAGGCTAATGAAAACTGTTAGTAGACTGCTCACTTAAAGAACATGAGGCAGTTACCTATCTAGATTGAATAGACCCCAAGCTGTAAAGTTTCTTGCGTTGCGGATCCTCTCAGATTTGATATGAGCGTTCCCATCGAAAAGCCTCATTTCATTGGCGATGGCGATACCTTTCTGTCCGTACTCGTCACCTACTTTATCTTGTCCACAAAACCCATCAATCATGTTGATGATACCAGCTGCTTGCACTGTTGTGAGTTTTGAACGCTTGCGACCGGCAGTCTCAATCTGCCATAGCCGCTTAGCCTCGGCCAGGAACTGATAGCCTAAGCTACGTGGGTTCCAGTACTCGGAACGATTATCGAATCTATAATAAGAGAACTGAGAAAATTAGATGTTGTATCCGCCGATTAGGGATTAACTCACACTACTGAGTGCCAGGACTGCATTGACCAACAACGATGAGCAGCATTGCTCCTTGTGAGAACGCATATCTTGTAGGAAATAGTTCTTCTGGAACAAAGGAAAGCATTGGTATTCGCCCTTGAGATACGTGTCGAGTAGAGTCCGCATAAGGCTGTCATCTTGACTTACGCCTGTCCACAAAGACGGTCTTAGATAGTCCATTCCGGGTTCACAAAGCGTTGCAACATGATATGGTGTGGTATACAAGACTTGCACAATTTCCGGACGAAAAACAGATGCCTGACCGACCAAAGCTGAAGAACGGTCTTGATTCGCTGGATATGAGCGCGTTGAAGTTGCCTCGAGGATTAACGATGTGAGGTAATGGTTTTCCGGAGTCTGAAGAAAGGCCGGCATCGTCGACATGTAAGGAAGCTCGTATCGGATCTTGGACGGTGGAACTAGGCGCATTTGCATCATCAAATTTGCATTCTTGACATGCTCTAGTACTGATTTTACGTCGTGACCAAGTTTACATCTGCGAAATATTTCCTCCCTCTCAGTCGGCGACATTGAGTTCATTAGATCCAAGATTTCTGCACGTAGAACTAGATCATTCCGTTCACGTTTCAGTGTTTGCAATGAAGTTTCTTTCGGAGCTGCTGCATAGCGACAGTCGGTTGCTCTTTCTATGCATGCCCTACATTTAGGTCGTTCACCGGAACACTTCGAGTAGTTAGTCCTCATTCAATAATTATGGTAGAATAATCATTATCACCTTCGTCTTTCGTTTGTGACAAGCTTCGCATGCCGACTCGACACGGGATCTCTTCGATGCTGGCTCCAGAGTCTGCGTATCAGATGCCACTGGCATCTGATAATGTTGAGTTCTCCCCGTAGCGGGGAGTAAAGGACGCATACGGCGGTGATTCGCGGCCATATCCAGCTTGTTTCTTATGACGTAGTGAGAATAAAATCAGGATACGACGGCGGTATATGGGATGCTAGTAAGATGAACCTGGCATGATGCAAGAGCCTTTCCCCGCCGAGATTTCACAGACTTGGATAATTGGGTTGACTAAACATGGAGCGCTCGAGCTATCATGTACGCCGGATGAACGCGACGTATGTAGGTGAGTCCGGAAGTAACACTGTCTAGTCTAAGTATAAGTTGTTTCTCATCCGGGTTGCACAAGGCTGAAGGCTTGTCTACATGATACAGTTCCCCCACTTCCACACCACATACTCTTGCCAAGAAAGTAGTTTTGATATCATTGGTCATATGCAGGATCCGTTTATGCTCTTCATGTTTTGATATGCAACATTTAGCGTTCGTACGTGGCTGCAATGTTATCATTGGCTCCACTACCATTCAAGTCTCGAGACGTAACATTCTTGAGCTTGAAATTGCTAGTAATGGCAGTAGGTAACCAGGCTGACATGCATGTAAGTGACCAGGTCCTAAATGGCTCTCCTCGAAAACCACCATCGGTATGGTGCACGGGAGACACATGCGGTCACAGTGCACCACTACAATGAACATCCATGACTGTTGAGGCCGATGGCTGCAGCCTTTCCTACAGCGTCCCAATCAGCAACAGAAGGTCCGGGAAGGCATCCACCAATCTGAAGCACTCTATAATTTCCTGTCCTAGATCACCGAAATCTATTCAAAACTCACGTCATTGTTGGCTATATATCTAAGTTTCTCGCGTAATGATACGCTATAGTGCTTCACCCGACCCGCATGACATATGTGACTGCACCGAGCCAAAGAATCTAGTGAATTCGCTGGAGATCTGTGGCTCATTGGCGGGGTAGCATACCGTATCCTGCGGATCCAGCTACGACTAAAGTCTGATTGACGTCGTACATGTCCCGTGCAGCCATCACCGGACCCAGCGTGCAGACTCCTGCAGGAGACTAGCGAAAAAAACCTGGATTTCTCGGATCATGATGTTACACTTCCAATCATGGATTGAGATTGCTCAGACTATCGAAGCATTGTAACACCGCAGAATTAGAGACTCTCTCATCTTTCCAGTTGCAGCCTACGAGAAGGTTGGAATGTGTTGACCCTCAATCAAAATCGTCTAGGAATGAAAGGCCATTCATATACATCTAAGAATTAGACTAAGCAGGAATAGAATATTAGTGGACGACCTCGACACACGTAGCACTGTACCTTATCATAGTAGTTGTTACTTACACGAATGATTGAAAGCATGCCATGTAAAATGCACTTGAAAATCAATAAGGATATGACTGTTTGAGGCTTGTTAGATCTCTTGCATTGTATTGGGACGATGGGGGTCATACACACGGCTAGATTCATCGCCCACGTCGATTTTGCAGGAGCCTCGGAACACTCTGAAAATGCTCTACGATCGGTGGAGATTGCTGGTACGAGCTGTATCACCGCCTCTGACGCCACCTTTCTCTCAGCTCCATCTCTAATACAGGTAATCCTGGACGATCATGTGGCCCCGAAGCACTCGCGCAAAGGTCGGGCCATAGACACGTAATACCCATTGACCATGGCTCGGATGCAATAGTCGTTTTTGTAATTTTATGCAGTTATGCACAATCTACAAGGCGTCAATCTCGACGATGCCTTGTCATTCTGTGGCTCTGTACGTCATCGTATATATGGCTCGCAACAGCAACAGCTCTTGGCAAGACGGACATGCTCGGAAGAACAATAAGGCAACCAAAGAAAAGCATGAGAGTTCACCGCCTCATTACTCTGCCAAGCCTGTGAGGTCTCCACTTGTGTCTCGATTAGGCACGGCGATTCGAACCCTCAATCGCCAGCCTATGAGAGCATATCTGTCCCACGAAAGCACCCTAAGTTGACTTCCCTCTCTCTCATGAAGAGTATGCAAGCCCTCCCCCCACGCAAAAATCAGCTATATCACCTTTGCCTATCGCTACCACCTAAGGCGTCGCACTCGTCTTCCACAATAGTCAACTTGTTAAGTTTTCATGACACATACGTCGCAAGGCTGACGGTGGACAAGGTCGGTCGACGCGATATTCCGTGTCGCCCCACAGGCCCCCACATGTTTCCCTCGAACAACCAGGCGCATCCATCTCTTCACTTTACTTTTCAAAGAGGAACTGGTTTCACTCGTCTTGTCGTAGGAACATTTGATGAGATTTGAACCAGGCAGATTGAGCTAATTTAAATGACTTGATTTTTCTCTTGTCATCCACAAGGCTGGCCAATCCGCATTTTGTCTGAGCTGACGCAGCATACCCTATCGTAGATAGGCCACGACCACATGTCCATAGGATCGGTACTCATGAGAAGCGAGCTATCAAGATCACAAAACTACGAGATGCTACATGAACAGCACTAGATGCTTTAGCATTTTATTACACCGCTGGATAGTTCATAGTCTCGGTACACCGCCTCAATAACTCCAAACAACCAAATCAAATCCGGCCTATACCCTAGGCAATTCACCTTCCTCATTTCTAGCCTGCATACAAGTCAGACTCGATCATATACCGACCGCCTAATGCGCGATTGACACCCTATCATCAGAGCTTCCCTCTTGTCCTCCATACCTGTCTGGCATTTCCACCCAATCTGTATTTGTTCGCCTACTCTTCCTACTCTGACTCCTAGTCCTATTCTTTGCCCGTCCCCTTTCCATCCTTACGCGCTTCTTCTCCGCTTTCTTCTCTTTCCGTGATAGCTTCGGGAACTCGCTGTCAGGGCCAATAAGTACACGGCCGGGGTGAAAGATGTTCAGGAGCAATATGGCAAAGAACATCGGGACCGCGTCAAGAATGTATATGTACGCTTCGTGTTTGACGATAGGGTTGTCTGAGTCAGGCTCAGAGCCACGCTTGAATTCAATGAGGCGGAAGATAATGCGAATCTGCGCGAACCGGGTAAGTTGCCAGAATGAATGTAAGTACAAGGAAATTAAAGGCTTACAGTGATCAAGGTCAACACGGCATACATGTTCCATATCTGCGTTCTCCACCCTACTCGACCGAGCCTGCCTTGCCCCTGGGCTTCGACCCTGCGCATGTCCATCTGGAACTTCACTCCCAATATGGTGAACAAAACCTGAGATGACGGTCAATATTCTATCTTTGCTCAACTGGGTGGAACTTGCAGATGACTTACAATGAAAGCTTCCTGCATCCCTACCCCTCCCATGTATATTTTCAGCCCCATTTGCATGGTCTTCGGCGAATTATCTGGGTTCATCATGGACCCGCCCGTTCCTTGTACGCCAAAGGAGAATACATCAGCCCACACGAAGTACTTCGTT
Organism: Periconia sp. TS-2; assembly: GCA_030378425.1. Lineage (NCBI taxonomy): Eukaryota > Fungi > Ascomycota > Dothideomycetes > Pleosporales > Periconiaceae > Periconia > Periconia sp. TS-2. The sequence goes on along the minus strand of JASNQO010000001.1, from coordinate 2,253,992 downwards.
ATGCTTGATGCTTTGACGCCAAAGATGCGTCGATTGGGGTGGAAAAAGTGAATAAGACGGCCGAGCGTCATGTAAGCAAATGCGTTCACCCCTGGGGCTCGTCAGCACGATTCCTTCGGTAGACCGTATTCCTAATGGTGAGAAAAGAACTACTTACATAGCGGAGCAAGTAGGAAGAACAGTTGGGTTACAATCACCAAAGTCAGACTCTGCTGTTTCTTCGTCGCCATGGCTCTTGTCGCGAAACTGACCAACTCCCACAGAGTGCCCATGATGATTACCCACGCATAGGTTTTCTTAAATCTGAATGCTTGTACAATGTGTGCGATGCTCACAAGACCAAAGAGGATGCTGAAGAGGACGGCGGCTGCGAAGGATGGATAGTACAACCAGTAGGCATTGCAAGCAGTGATATCGGAGACGTGCCCATTCTTGTCGGCAATCTAGTAGAGAAGCATGTAGGTCAGTCGTCGTTCTGATATGTGTAGGGCATTGGATCACTGTGCTAGGTATGCTAGTATTGATAATGGGAAGTTACTTACGCCATTCGTGCATGATGCGGTAGCGCTAGACGAGGTCGACGTTCTAGTCACAGACCAGTTAGATGGCAAAGGAGGGGTCGAGGTTGACATGTCGAGGTGAATTAGCACTTTGAAGAGGAGAGACGAAAGACAAATTGGCAGACAATGCTGATACACACTACAAATGGTACGACTGCCAGATCACACTTTATATCAACTCCATCCAAAATTTACGGAGTATCTTTGAATCTTAGCCTCCTTGAGATGAGAATAGCTGACACGGAGTGTACGTCACCCGGGCGCATTGGTGTCTGAAATTTCTGTCCGGTAGTCATCCCACGTAGATGCCCTACAGCCATTGCGTCTATCGTGAGGCAGATTAGCCAGTCGCATCTACAGTCCTAAAATACCATGTATCCATGCGTTTTGCACACTGTTCGGGTATTTAAGGTTCTTTTCTCACAGAATAAGCTTCTCGCAAGCTATTCCTAACTCGGTGGCACCGGTCCTCGTATTTCCCAACCAGACGAACCAGCGATGACGCGTCTTCAAAGGAAAGCATCAAAAACATGCAGCGTAGTAATTGCCCCGAATGCAATGCGGTGCTTGAGAAAGACGTTGTGGCCATTTTTATCGACGACGCCGTGGTGAGGCTAACGCTGCATGTATGAGAGTCGCGCAAATAAGGTGACATCTTAGATAAGCCCGAGTGCATAACACAAGTTCTTGGCTACGAACACGATTAGTATTATTGTCAAGTTGAGAATGATAACGTAGAGTTTATGACAAAATGTTTGGAATTGGCTGACGGCGGCTTGAAGAGTATGAATCGGCGCTTGCGAAGATGCATAGAAGGTCGCGAATGGGACGTACAGATTGAGAACATGGAGCATGGAGCTTGTCAAAACCTACAAACCATTGTAAGCTAACCACGAGATCGACTATGTTACTAGTGTGTCTTCAATCAATATTAGCTTTTTTGCAATTTTCTCTTTCAACCATTCAACTCCAACGCGGGAATTCTTTCGGTCTGTCCATCTCAAGAGATCCGAAGAATGGCTTCTGGATTGATCTATTCCTTAATACGGCAATTTTTCTCACGGTCAGACTGTTAGTTGTACCGGCGCCCCATAGCAGGTATTATCTCGCTCGTTGGCAACGTTAACTATCCACTCGCTCTTCTCTTTGCTTATTACTATCCAGCGTGACAGTAAGAGGTAGATGTGAAGCAACTATGGGAAATGAGGTTCTTAGTTAGCAAATGACATTAACCCTTAGTGCGAGAACCCGAGAGTTAACGAATAGTTGTAAATAGATGATAATCGATTCAAAGCCTGACCGGATGTGATATCCATGCTGAACCCCATAGACGCCCTGACACCAAAGTCAAGTCTACGATAACAAAGCCAAATGCTGACTACACGTGAGATCTAACGTATTATAGGAACATAGCGGCGGCACCAGCCAAAGCGCCTAAAGCTGCAGCTCCAGCAGCGCCCGTGGGCCTCGCTGCAACGTTCCCCGTAACAGTCACGCCACCCCCACTAATACTCCCGCTGCCGACAACAGTCCTATACACAGTGCCACTGCTCTTCAAACTCTCGCTCGCCGAACTGGATTTGCTGTCATAATCATCATCGTTAATATCGATGACTTCTGCGCAGGAAACAGGCGAGAGTGCAGATTTGGTTGCTGAGCCGGTGCAGATGGGCCAGCCGGGACAGGTGGAGAGGTCGAGATGTTGATCGCCGCCGACACAGCAACCGCTTGTGGTCTTCTCGGCGAGCATGATACCGATGTCGCAGTTTTTGCCCAGGAAATCGAGGAGGCCACGGGGAACGACGGGGGCGGCGGTGATTGTTGGGTCCTGTGTTGTTAATACGTGGATTCGGAGAGCAACGTGAGGGTACATACAGGAGGGTTCAATGCCGACGCGAGAGAAAAGCTGAGTGCTGAGAGAAGAAGGGTAGACTGGGAGAAAAGCATCTTGCAGAAGGAGTGATAGATGATAGATTGAATGGATTATGGTGGGTATAATTGTACAGTATGTAACACAAAGCTGGACTTTCGGTGGCTGATGACTGAACTTTGGAGAGTCCATGATTCTTTATATCTTCCGCTGTAGCTTCCGTCCTGTTACAGCTTACAGCCCCAAAGGCCCACCATGATATTCTGCGAGCCTTGCTTAGGATTTCCTCGCACTGAAAATACCTTAAAAGGAATCTTTCGACACTTGGCAAGGGCGGAGTTCGTAGGCATTACCCCTTCGAGCTGGGGCTGTTGTGATCTGACGTCGATGTGCTTGGCTAAGGATGGGGCTGGGGTGGCGCCATGTTTATTGCCTAATCCGGTATCGCGAGGCGAACTTCTTGCCAATTGATTTTGCGAGGGAGCTACTCATTGGCAATGCGCTAATATCAAATTGTTCACCAACCGCGAAGAATCCCCTCAGCAGCCGCGGTTATAGGGTAGTCTCGTCATGAACCTGCGCCTGGTCAACGTCTGCACACGCGAAATATGTCGCTATGACTACATATCAGGGTAATGCATGTATAATAATACACAGAAAGGGCCTCTAAAGCTTACCCGGTAGGTCCTGGATTCATCCTAATCCACTTCCTTGGCGTAAATGGCGAAGGTGTTGTGGTGCGGCGTGTCCACTCAGGCATATCATACCCCATCATCTCTGCAAATTTTGGACCGGGAATATCATATTCCATCTTCATAACCATGTCACCACCCTCGTTCTCAAATCGCACCCTTGTGGGAAGCCAATCCGGGATCGGGCCCCCCATCATATCTATCACGGCCGCTTGGAGGAATTTCTTGGATACTTCATGGACGTGCCATGCGCCATGGATGCGGTTACATTCGTACACGACCCAGTTCTCCATTCGCTGGGCCTTCTTCAGCTCTTCAGACACATATTCATTATTTGTTGACATTGCTGGATCACTAGAATTTGCTTGTACATGAGACAAACGTTGAATGAGTCGGTACCAAGACCCCATAGAGAGCTGAAACGTTGTATGAATGCGCAGCGGGAGGATCGGGAGAGCTGGACAGATGTTGGCAGAGTATTGTATACAGCGCGCCAGATCTAGAGCGGCGTCAATGTCTCGCTTGTGCACCACGGCCAAGCTGGGAAGTGAAGAACTGGCCACCTGTGCTGAGAAGTGTGTATGTAACGATTGTGTTAACCCGCAGAGGCAGATTATGAACATCCAGTATCGGCTAAGGATGATACAATTCTGTATAGAGTCGAAGTAGAAGGAATCTTGGAGGATATCTGCTACCTCTGGAGAAGGTGGTACTTGTACAACAGTGGTCGAAGCCTGGCGCAATTCTTTATATGCCTCGTAAGGTTCCAATGCCCACAATGTTTCCGCTAGGTCGACGGCTATCGTACAGGTCTGCGTATCTTCTCGATGATCCATCGCGTGGCGGACAAGACAGACGAGGCGAGGCATCTGAATAAATATATGCATGAGGGATGTGGCTAATCGGTAGGATGGAGGGGCGTCAACAGGAATTGCGGCTGGAGATGACACGTTTAGGTAGAACTCAGTGTCAAATGCTGACGTTCGACCAGATATCATCGATTCAGTGACCTAGATCGAGTCATGTCTTAGTGAAATTCTTTGAAATGGGAATTTTGGCGTACGTCATCTATGTAAATATTGTCTAAGAAGCTCCAATAATGTTCGTCGTCTATTCCGGAAACGGTTCCTTCCTTGAGGATGTCGGCAAGTCCAGCAGCATGAATTGCGTGGTAAAGATTCTTGATCCCGACGAAGATCTACCACGTGTTAGTGGTTACGACAAACGTACGCCATTGTTATGTGAGCGCTCTTACCTCTGCTATGAAATGCAACTTCATCGCTAGAACAGTATCGTACGTCGCTCGGGACGCGTCATTGCTCACGGCCAATTGTAATGCTTTCAATGCTTTTGCCTTGGATGCCAAAGCTGTGTTTCGGCTCGAGAAGGTACCATGCCTATATACCTCAAAGCTGTCTGTGAAGTATTCTGTAGCTAGGTCGACTGCTGGACTTGAGCCTAGGCGCGATGGTATTGAGTGGATCCAACTGCCTAGTAAAGCGAGGGGTTCGAGTTCTGCAGGCCGACCACCTAGTAGATTGAGGTAGCGAGCAGCAAGGAGGGTCTCCGGACAAGAAAGCTGAGTGAGTGGAGATAAATGTGCGCTTTTCAATTGAACCAAATGATTTTCTAGCTTCTTCCTTTGTCGGGTTGTTGATTTTCGAATGCCTTTCGCTTTCACTTGGGAGGGGCCAGTGAGGGTCATGAACGTGCCGTGGCCAATGTCTGCGTCACGCCCGCTGGTCATTCGCAAGGTTAATGATGACGAAGAAGATGGAGACGAGGTTGCTGTTGTTGGTGATGCTGGTTTTGAGGAGTTCCAAGAGCTTGAATCCGTTCCATCTTGATCGACTAGAGGAATTATGACAGGGGCGACTTTGGGTTTGCCATGTTTGGAGAGCTGCGTTGGGTCCTCGGCCACAAATGCAGATATTTTCCCAAAGGAATAGGTACATGGTCTGTCCCTTTTCCGGCACGAAGTACATTTCGGCTTCTGCTCATCGCACTAGTATCGCGTTCGGTGTCAGTAAACGGCGGGGCATATGAAGAAAGTAACTAGGCCAAGCTCGGTCGGTGCCGAGTAATGGAATGAGGCCTACCTTGACCTTGCGTGTTCGGCACGTGTCACATTTGCCAGTATTGGTCATTGTGAACGTCTATCAAGCTCTCGCACGACATGCATGCATGTGTTTCGCCGAGCCTTCGTGAGGATCCGGCAAGTCGAGACGTTTTAAGATAGTAGTGTTGTTGACACGTTCGCGTTACGGTTGTCAGGCAGCAATCAGGGAGTCATCGACCTGTGAAATCGCGTACTGAGATGCGATTCCTCTAGGTCAAAATGCGTATGAAGGAGGTGGCTCAGATGCAAATGTGCGTCACAAAGTTGGATGCCTGGAGGGCTTAGTTTTCGCCTAGGACCATCGCTGAGAGGCTATTCCCCAAGTAGCCTAGGTACCACGTGCGCCGCCATTCATCTCCTTATCCGTCTCCCCTCTACATGGCCGGAACTACCACAATCGACTTTTACCCACCTTATACTCAAGCACATGGGATTTCATACCGCCTCAATACTTTCTTTATCCCGTCTCCTATCGCAAAATCTCGCCTACATAGCCATATTGAACGAGGAATATTGGGAGACGGTTGTCACGCCTAGGAGCCGTGGGAACATGAGAAGAAGCTTTGCCGAGAAGAGACTAAGATTGACTTACTACGTACATGGCGGCATAATTGAAGCTCCCCGGTCGAAGCTTCAGCAGAGGTTCCCTTGGCGACCCACAGTTTCCTCATTGTTATTTCGACCTCTCTACCCTTCGCTCAATCGGCAATGCTGATATCGCAGCCTTACAAACCTTCAAGCGAAGCTAGATGCAAGATATCGTACGCCCCGATCTTGTCGTGGTAGTAGTATGCATGCGACGCTGTCCTTTCCTCGGATCACCCGTAATTTTCCCGTCGCACGCAAACTGAAAAGCAACTCGGTCGGGACCGAGTCTTTGGAGTCTGCCGTGAATCAAAGCTTCGACTTGGAAGCTGCGCTCTTTTGTGAACTAGAGCAATCCCTCGATGAATCCATCTACCAGGGTTCTAGGCTTATGACCCCGCTAATGAGATGATGCGTTCCAAAAAAGCGTACTTCGGAGGTTGCCTTTTCCAGCCCTTCCTTCCGGGCTTCCTATCATGGCACTAAGAGCCCTCATCAACTGTCCAACAAATGCAAATACTCGAACTGTATTCCCAAAGGGACGCAGGTGCGCGGCATCGGTGCATCTAGCTATTGGGATGAGGCGCCCGAAAGTCAATGTAAGACGGCTACAATTTGCGTGAGATGGGCGGACCTTCTGCATGTATTTTCACTCGCTGAGGTTAATTGCAGAGATCCCGGCCCGTCGTCCGTGCCGCACGATTCCGAACAAACCTGCGTTCGCCGTCTGATTAGCCTTTTCATCCCGGAGACACGGACGTACCTGCGAATTATTGGCGACCTTGCAGCTTGACCCTGTTCCACGAGAGAGCGATCTCACATTGCCCCCGCCCGAGACCGTGTCTTGACTGTCAACCGTCAAATTCGACCTTAGGGTCGGCACCAGGCTCCATCAGGCCTAGTCAACGCTCTAGATACTCGTGCGAACACGCACAGAATCATTCAGGCGTTACTAGCTGCTTAAGCTCGGCCGCGATAGTGTCGGCTGATCATCACACCTTCCAGAATCTACATCTCTAACAGACGGAGGCGCACTGGACTGGTCCAATGGGGCGGATCGCGGTTTGCTAGCGGCGTGATGTCCAGATAACGGTACAAACGGGAACACAGGGGTGATGCCATCTAAAGTGCGCATTGTGCTCGCCTTGCATCACCTCACGTCGGCATACGCCCTATTGCGATTGTTTAAGATATAAAGTGGACGCTCCCCCTCAGTGGATGCTGTGTGTTCCCACAAGCATTGTTCTTCAGTACCTGGTCCCACACCATGGCATCACCTGGCTATATAGATCCTGAGAAGGACGGAGAGCCACGCGTCTCTCACACCTTCGCCGATCACAGACGTGGTAGCCAACTCGACACCGCAAATGAAGGAATCGTTGCAGCGGATACAAATCAACTCAAGCGTGGACTCCATGGGCGCCATATGCAGATGATAGCCATCGGTGGAGCAATTGGTGCTGGGTTGTTTGTCGGTTCCGGAAGTGCGCTATCGAAAGGTGGGCCTGCGAGTCTGGTATGTCGCACAATGAACCTCAGACTTGGTTTGGATTGCGCTAAACAACGTTTTCAAGCTGCTGTGCTTTGCAATTATTGGGCTTATGATGATGCTGATGATGCAGGCTCTTGCAGAGCTTGCGGTGATGTATCCTGTGAATGGCGCTTTCTATCAATACATCGTTCGCTTTGTCGATCCCTCATGGTCAGTCCTCTAAATCTGTCACTAGCTGATCAGGCGTTTTCTAATCCCACGACAGGGGCTTCGCAATGGGATGGGAGTACGCAATTCAGTGGCTCACTATTCTACCGTTCGAAATCACAGCTGCTGGTATTACGATTGACTTCTGGAAACACTATAATATTGGTGTAAGTAACATCGCCCAAGCGCCAGACCGATTTTTGACTCCGGTAGATCTGGATTGCTGTATTTCTCACAATTCTCACCGTGATACAATTCTTTGGCGTCCGCGGCTATGGCGAGGTCGAATTCATTCTCTCGATGATCAAGATCACTGCCTGCACTGGATTCATCATCTTTGGCATCATCGTCAATTGCGGCGGCGTACCAACAGACAATCGAGGTTACATTGGGGCCCGCTACTGGCACTCGCCCGAACACGCTTTCCGCAACGGCTTCAAGGGCTTTTGCTCCGTATTCGTAACGGCTTCATTTGCCTACGGTGGCACCGAGCTTACAGGCCTTGCTGCAGCCGAAGCCGCGGATCCCAAGAAACAGATTCCAAAGGCAACCAAGCAGGTGTTCTGGCGGATAACTTTCTTTTACATCGTCAACTTGTTCATTCTCGGCCTCATCGTTCCTTCTAGTTCCGACGTCCTTCTTGATTCATCCGGCGCTAACACCAAAGCTTCACCATTCGTGCTTGCGATTACAATGGCTGGTGTGAAAGGTTTACCTTCTGTCTTCAACACAGTGATCACAATGGCCGTCATCTCCGTAGCTAATTCTGCCACTTATGCATCGACTCGCACCCTTCAGGCTATGGCCGCGAATGGCATGGCGCCTAAGCTTCTCGCCTACGTTGACACCAAGGGCCGACCCATCCCGACCGTCATCCTCCAATTACTATTCGGCCTTCTTGCCTTCATCAATGAAGCATCGGAAACCGGCGGAATTATCTTCGGCTGGCTGCTTGCTCTTTCTGGTATCGCAAACTTCTTCGTCTATGGCAGCATCTGTATCGCACATATTCGTTTCCGCAAAGCATGGAAGCTTCAGGGCCACACACTAGAAGAAATTCCCTACCGCGCTGCGTTTGGCGTAATCGGAAGTTACGTCTGCGTGTTCCTCAATTTCCTCTGCTTAATAGCTCAATTTTACGTCGCGCTATGGGTACGTAACTCCCCTTGTTTCCATCCCACGTTCAATTTAGCTAACATTCTTATTCACCACAGCCCATAGGAGGCTCACCCGACGCCGAAACCTTCTTCAGCGCCTACATTGCCCTCCCTCTCATCATTGTCCTCTACGTCATATGGAAGGCCTTTTCTTGGGGTAAATATCCTGACCACCGCGCTCTCTACGTGCCCATCAGTAAGATTGATGTACATACCGGACTTCGCGAGGATCAGGCTATGCTCTCCGGGATTGGAGTCAGTGAGGAGGTGAGGAGGAATAGTATTGAAGAATTGCAGCATGAGAAGCGTAAAGGGCCATTGGGTTATGTCAAGAGTGTGGTCACCGCGCTGTTCTAGTGGACGGAGTAGGAGAGGGGAAGGGTGATGAATAGGGGATGTTTAGAGTGGTGGGGAGAAAGAGCATTTTCTCAGGCGCAGAGCATCCTGGCATTTCAAGTCATGATCCATTGTACTGCATCCGAAGTTGAAGCCAAAGGACAATCCAATACTTCAAATCATCTTTTGCTTTTATTCAAGAAACTCCACCTATTTACCAGGATAAAATGCCCCGCATATTCGTTCAAATTCATGCATGACCTATATGCATCTACCAGAAAAAAAGTCAGGTCATCCAGATAGCTCAAGGCTCTCCATTCTTTTTCGGCTGGCCTTTGAGAAGCCCATTGGACGCAGAACACTTCCTCGTGAAACTCCACTATGTGCTACTCCCACTCAATCGCAGTTTTTGATGCAGAAGTAAGTGTATTCACCTGCTCAATGCATCAGTTGACGGCAAGTTGCAGCGTATATATTAGAGACTGTCAAGTTGATAGTATTCGTATTCGAAAGCGGGCGGCTACAGACCGTAACTATCTAAAATGAAACACGGAAAATAGAACCACCGAGCACCACTGAAGATAATGATGAAAAATAGGAATGGACAAAGGGAGAACGGAAGAGAAATCAGGCATGGAGCTCGTTTTTTGTCCGTGTTAGGCAGGAGCTTGATCTCAGAAACATCCTTGTTTGAATCGATGTCTCCTAAAGACACACAAGGCGTCCACAACAAACGGCGAATCTAAGAGACGGGCTTTACTTTCCCCCCTTAACGGAAGACTTACCACCCCAGTGTCAATCTAAGATGGTATGTCATTCCATTGCTACAATCACGCCTGGGAAAGACAATACGGAAAACTGTACACAGTGCTCTCGCGTTGACGTGATGACGGCCACGGAAAAAGTCACTCTGGAAATGAGTGTTCATTACACGGTTTCATTTCGGAGCCAAGTCGCCTGTTTGGCAAATCTATGTGACCATTATGACACGATGTCGGAGTCGCACAAAGCAAACTATTCAAGTCGCTCATCGTGCCACACGAACTTCCCGCCCTCAATCCTTGATATCCTTTTCAACTCACTTCGTTTATTTGAAAAGTACTCTGCACGCTCCATTTTCACTAATTCCGCTGGTACGCTGCTATGTCGTCGCCTCCCCTCATCACACATTTTGCGCCCTCCAATTCGCCACCATGGCTTGCAAAAGCTCCATTGCAACATCAGTCCCCATATCCAACTCCTCATCCTCCTCTAACATCGGCACATGCATAAAAGCGACGTCTCTCTTCCCACTCGCACTCACTCGACTCATTTCCACCATATCCGTGTAATAAATGAAAGCACAGAGATAGTTCCCTACAGCGTCGCTCCACCTTACATCTTCTGTTTGAGGTTCCGTTATGTCCTCTTTGAGTAGCACTTCGACGGAACTTTCCGCGTTGACTGCTGTCGCGCTCATGAAGGCACCTAGAGAAGATGGCCATGTTATTTCCGCCGTGCGATTCTGCCAGTCCGCTACGATGGCGTGGAGATCGAGATCCGTAGATAGTTTCTGTGGTTGATCGCTCCAGATTGCATCACATTCTTCGTTTAGAAAAACCTCGTTTTCGACATCTGGAACTCGCGAATAAATATCTCTTTGGCTCGTTTGCTCGACTGCAAAATATGTCCGGCCTGCCGCGACACCCATGCTAAGTACGAGATCTGGCTGGAGTTCTTCGATGAGAGGCGGAACAATGTCGATGACGGGATGGTAGGCAACGGGAATGGCCTCTGGGTACACGTGAAGTTCGATGTTGTTTGGCAGAGTCGATGGAAGCCGGGATGCGATGCCCCATGATGGGTTGTTGTCGACACCTTGGAAAGGCTAGAGGATGATTAGCACGGGTTACTCCCAGGTCATTTTCTTATATATAGAGGTTGATCTAAGCCTTACCCCGAACCCGGTTACGAGCACACGAGTGATTGCGGAAGTGACGGGAGCCATGCCTTCGATATTGCGCGGGAATTTTAATGGAGGATTGGCATGCACGGCAACGAGGTTCTATATAGCTTTATATGAAAATAAATAGCGAGCTTCGGAGAATAAGTGCACAGATACCAGACTGAACGGCCTGCGAATTCCATGTGTTCAGGGCGGACCGACATGCAAAGATCCGCAACGCCTTGACGAAAAAGGCAGTCGTCAACGGACTGCACCGTTCCGGTAGGCATTGTTTCAAGCGTGAATGGAGAGACTGGACCACATGATCTATGGCGAGGCAGCTGGTGCATGCATCTGTAGCCTTGTTGAATGTAATTACTGTTGACCCCAGTCCCCGGAATACAACTGACCGCTTATACTACCCTGTCGGAGATAATCGGGGACGATCTGGAGCAGAATAAACCATCTATTCGGTAGTCCGAAGGATTCAGGTTGTGGTAAATTGATCCCGTGTGTAAGCTTTGCATACCCTAGAGATGTTGTGATTGGCTCCTAACAGTATCGAAAACCGAGACGGGAAGGAAGTAAGACGGAAAAAGGATGAAACCTCACGATTTGGTGGACGAATTGGGATGGTCCATATTCATTGGACATCTGTTAGGCGCATTTGCCACGGCTCTTTTCAATAGTCCTATATCGACGACAGTCGGAGGGGAAATGATCTGCCAAGTGATAGTAAACTGCGAACGTATTGATTTGAATTATAGATATGATTTGAGATGCGCTATACATACGGTTCGAAACATACCAACTGTAAAGATCTCAATTTCAAGCCTCCAATCAAAAATTCCAAGCGTCGAGTCCGCCCTTCCTCATCTTCTCATACCAATTCTTCACATACTCCAATCCAACATGCGGCCCATAAGGGTTCTTCTCCCATTGCGGCTTCGGAGCTTTCAAACCAGTCTCCTCTTCACACCTCTCCATCAATGCCTTCATGCTTCCACCTCTGTCATAGCTCAACTCTGTACTATAACCAGTGCTCTTGCGCTCTTCTTTCATCTTTTGCCTTAGCTCGGTGGTGGCACCCTCATTAATAGTAAAGTCCGACGGGCGAACAACGACGCCATAGTTCTTTGCTGCGCCGGAAACGGTGACGAGCTTGCGATGAACTTCGGAGGCAACAACATGTGCAGGGCGAGTGAGAGGGTCTCCAAGGCCTCCGCCGCCCCAGGTTATCCATTCTAGTACATCACCTACTCGAGCCTTAGCTATTATTCGCGCCGCAACTCGTTGTGTAGATTGCAGACCAACTTACCGGGCATTACGTGGACATGATCCTGCTTACTCTTCAGCATTTCAATGTTGCCCTCCTCCTTTTCCTTTTCGGTGCCATAACTGTTATTCTTGTAAAGTAGTTTCTTAGATCTCGATCCAGGCATGCCACCATTGACACCCCACGGCTTGATCAGCCACCTGTCGTCATGAATGCTAACCTCTCCTTCGCTAAGGAACCGATAAAGCGTTCGCTGCGCATTGCCACCACGAAAGTATCCAGCACCGCCAGAATCTGGAAGTGCCTCGTTCGCTTCAATGATGAGTGGAAAGTAGAGTTCGATGTTCTCGGTAGGGATGGATTTAATGCATGGGAATAGGCAGTGACAATCTGGTCCGTCTCCGATGGGACGAGCGGGAACGCCGCCGAAGCCAATTTGATAGAGAAGGAAGAACTCTCCATCCGGCTTGAAACCGGAATAGAAGAGATGTGGCGAGTCTGAGAAGCCTGCTGCACAGCGGTAGGCCGGGTTGCGTTGGCCGAAGAGGGCTTGCATGACGTCCATTACCCTGCCCAGTAAATGCGTTCTACAACTGACAGCTGCGGGCCTAACAGGTCTTAATATAGTTCCCGTTGGGATCTTAATATCGATGAGGTCGTGGAAACCATCGTTGACAACACAATGCGGATCGTACACCGCAAGTAGGTAATATCCGATGAACATCTTGAACATGGTAATTGAAAGATAATAATTCATGCTGGTGTTCGACTGCGGAGATGTGCCATCCCAGTCAAAGACGAGCTTGTCGCCTTGTTTCTGCATCGAGCAGGAAATAGCATAAGGGCCTATACCTTGCCCATCGTCATCGATGAAATCTGTGAAGCTAGACTTCTCGTTGCCAATTTTCTCGTCAATGATCGTTTTGATGGCGGCGCGGTTCTGATCCAGAAGGTTGTCAGTAGCGGCTTCGTAGACTTCATAGCCGTAGCGGTCGCATAGTTCGCACACACGAGCAGAGGCAGTCCTGCAAGCGGCAACCAGGGCAACTAAGTCACTCTGGAACCACTCTGGCTGACGGGAGTTACGGAAGAATAGATCTGCAAGTCCCTGGTTATACACACCCTTGTCATAGAGCTTGACAATCGGGATCTGAAGGCCATCTTCGAAGATCGTGCTGGCATTGATGCTCATGGATCCCGGAACCTTGCCCTGCACATCTGTAAGATGCCCAAAGTTCGCGGCCCAGCCGATGAGTCTATGTTCAAAATGAATCGGTAAGAGGATGATGACATCGTTTAGATGGGAAACGGCGCCGTCAATCTGGTACACATCGTTGGTGACAAATATATCGCCTTCTTCGATAGTTCCCTTCCAGCCGTTCAAGAACTGTGTTATGAAGCTGCCAAACTGGCCAACCAACATCTGCCCGCGCGTGTTCGTGATGACGTTGAACTCATCCTGTTGTTCTCGAATAGCGGGAGACATAGCGCATCGCAGCATTAGCGTATCCATCTCTCGTCTTATTGAGCCAAGTGCTGATGATATCAGTGTCGAAATGAGAGGCTGATCCTTGATCAGCTGTCTGGCAGACTCTTTGGTGTGAATAACCTTCTGCTCCGCCTTCTTCTCTTCCGGCCAGATGAGAATGTTGCCCATAGAATCAATCTCTCCAATGTATCCGGGCAGGATGAGGGTATTGGAATCCATTTCAGATATAACAGCAGGGCCTGGAATCTTGATACCAGTCTTCATGACCTTAGAACGGTCCCAAAAAGTAGCTTCGACCTTCTTGCCCTCGTATACGATATCCTGTTTCATCGTGATAGCATCTTCAGGCGGAGCGGAGTCTTTGGCTTCCTCGATGGACTTAATGGCGACCTCTTCTGAAGCGTCAATGACCTTGGCACGCATGCGCATCGTCTCAAGCTCTGCTGTTTCAAGCGAGAAACCGAACTGCTGCTCGTGCATCTCAGCAAATTTACCGCGAAGAGTCTTGAGGAGGTCTTGGGTGTCCTTCAAGTCTTCTTCATTGAAATCGACAGTAAGGGTCATGGCTTGGCCCTTGTACCTCATATCCGACTGGTACAGGACTTTCAGAGGTGCATCATCGTTCCCAAGATGTGTTTTCATCGTCTTCATACAGCCATCCTTCAGTTCATCAAGAGAAGAGGCAAGATCTTCAGTGGTAATGTTGGAGAAGAGTTTAATGTATGTGCAGCTCTGCTCGTGCGACATTTTGGTCGTGGCATCGCCTTGGGCGCAGAGAATACCGGGGCTAGGAGGAACTATGACAGGCCATGAACCAAGAAGCTTTCCAAGAGAGTTGGCATGAAGGGGACCAGCGCCGCCGAATGCAACAAGAGCGAAGTCGCGCGGATCAAAGCCTTGCTCTACGGAGACAAGACGCAGTGCGCCATGCATCGACTCGTTGACCAAGTCAATGATGCCTTCAGCTGCTGCATGAGTCTCCATACCCATCTGTTTGGCTATCGATTCGACTGCGGTAGCTGCAGCAGCAACATCAAGCTCGAACGTGCCACCAAGCAGTTTCGGGGGGAGGTACCCAAGTGTAAGATTGGCGTCGGTAACAGTAGCCTGCACTCCACCCTTCCCGTAGGCGGCGGGCCCAGGTGTGGCGCCGCTTGACTCCGGGCCGACACGTAGTTGTTTCGTGAAATCATTATAGACCGCGATTGACCCACCACCCGCGCCAACCGTCCTAACATCCACTGACGGCGCCTTGACAGTCAGCGGCCCAACATTAGTCTCTCTTCGGATGATGACATCTGAGCCGGACAGCAGTGCGCAGTCCGTACTCGTACCGCCCATGTCCAACGTGATCAAATTCTTGAATGGTGTGTTCTTCGCAACCAAATGGCTCACAGCCTTGACACCACCAGCGGGCCCGCTCATCAGGATATGCACGGGCAGGTTCCCCGCCAAATCCACCGAAGTCAAATCGCCATCGGACTTCAAAATACGAATCGTGTCTGTATCGTTCTCGAGCATCTTTTGTAGGTTTGTCATGTACTTCTTGACCACGGGTTTGACAATAGCATTGGCAGTCGTTGTCACGGTACGTTCGTATTCTTGGATTTCCGGCAACACATCGGTCGACGTGACGACCTCGACGTCAGGCCCGAACTCATCGTGTAGAATCTCCCTGATCTTGTTCTCGTGGATGTTGTTGCTGAAGGAATTCAGGAGCGACACACTGATAGCCTCGGGCTGTTGTCTCTTCAGATCTGCAAGGCTCTCTCGGAAGTTCTTCTCATTCAGCTCTCGAAACACCTCTCCATCAATTGTGACTCTTTCTGTCGCCTCAACCGTCCTCTCGAGCGGAACAATAGGCTCGGGCTGGACGTAATTGATCCATGCGCCCAGACCGCCAGGAATCTGACTTCTTCGCACAGTAAGAATGTCCTTGTGGCCAGCAGTGACGATAAGACCGGCCTTCGCGCCCTTGCCCTCGAGTATGGCATTGGTACCAGTGGTCGTGCCATGATGTATATACTCGAACTTGCCCTCCCAGTTGTACTTCTCTTTGAGGATATTCCGCGCCTTCGTGACCCCTTCTTGTACCCCAATGGACTGGTCCGATGTGTTCGTGAGGACTTTTGCGCGAACGGATTGGCCATCAGGTGTGATGACGCAGATATCTGTGAATGTCCTATGTGCATGTTAGAAGTATTCGCTCTCATGCCTTCTTATCCAGGCGGCCAAAGCTATCGTCTGAAGCTGAAGCTAGATGAGACGAGGACCTACCCTCCAACATCCACACCCAACCGATAACCTGGAGCCATGATGCCGTGTTCCGAAGCTGTCCGTTGTAACGAGCGCAATAGCTCAGCTGCGGGCAGATGCCAAATCAAACCAGCCCTGCATCACTATAAGGACGCGACACTAGGCGCGATGTTGCTACCGGCAAAGCGGCCCAAAACCCTACACTTTCGGAAACTGCTGCAGTAGGCCGACCCGACCCCGGATGCTCATCCGTCTACTTTCGAGTGTGATATGCTATTCGCATACAAGTATCCGATATGCGGGGGATGGTTCGGTAGCAGGAGAACGTGGGCGATAAGAGCAGTTCATCGCCGACAAAGGTGGAGCTAGACCAAGTGAGGGGCTGATAAGCTGGACCCTGGCGGTGCTGCGAGATGAACATTGACATCATTTGAAGCAGATGTGTGTCACTCATAGGTGCGGTAATCTTCGGGAATGCGGCGGAGAAGAAGGGGAGATGGAGTTGGTAACCAGCTCAGGCGAGAGTGGGAGGGCGTTTGGAATCGACATACAGCTGCTTCGGAATCGAGCAATGCACCTGACTCAGGTGAGCGGCTCCCTAAGATTGATGCTCGCATTGTTTGCGAAGAGCAGATATGAAACAACAATCCTTTTCAATGGATATCAGATGGAGGCTGGGTTCCTACAAATGCTGCTGTGACACTGCGACACAAAGAAGAGCTTGGCACGGTAGATCACGTGCTCACGCGCTATTCACTTCGGCTCGCTTAAAGCATGAATTGGGCTGCGTGTAATGCGTGCCAAGTCGATCAATTGTACCCAGCCTCCTCTCTAGACAGCTGCCGACATTAACTTGACCGATAGAATGGATCCTAGAGGAACAACCTAAGGATCCGCCGAGATCGCATGATGAGGAACGATAAGACCATATCACGATACCGTTATCAACTACGCACATTTTAGCCTGACTCCAAGCTGTGCCGTTCTTCAAGTCTCGATGCAAAAAGCATGTACTCCAAATATCTACGGCGTTATTATTTGGCCGATATCAACCCTAGGGCAGCTAACAGTACTACGCCAATTAAGCCGGTTATGACGTTGTATCCGATCCCCTGGAAATCTGACAGGTCAGACTGATAGTAGGAGATCGACTCTAGTCCTCGGCAGAACTAATGCCAGGCAAAGAGGTCTCGCGAACAAATCGAGACACTATACAGTGCAAAGATATTAGATTGAATATACGCTTTCAACATCTTTCAAAGTCAACCCCAGAATTCCATTAAGACAAACCACCAGCCTGCCACAAAGTCTCTTGATCGAATCTTTCTCTCGTCTATCCGTGCGTATTCGAGTTGTCAGCACAACTAAATGCCCCTCCAATCATGCCATTCGCGTACGCCAACTTGATATTCTCTACTACACCATACGTGCCTCCAACGCACGTAAACGCACCAATTAGAATCAGAAGCCAGTGCCCGTAATACACGGTCATCCTCAACACTCCACCGCGCTTATACTCGGCATGATCATGCAACCACAGCCAGCCAGGGAGCATAATAGCTATAGGGGCAAAGCAGATGGAGCCTGTGAGTGCAATCAAGTAGCTGAAGATGGGAATAGCTTCAGCAAGGATAAAAGAAATAGCGCCGAGGAAAATGGTGCATGAGAGCCATGTACCCCAGTGTACGAGCGAGTTGCGCTGGAGATGAGGTGAGTTTCGCAAAAGACGAACGAAGACATATTTAGCAGCCACATGCAGGTAAAGACAGCCAGACACGGCGAGACCGATGAGACCTGATATGATTGTTAGAAACAGACCTAAGGGGATTTGGTCGAAGGTAGTCTTACCGATACCATACGCAACCTTCTTCACCGTAGCACCTGCGGAGCCCAGCGAAGGGTTGGTGACCCATTTGCCGCACCACTTGTACACGACAAGCGAGAAGGTGAGGTATGAGGCTTGTACAAGGCCCATGCAGACGTATACAGCCTTGTTGTAATCCTGCGGGTTCTACCGTGACTGTTAGCACTCGCATTTTCCGGTCTCTTATTCACGGTTTAAGCATACCTTCATCTCCGAGATGACTGGCAGAAACGCACTTGTACCTGCGCTAGACACGAAAATCGTACATGTAGCTGTCATCCCCACGATAAAAGTTGGATATGCAATCGCATGGTATCCCAAGTCGAACGCTCCTGTCGCAGGAGCTGCGGCCGGGCGGCTCCGTGTTGTCACTCCAATGACGACGATGAAGACTGCGACATAAATGGAGATGAATCCCGCCCAGGTCAGCCATCCAATTTTCTCAAACTTCCGCACCGAGGCACAAGCAATTACGACGACAGCGGAAAGGAAGGCCCACCACACGGTGCATGCGGCATGATCCGAAAGCGCATTAAGACCAGTTGCCAGACCGATAATTCCAGAGCCAGCGCATAGGACATATGCGACGATGAAGAGGCCACCAACAATCTCCTTAAGGATTGGCCCGCCGACCACGAAGGCCATATCTGCAATTGAGTGACAATGTGCATGTCGATTGCGGAAGTTTCCTTGAACAATTGCGAAGTCTAGGGTTTTATAAGTCAATATCGGTGTACCTCAAGACTTTCATAGAATTGCGACTTACAAGTGTTTAGCGCTCCCCATCCGATCACACTGAGTGCTCCGCCGACTGCACCCAGGCCATACATTGCAGTCGGGATACTAAGCACACCAGTTGCGAAGATGACTGTATGCTCGTTAACTGCAAAATTAAACATACGGGATCCTAGGATATCGCACCCTTAAGAAAGATCACGGCAGCCTTCGGCCACCCAACTAGACGAAATTGCACCCCATCCGTTGTCTTCTTGAAGATTTCAAAGTCATCTTCAGCCTTGAGATCGTACACCGCCTCTTCAACTTCACCTGCCACGGGGCTCGGAACCCGTGGGGCTGGCTCAATTTCCTTCTTTTCAGACATTGCGCTCGTCTCTAGACTATGAATCAACCCCACTCTTTGATGCAGTAGATGAATGATATCCAGAGGAATAGAACAAATTCTGGATGAGAAGCTCAGAGGATGGTGGTACGGAAAGCGGAGTAAGGAAAATATGTGGGACGATCAAGCAAAACCCAGCTCAACTGCCGTGGAACAATGACGAATCGAACTCCACACTTGTCTTATGAGGCTATACACGCAGTACCACAGCATCGGCACCGCCTCTTCTTCAATTGTTCCTGCATCCATGGAGACGGTTTCCCTTATCAACCCCCAAGCGAGCTAAAGAGCCACCCCTGTCTAGTCCGACGTCACGTATGCTGAGGAACATGATAAGGAACTTCCAATCTCAGCACAACATCTTTGGAGCATTCAAACTCCATACCGGCAAAGATCGGCCAAATGATTGTTGGGGGAGTCATGTAGGATGGATTTGACTGATGTAGCCAAGCTCGAACGCCCCATTAGAAGCCCTATGGGTGATGCAGGCACGACACAAGGTCTGGATCACCCATGTCACACATGATATGGCGCCTCGCGCCTGTTTCATAGGCCGATGTCAGCATTTTAGGACCAAAATATGGCTCGTAGGGCAAAGTTTTAGCAGCCGATTGGTGATAGGATATTTTGTTGATATGCCGACATCTGTCGGCTGAGACTTGCCGAAAGATTCTCTAGACGGAACTTCAGTACCACCTTAACGACATCGGCTGCAACCAGCCTTTCAAACCTCAAGCTCCACCAGCTCTACTGCCTGGCTGGTACGGAAATTTGGAGCGGTAGTGATTCGCAATGTCTCGTCGCGTCGCCACCCAAACGTCCTCTTTTTCCGAGATATACTTCATGAAGTTGCGCAGTGCCTCTGCACGTCCAGCCTTACCTACAATGCGCGAATGCATGGGTATGTTCATCAACTTCCCTCCTTCACGATAGAGCATATCGAAAGTACTCTTGAGGTAGCTTTCATATGTCTGTCCAGCGCTCGTCATAAAGCCCGGTGCCATGTGGAACTTGCCATCGTTGCAGTCATAATTGTAGGGAACCATCAACATGCCCTCGCGCTTCTCAGGGGGTAAATTTGCTTCCCAGGGTACATCAACCCAGTATGGCACGTCGTCGTTGTAGCACTCCGAGCTGTAGAGTAGCTTCTGGCCCATCTCCTTCAAGACGATCGGGACGAGCGCGTGCGTATTGGGCGTGCCGCGACCGAAGTAAAAGCCCACAGGCATTTCACCTGTAGCTTTGTGCAAAGCTTCCCATGTGTCACGGATATACTTCTTGTCATCTTCGAGATTGTAATCCCAGAACTCGAGCCAGCGCAAACCTATCTTCGTGAGCGGCGAGATATTTTCTTGTATGAAGATAGAGCATACCATGCGCCCCAATCTCATGACCCTCTCTCACACAAGCTTTTGCAAACTCTGGATTCCTCTCCATTGCCTTTGCGATTGCCCATAACGTCATGTTCCATCCAAACTCTTTCATCAATCGGAAGACCCTCCAACAGCCCACTCGACTTCCATATTCGAAGTCCTGCTCTGAATTGAGATACCGTCCTCCATGTTTAATGCCGCCGCTTGATCCTTTTTCCCACAGGTATGGCTCGCTCAAATTATCACCGTCATACCAGCTTCGCTCGCCGCCTTCTTCGTAATTTAGGATGAAGGATATGGCAATTCGCGCGCCATTTGGCCATTGACAGTCATGACCTGTTTCACCGAACCCTATGAGCGTCAGCGGCATTCTCAAATCGTAGTCAATGCTCCCTTTACCTTCGAAATCCCTTGGAAGCTGGAGTGACTCTTCGACGTGTGGCATTCTGGCGTAGAGCAATTGATCTATCCACCGAGTTCAAAAGTTTTGAATTCCAGTGTATGCTGCAGAAATCCATGACGTTGAATCAGACAACTGAGTCATAAAGCAGTAAAGGCTGCGGAAGTATTGCAGCCGAACCGGAAGCTCATTATGTCGATCAGCGCCCCGCAGTGGGGTACCCTGCAGGACGCACGATACGAAGTTAGAGCACAGTTGGTGCAGGATAGATGGGGGTTCTAACGCATTTCGCCGAGCTTATCTTCGGAATTCGGATCGCGGAGTCGGAACGTTCCTATGCGGGACAGCAAAGCCGTCGACAATCATGTCACATCTTACCAGCGTAGTGCACTGCGCTGTGGCCATGTACACACTGTCCTTGAGCAACGATGTCGGTCTTTTCAGTGAGCCCGAAAGAGGGGAATCCGGTTACTTCCAAGGTCTTGGACGATGTGTGCGCATCGCTCAAGGTTATGCTGAAAGATGATGAAAGAGAGGACTACCGCAAGCTTCTCGCAGTTTTTCATGAGTCGGCAGAGGAGCTGATGGCATTGCCTGACTTCGAGCCTGAAACGGATCTCCAGCGATTTCCGCGAGAGAATGTGCATTTTCCCGATAAAGCGGACAATGAGTATGGGGCGTGGGCGTGGAAAGTTCACATTGAAGATAAAGCATCGAACACCTCGAAACGCCTTCTAGAAGATAAAACGGTAGCACTGAAGGATAACATTGCGGTCAAAGATGTTCCAATGCTAATGGGCACGGCATTCGTGAAGGGCTACACACCTGTGAGAACTCTCACCTCTTATAGAAGCTTCATGCTAATATGGGGACTAGAAAGTCGACGCGACGGTCGTCACGCGAGTACTTGAAGCTGGCGGTGTGATAGAGGGCAAGGCGGTCTGCGAGAACATGTGCCACAGTGCGACCTCCCACTCTGCAGCAACAGGAATAGTCGAAAATCCACGCGCGAAGGGATACTCTTCTGGTGGCAGTTCGTCAGGGTGCGGTGTACTAGTCGCCTTGGGCCATGTAGACTTGGCGATCGGAGCAGACCAAGGAGGCAGCGTTCGCATACCGGCATGCAACTGTGGTATTGTGGGATTCAAGCCAACTTTTGGATTAATACCGTACACTGCATGTGGATCAAACGAACCAACAAATGATCACCTTGGTCCAATGACAAAGACTATTCTGGATAATGCACTCCTTCTACAAGCCATATCCGGCTCTGACAATATTGACGATCGAGGCTTCGCTGCTCCTGCTCCAAATACAATTCCAAAATACTATGACCAGTTGAAGAATCTAGAGTCACCTAAGGATCTCTCAAGTTTCAAAGTCGGCATCATCACAGAGTCTTTGACTGGTCCGGTTCTCGATCCAAGAGTTAAGGGCACATTTCTGAAGGCAGCTGAAGGGTTTCGTAAATTAGGCGCTACGGTCGAGGAAGTGAGTATTACGATACACAAGAAAGGACCCGCGATATGGACAGGAGTGAGCAAAGTCGGCGGGTATTTAAACAAGACGAGCGGCGCATTTGGAAGAAGAGGCCATCAAATGTGGGATCTGAATACCTTGATGCATCCAATGAAGCAGGAGAATTTTGAAGACGCATACGTCTCGTAAGTACGCCGCGTCTGTCAATTGTTCAGCAATTTATCGTTTCACAGGACGAAGAATATCTACCTCAATGGTGCATACGCAGCAACTGCATTCCCGCATCTGCTAGCGAAAGCTACGAATTTATCGCGGCAGCTCCGCAACTCATACGATGCTGCGCTAGAGAAATATGACGTCCTCATCACCCCAACATTACCATATATTGCAACTTCACATGCATCTTTAGATGCTACTCCCCTTGATCAAATAGCGAAGCAAGTCGGATTGACCAGCAACACATGCCAATTCAATCAAACTGGACATCCCGCATTAACAATGCCGATTGGCCTGCTCGAAATCCAAGAAGGACCACTCGCGGGATCAGGAGTGAAACTCCCAGTGGGTTTACAAATCGTTGGTAGGTGGTGGTCAGAACAAACGGTGCTTCGGGTGGCTTATGCGTGGGAACTGAGCAACGACTGGGAAGCGATATGATAGCTTAGCGTGACCTCCGTCTGCGGACTGGACGAAAAGAAGAATATTGGTCCGAAGTGGGCATCTCGCTATGGTCTCTATTATATAATGCCGCAATTACTAGTCATTATTGTGGGATTCCGTGCTCGCTAGCTCGGTCGAAATGTATGTCATTTCATTCGGCCGAAATCTCGGTGCAAGCTACTATATAGGACGCTTCGCGTCTGCAAGAGAAAGTCCATCACTACAGCTCCATATCGAGTCTTCACCCATCAGATTACATAAAAAAGCCCAGAAAACCCCTCATTGTTTTTTTAATTCTCCACGAGTCGAGGAAAATGGTCAAGATTGCACTGGCTGGTGGCTCCGGCAGTACGTTTCGATGATATAGGATTGCATACTCTAATATCACTGACAACTCGACAGATGTTGCCTCGGAAATTTTTGACGTTCTCGTTGCTACCAAAAAGCACGAGTTCCTAATTCTATCCCGAAGGGTTCGCATGTTACTTCTACACACCTCCTTTCAGATGAGTAACTTGCGCAGGATATCCCAGCCGGGAAGGCCACTGAGGGTGTCTCATGGGTCAAGGTAGACTACGAAGATACGAATCAGCTGGCGGAAGTTTTAAAAGGAGTGCACACTTTACTCTCCTTCGTGACCGAGCAGGAAGATCCGCTCAGTCCTCTGCAGAAAAACCTCATCAATGCTGCAGTCCAAGCGGGTGTGAAGCGTTTCGCACCCAGTGAATGGGGCTCGTAAGTTATCTCATCCTAGACAATATAAGTCACAGTCATTGAAATTGTGTAGTGCTGGTTTGGAACACCTAAGCTGGTACGCTTACAAGGGAGAGATCCGCAAATATCTACAAGAACTGAACAAAGACAAGAAGGTAAGCTATGCAAGATCATTAGGCACATGTACAAGCCTGACCCGAAATTCAACTCAAAGGTCCTTGAATATACTTTGTTTCAACCCGGACTATTTGTCAACTACCTGACTCGCCCCTACAAATCGTCCAAACACATCCACGAACTAGAAACTCCGTGGGACTTTAACCAACGTAGAGTCCTAATGCTGGATGGTGGCGATAATGACCCTTTTACTCTTACAACAGTGCAGGATCTCGCTAATGTAGTGGCCCGGGCCATTGATTTCGAGGGTGAATGGCCTGTCGTCGGCGGAATTAGAGGTACCCAGGTCACCCTGGGCCAACTGATTACCCTCGGCGAGAAGATTCGTGGTACGCCTCCATACTTACTCACCTTCCCCTAAAGATCGATTATGCTAATCATGTTTGTATTAGGCAAGTCATTCGAAGTTGAAAGACTGAAGGCTGATGACCTTAAAAATGTCGAAGTGAAGTCTTCGTGGGCTCCTACATTCGACCACCAATCACTTTCGCCGGAGCACATTGCCCATCTTTCAAAAGTCATTGTTGCCGGACTTTTACTAGCTCTTCACGCTAAAGCTTATGCGATCTCAGATGAATGGAATAAGCTGCTCCCGGATTATAAGTTCACCCAGGCCGAAGACTTTTTGACCGACGCTTGGCGCGGTAAGCCATAGCGGAATAATCCATATTCACATATATAGAAGGAAAAGATAGGCCAATGACGAGACGATAGTACAGATCAGACTTCGAATGGCTTTTTGCTACTCTTTCCAATCAGGAAGACCACGTGGGCCGACGTGGACAACGTGGTCAAAATGTGGTCAGGATGAAAGGTAATGATTGACTTGAATCGAAATGTCTGTGATAAAATGGTTCCTTCATTTTGCTAATATTGTCTTTGTCTTCGTAAACGGTGTTGATCGTGTGCTGATGTGCTAATTGTGTGGCAACAAGCCTGCGAATCTTGCTTGCGAGACCGAAAATTATGCCGATCGATTAATCGCTGGAATTTGCACACAATATTGTGTCCAAAAATGCCGTTATTTCTTGCTTAGAAATAGAGATCTGGCTGAAGATGTAGTGGTCAAAGCGCGATGCAAAGTAGGATGAACATTCAGCCGAGCTCGGCCCAAACAGCCGAATCATTCAGCACCCACGTCCACCGAGGCAGCATCCACGCATCTTTCCCAGCTCCAACTAACCGGA
This sequence comes from Periconia sp. TS-2, assembly GCA_030378425.1. NCBI lineage: Eukaryota > Fungi > Ascomycota > Dothideomycetes > Pleosporales > Periconiaceae > Periconia > Periconia sp. TS-2. The sequence continues at coordinate 2,229,055 of JASNQO010000001.1, read as the reverse complement.
TCTAACCGGGGTTCTCAGTCAAGGCGCGTCTTTGAAGGAATAATGTCCGGAATGCATTTCCAAGAAACTTTGTCCCCGTCAAAACGTAGGAAGGTCCGGAAGGGCACTCAAAGCTGCTGGGAATGTAAGCGGCGGAAGGTCCGCTGCATCTTTGCCTCGCCAGGAGACGTAGTCTGCGATAATTGCAAACGACGCAAAACAACATGTGTGAGCCAAGAGCACCCCGAAACGTCTGATGTCTCTCCTAGCAACAGCCAGGTCGAGGCTCGGCTAGACCGGGTGGAGGAACTTCTCGAAAAAGTCGTCAACAATGCTGGAGCTACACACTACACGAATCCCCCTAGCGAAGATCTCTCTGGTACGCAGTCATATTCTGTAGTACTAGATGATAGGGATGAATCACAGCTCATGTCTGTTTCACCGATCACCAACACGCCGGTACGTGTTTGCTAGCATCAGCTCGTGATCATACTTGTCTAATATCATTACAGCGTACTCTGAATAATGGGGCATATTCCCATCAAGAGCCACACTCTCCACCCATCTCAATTGTTCAAGACTCAGACACGCGGACTGCCGATAGGTACGAGGAATTGACGCGAGAACTCGTCGCGGCATGGCCCAGGCAACGCGAGCTCGACGCCATCTGCAATCTTCCCGTTGGTATGTCAGCATATCTCAATGCCAAAATATGCTTGCCCTATTTCAACTTCATGAGCAAGGACCCACCTCCACGGCGGGAGATCCTACGACTACCTCCACCCGGTTCCCATCCAGTGTTGATTGCACGTAAGCTTCTAGTCCTCGGAACATTCATACAATGCGTCGTTCCGTCCTCATTACAAGACTTGGAGGACCTAGGAACCAGTATTCGCGATGTCATGCATCGTGTTTTTGATAGGGCCATCCGACTCGTAACTACCAACGATGAGCTCGTCGGCAATATCGAAGGCATCGAATGCATCATGCTAGAAGCCATCCACCACAACTATGCTGGCAATATCCACCGAGCCTGGATGGCAACGCGCCGTGCCACTGCCGTCGCGCAAATGATGGCCTTACACCGCGGCCTCAAGCCTGCATCCTTGAAATTCCTCGAAGCGAGCACAAAAGCCGCCTTCAACCCGGACTACCTTTGCTTTCGCCTGATACAAATGGATCGCTATCTCTCACTCATGCTAGGTCTTCCCCAAGGCCTGCTCGAATCCCGCTTTGCGACCCGACAGGCTCTGTCAGAATGTCCTCCCATTGATCGCTTGCAACGCATCCACTGCGCCGTCTGTGGACGCATTCTAGAACGCAATGATGCCGACGTTAAAGATCTTGCTAAAACATTAGAGATTGATAGAGTCTTGCAACAGGCCGCTGCAGAGATGCCGCCTCAGTGGTGGCTTGTGCCGAGTTTTACATCCGACAACAGCGGTGGTGTGATTATGCAAGATACGCTCCGATTGCTGGACCAGTTCACACACTACCATCTTCTTACACGATTACATTTACCATATATGCTGCGGTCCTCGTCCGATCGTCGTTACGATCATAGTAAGATCACGGCCGTGAATGTCAGCCGTGAGATTCTCACCCGCTATGTCGCCTTCCGCGTCTCGAATCCTGCCGACTACTACTGCCGCGGCACCGACTTTCTTGCCTTGGTTGCCATCGTTGTCATGTGTCTCGCATACATTGAGGCTCACAGTCACTCTCAGCCACAAGCCGAAAATGTAGATCCTGGTGTTGTCTTCAATTTTCTCGCGCACAGCCGCCCGAGCGACCGCGGCATTATGGAGCGCACCCTCGACATTATCGCTGCCATGACCCGCACTGGTACAGACAATATCGCCTCTAAACTTTCCCGCATCATCAACTACTTGCTCTCTATTGAGGCCAATGCCGCGAACGGCATGAAATATCGCACTAGCTCATCGAAGGGCGACGATGAAGAGCTTGAGAGTGACGGCCGGTTGAGTGACGGCAGAATCAGTAACGGCGGCAAGAAACTTCGCGTTTACATCCCCTATATTGGCACGATCAATTTCGAACGCGGTGGGGTCTCGAAGGCTGCTTTGCCGGCCCAAACGCGGCATGAGCAGAGCGTGTCCAACACATCATTCCCTGACACAATGGCTGCTAGTCAGCCGACTGAACCTAATCAACCATCAGCATACAGCTCGCAATATCCTCCGACATCTCAGCTCAGTGATAGACCAGTTTATACGAACCTAGCGGCTATGCCACCGCAATTCGGCCAGCTGTCGCCACCGGAACAGACTCCCGAATCGAATGAGGCTGCAGGTACTGACAATGGCTATGATCAGCCTGCTTCATCTTCCCAGCCAGTTGAATTTTCGTTGGTGGATGACGACTGGGACCTGCAAGGTATTGATGTGGCACTATTCGATAGCCTGTTCCGCGGGTTGGGTGTCCCCGATACGATGGATGAGGATACTTGGAGCCACTGGGGGAATGGGAATTTTAATCTATAACAACACATGCGGCTTTATGGTACACCCAGTTGCTAGAGGAGCCTTGCTTGAGGAAGTTGTTGTGTAGAGGGTTGTTTATTCTAGTATAAAGAATTGTATTTTCTATCCGATAGATACGTGTGCTTTTTTTGTGCTTTTTCTTCTTTTAAGAAACTTGCGATTGTGTGATGGAAAGGACAGTGCAGAGAACAAATCTTGAAGTGTACGAATTCTAGCGAAATATAGACAACGTTGAATATAAACTTGACTCGTAACCTCCCCGCATCGACCTCCCTAACCGCTCTGTAGCGTCAGTTTTATCAGACGTAGCCTTCGCTGCAAGTCAGATCATCTACTGAATGACCTTTCCAGCCTCTTCCAGTTTATCTCCGAATTTAGCAAACGAATCCGCTGCAAGACTCAACACCTTACCAAGAACAAGCCTGGTCAGCCCGACAATCCAGCCCTTATAAAACTTCACCATGTACCAAATAGACATCTCATCATCCGATCCCAAGACGCCGCAGTTAAGGCACCAAAGTGCGCGATATGTGTCTCGCAGCCATTGCATAGTGGAGGCGAAGCTGGCATGCCCTTGAATCGTGCAAGCACCAACGCCGAGGCATATGGCTTTGGCGACTGAGGCAAGAATGATGAGGTAAAACTGGAAGTTGATTATTGTGAGGATCATTGAACCAGTATATCTGCACAATATAGCGAATGATCCTTTCAGTCCTTGCAACCAGAAGCGGCGCGTTTGGTAGACTTGAGGGAAGTAAACTGGACGGTTGGCGTGGTGGCGTGGCATAGTTTCTATAACAAGTGGAACGGTCAGCAAATAGATAGTAATCGGTAGAAATAAGGCTACTGTACATATTCAAACGCATATCAAATTGTAGAACCTCTTGCTGCAGAGGAGTTGTACTCACCCTTGGACTTGTGTTCCGGCATTTCCCTGGGTGCCCTCATACGAATTTCATCCGCACGCCTAGACCTGTGTGCCCGGGTCTCCCTTGATTCATTCATGTGAGCCTCGTGATCACCTCCAGGCCTGCGTGCTGGAGGTTCCATGGGCTGCTCCATTTGGAAATCGTCTTCAACGAGCGGATACTTTATGATGATCTTCGGAACCCAATGAAGATCCAAGCCCAGATTGATTCTCAGGACTCTCCTACTCTGCAAACCCATCATTAACAACAAGAGAGCAGTTTGAACGAACCCTGCTGTTTCCCAATAGAACGTACGTTTACTGTTCGCCCAGATGACATAACCAACGAAAATTCTAAATGGACTACTCGCAGTAAAGAGTAGGCGTTCAGGTATCATTAAGTACAGGTACCAATCGTGGAAAACTAGTACGTAGTCGATCCACAGACAACCCAGCCCCAGCCCCAGCATTCCATACACATGTTGACGGTCCGCAAGGAAGCATGCAAGGGCAACGAGGTTGAAGTAGATGCCGGCGTAGAGGGGAAACATGTATTCGTAACTGAGAAGCTTGAATGTGATAGTCCGGCCGCTACGAGAAAGCCTTGAGGCGGTCTGAGGAAGGAGAAGATGGAAGGGTATCCCAAGAAAGCTCGACGGCGTCTCTGCATGGCTTTGCGGATCGTCTAGGAGGACGTGGAGGAGGAATGGAAATGGAGTAAGCACTACGAAGGCTGAAAGATACATCTCAAAGTATAGCAATCTGACAGAGAGAGCGCAAATGGAACATGCAGCTAAGACCTAGACACTTTTAGCAGTGGTGCACAACTGTAGGAGGGGTACACAAACTAGGTGGAAGGTGCCGTTTTCGTAGGGATGGATCTCTGCTCGAAGTGGACTTAGGCGACCCTTACGGCTATTGACAGCACTGGCTTCAGCTTCGTCTGGCAGAATCTCATTATCAAGGAAGTCAAGGGGGTCACGCTCGACGGCAGTAGCGCTTGTGCGCTGGGCGACGCGGGTGCTCTTTCGACTGCTCATGCTGTGCTGTTGTGAGATATGAAAGCACGGTTTGAGATAGGGCGCGACTGTGTGATATACCCTCCGCTTTGAAAGGTGCTGTTTGGTCTGGGGATCTCAGGACAAAGAAATTTGGTGGCTTTCACCTTGCCAAACTCAGAATAAACGGCACGAAAAACAAGAGCTGGGTAGAGGTTAGCAAGCATGATTGGTGTTTTTGGACAAACAAGGCGACAAGTGGGAGGACTCAACCACATGAAGCAGAATGGTCTCCTTGTCTCGCTGCCGGATGGAGTGTTCGAAGCGCAGACCCTCTGTACAAGCGCATCGGCCTAGTGCATAGTGTGAGCCTTGCTCGTCTGGTTGGTCCTTGTGGCTGCAACATGTTTCCATCAATGAAGCTGTGCACCATCCAACAAATCGCTCATCAACTAGCTATGCGATAGCGTTGAGGCGTGAAAGAGTCAATCTGGACCTGTTGCGGAGATGTGCGAGGCAAGTCGCATTTCGCCGCATTCTTTGTCCTACGCGTCATGCATCTACCATCGAGAAACAGACGTCATTCGGCTTATTTTGAATGGCATCCCGTGCTTTTTGAAGCGGCGGACAGGTTCGTGGATGGCGGACTGGCGGTGTTAGGGTGTTCACAAAGAAGGGACACCTACGTCAGCCAAGCGTTTTAGTGTGGGGAAGGCGCGGCCACCCCCATTCCCCGCCCGCCCGCGCTCCTGCCCCAAATGCCCAGAACGCCAGGCAGACCACGGCTAGAGCAGAGACGCACGTTCCATCCGTGAATGGCTCGCTGGACAAACTCGCTCCCCTGCTCTGCCAAATCACAGAAAATCGTTGAGAGACTTTGTAACCCTTGTACTGCGCCAACTGCGCGTCCTCATTCCATGCGCGATAAGCAACTGCCTCTCAGGGCTTCGCCTGGGACGCCGTCTTGGGATAGCTTGTGCAGGGGTGGCGTGGGCCTAAGCCCGGTAGCCTATCAGCCCGCTCCAATCGACGGGGTGGGTTAGATTCGAGTCTTGCGACAGATCTCGGGCGTTTGCATCCACCAGCTACAGGATCCCGATTACAGGATTTGTGGGCAGTCTGAGCTTAAAAAGGCCAATGCCTAGGACTTTTCCTGAGCCCAATCTCACCTTTTCCTCCCCCACGCCTGCGACACCATGGACCCCCCAAAGGTCGCACCCGCGGACGAGAAGCACCCGGTGTACGACACAGATCGAGATGCCGCCAACATCGAGGAAATTCATGGCCTCCACCGACGCCTTTCGAATCGCCAAATCCAATGGATCGCAATTGGAGGCTCCATTGGCACTGCGCTCTTCGTCTCCATCGCCTGGGGCCTCGTCGAGGGCGGTCCCGGCAGCCTGTTTATCGGTTTCGCGGGGTATTGCATGATTTTAGCGCTCGCTAACAACTGCATGGCTGAGATGAGCGTCTTCATGCCCGTCGTGGGAGGCTGGGTGCGAATGGGAAGCAAGTGGGTCGACGAAGCCTACGGATTCATGGCCGGATGGAATTTTTTCGTGGGTTCACCCCAGACGACTTGTGGTGGGTCGCTAATGCTGGCATTTTCAAGTTGTACGAGGCGGTCCTCATTCCGTTCGAAATATCCGCCTTGAACTTGGTCTTGACCTTCTGGCGCGACGACATACCAGTTGCGGCCGTCGTCGCCGTCTGCATTGTCCTCTATGCTATCATCAATCTTTTCGCGGTTCGCGCATACGGAGAGTCGGAATTCTGGCTGCAAGTTCATTGAATTCTTCAAATCATTCTCGCTAACACGCACAAGCGCATCCGGAAAGGTTGTTCTAATCTTCATGCTTTTCCTCTTCACCTTCATAACCATGGTATGCTCTCCCTTTCGACGAATCGCGCGATAGTAACTAATCCCCGCAGGTCGGTGGCAACCCCAAACACGATGCCTACGGCTTCCGGTATTGGAAAAACCCCGGGTCCTTCGCCGAATACATACATACGGGCTCCCTCGGCCGCTTTGAAGGCTTCTTGGGTGCTTACTTTCAAGCTAGCTTCACGTGTGTGGGTCCCGAATACGTCTCTATGGTTGCCGGCGAGGCCATCTACCCCCGCAAGACGATCAAAACCGCCTTCAAGACCATGTACTTCCGTTTCGGACTGTTCTTCATTCTAGGCGCATTGTGCGTCGGAATCATACTTCCCTATAACGACCCGACGCTGGTCGGGCTCTTGAACAATGGGGACACAGGCACTGGAGCAAGTAGTCCGTACGTGATTGCTATGAAGAATATGGGGATCAAGGTCCTGCCAGATTTGACCAACGCTTTGATGGTAACGTCGATTTTTTCGGCCGGTAAGCGCATGATAATTTCTCAGTTGCATTCCTTCTCACAAGTCATTTTTAATGCTTATCTGAAAAATCAGGAAATTCATACGTCTACTGCGCAACTCGCACGCTATATTCCCTTTCCATCGATCACCATGCCCCTCGCTTCCTCCAGAAGACGACAAGGAACGGCGTCCCAATCTACTGCTTCTGCGTCACCATGTTCTTCCCTCTTCTTGCCTTCCTCTCCGTTGGACGTGCAGCTTCCGAGGGCGTGAAATGGCTCGCAAACGTTACGCAAGCAGCTCAACTCATGGACTACATCATCATGTGCACAATCTACCTCTTCTTCTACCGCGCACTAAAGGCGCAGGGATACGACAGGAACACTCTGCCATACAAAGGCTGGGGCCAACCCTACGTTGCCATCGCTGGAATAGTTTTGTTTTCTGTTACGCTGGCTATCTATGGTTACGCAACCTTCTATGCCTTCGACGTTGGAACCTTCTTCACCTACTACGCTATGTGCTTCGTCTGCATCGTACTTTACATCGGTTTCAAGGTCATCAAACGGCCGGCGTTCGTGAAGCCAGAGGAAGCGGACTTGGTCTGGGAACGACCGCAGATCGATGCTTATGAGGCTTCAATTGACCCACCGTTGGGCATATGGGAGGATATATGGCTCACGATCACTTTCAAGAAAAAGAAGGGTGTTCAATACAGCGCTTAACGGCAACGGAACGTGGTGGAAGGCTCTCCTTTGGTCTGTCGGTTTTGATGTCCTATTAACTCCGAAGCTGGTAGACGACACGTTTGCGTGAGTTGGACAATCGTTTGATTAGTACAATAATGGAAAACTGTACAAAGCCGCACAACTCGACACAAACAGATGCGAGCCTAACTTCTTCTCCCATCGACGCGAAATGTTCTATCTTTCAGCGCCATCTTCGCCATTCAACATGCTCGACATAGGGGATCGTGTCATTACTCATTTGTCGGCCACTTGACAGTATTGACAAATATCATACAAGACTTGCTGACAATAGAATACGAGTTCGAAGAGGCAATAAATCTCGAAGAATGACAAGAGAAGCGTTAGGTAAGGACTTTTTGATTGCAGTCGTAGCTGCATTGGTATTCTCTATGATGCTACTATACGCGCCAGACCCGAAATGGCAAGCGCGACCAGACGGTACCTCGATTTAACCATTTCATCCCCGCCTCTGCACTCTCCATCAACCCGAGGACCCGTCTCCGAGCCCGTTGGACCCATTATAATATCTTTCTTTTACGATGCTGCCTTCATTGCGATGTAGTTACGTCCATGGCCCCCTTGTGGGTTACCGGAAGAATTCGCTCAGCGTCCGGCGTACTTGCGAGCACAACTTCTCGCACATCTCCACGTGCAGATATCGACATCATCTTCATATACGCTGCCAATCCCTTAAATGAAGACGATGCTTCCCGGTACCCAGGCCAAGGACCTAGACGGCAATCTTCCAGAACGTCTAGGTAGAAGGCAATTTATCCATACACAATAGCCGGGATCGTCATATCGGATGCTGCTAGTGGCATCTTTCGTTCCTGGGACGCGGAGATGCACAGCTAGATAGCGCGTCTCAATGCGTTTGCTAGGATATTAAGGGGATGGTTCGCGTGGTCTTGGGTACTTTGCAATGTGCTCTTATAATTCTTGGGCCCTGGGGCTGGGGCATTGAAAGGTGAGGCAGCTCCGCTCGTTCTAAAGAGTCAATTGCAGATTGGTCGTTGGTAGCCATGGAGCTGTTTTCGCGCGCACTTTTGGGCGCCCTTTCGCTGTCTGTCTGCTTTGCGGGAGCGTCTGCTGCAACGTTATCTCAAGATCGCAAGGCGACGATTGACTTCAAGTCGGGGAATGGCAGCTATCTTCTCGCGACGCGCGGATCACCTGTCAATCTAGTGCTGGATGCGGCGGACTGGCCAGGCGTCTTGCGTGCGGCTCACGATGTTGCGGTGGATTTCGGGCGCGTCACGGGAGTTAATGGTACGTTAACTGCGGTTGGTAATGGGACTGCGAATGCTTCGGCTATCTTCAACGTCACGGGCATCAGTCATGATTGGACTGTTGGAAAGGCTGGAAAGAGTGGCAATTGGACTGCTGGATCGACTAAAGGAAAAAGCGCAATCATCGCAGGCACCATTGGTAATTCGAGCTTCATCGATGCACTGATCAAGAACGGGAAGCTCGATGTGAGCAAAATTAAGGGTAAATGGGAGGCGTACGTTAGTACAGTTGTGAAGAACCCCATGAATGGAACCGATGAGGCGCTTGTGATTGCTGGTAAGAACCCCACACTTTGCTCCCCCTTCGATTGCTGACCAGCCTCAGGTAGCGACAAGCGCGGTACAATATATGGCTTATACGATATCTCGGAGCAAATCGGCGTGTCCCCATGGTACTGGTTCGCCGACATACCTCCTAAGTCCCACAATAGCATCTACGCCCTTCGAAGCACCAAAGTCCAAAAATCGCCATCCGTAAAATACAGAGGTTTCTTCATCAACGACGAAGCTCCAGCTCTAACAGGCTGGGCGAATGCTAAATATCCAAAGTCCGCGTATGGATGCGCGTTTGGAGCTGAATTTTACTCTCATGTCTTTGAGCTTCTTCTTCGAAGCCGCGCGAATTATCTCTGGCCGGCTATGTGGAATGGCATGTTCAATGTTGACGATCTTCGGAATCAGCCGCTTGCAGATGAGTACGGTATTGTCATGGGAAGTTCGCACACCGAGCCAATGGTGCGGGCAACGCATGAATGGGATAAAGTCGCCAAAGGCTCAGAATCTGGATGGTCGTGGGCGACTAACAATGCCACACTATACAACTACTTCATAGAGGGCGCGCAGAGAGCAAAGCCGTACGAGAATGTCGTAACGGTCGGCATGCGGGGTTACCATGACACGGCGATGTCTGCAGACGTACAGACGAGCGTGCTCGAAGCCGTCGTCGCAGCACAGGAAGAAATCATGGATAAGGTCTGGGGTGATTCGAGCAAGGTGCCGCAGATGTGGTGCTTGTACAAGGAAGTGCAAGATTATTTTGAAGCGGGAATGAATGTCCCAGATCATGTCACTCTCCTGTGGACCGAAGACAATTGGCAAAACATTCGCCGGCTCCCTGTTGGAGATGAGAAGAAGAGATCTGGCGGAGCAGGTGTTTACTACGTAAGTCCGGATTCCATCATACGGGTACATGGCAAGCTCATTGACTGTTGTAGCATTTCGACTATGTCGGCGATTCCCGAGACTACAAATGGATCAACACGATCCAGCTACAAAAAACGTACGAACAAATGTCTCTTGCATATGCTCGCGACGCTAAGCAGATCTGGATCGTCAACGTTGGCGACATCAAGCCCTATGAGATTCCCATCTCGCACTGGTTCGACATCGCATATGACATTGAAGCCTACGATGAAAAGTCCGTACCGAATTGGTTGGAGGGATGGGCTGCACGCAATTTCAATGAGGAACACGCGAAAACTATTGCTGAGATCACGAACGAGTATGGAACCTTGTCGAACATGCGTAAATTTGAGTGGGTAGAGCCAAGCAGCTATAGCATTTTGAACTACGAAGAGGCAGATGTGCTGTTGAAGCAGTGGGAACACCTGGCGGATAAAACTCAGGATGTGTACGACGATCTGCCAGAGGAGCAGCAGGGTGCTTTCTACGAGTTGCTTCTGCACCCTGTACTTGCTGGTGGCAATTTCGTTGCGGTTCAAGTCGCTGGTGCAAGGAACCAGATTTACTCTGGCCAGGGACGCAATAGTGCGAACACATGGATGGAGGAGACGATTGACGGCATGAAGACTGATCATGAATTGACGCAGAAGTACCATAGGCTTTTCAACGGGAAGTGGAATCATATGATGGACCAGACCCATCTAGGGTACCAAGGGTACTGGTATGTGCTTCTGTTCAGCTTTCCTGGAAGAAAGCTCTACTGACATGCATGATAGGCAACAACCTATGCGCCAAACAACTCCCTTCCTTCGCTGGGTTCAAACCTCCGAGCGTTCTCTCTCCGGCGACATGGGAGTTACAGTCGAAGGAAGCAATGGCACTATCCCTGGCGATGATCCGTGGCCCCGTGGTGCAGGTTCAGGGCTCGACTTACCCGCCCTCACACCTTACACGCCCAAACGCTGGCTTGAGATCTTCAACATGGGCGTCCAACCATTTAACTGGAACATCACCGCCGAACCCTACATAAAGCTCAGCAAGACAAGTGGTAGAATCGGCCCAGACGACGATGATGTAAGAATCTACGTAGACGTCGACTGGAGTAAGGTGCCAGCAGGATTTGGCGCAAAGTCAGTCTTGAATATAAGCTCCAGCACAGACTACGGCACGCAATACTCCCGCCCGGTAGTCAACCTTCAAGTTAATAAAACCGCCGTCCCAGCAGGCTTCACCGGGCACGTCGAATCCGCCGGCGCCGTCTCCATAGAAGCAGAACATTACACGCATCTCACGCAGCGAGGAAACCTCTCCTACACCGTCCTCCCACACTACGGCCGCACCCTCTCCGCACTAAAACTAAACAACCACCTAGCAGAAGGCCTGACAACATCCTCAGCGCCAATGCTAGAATACTCCTTCTACACCTTCACGCCCACCACAAAAGCAAAGGGCCTGAATCTCACGCTCATACTTTCTCCTTCCCTCAACATCAACCCCAAAAAACCACTCGCCTACGTCGCGCAGGTGGACGACTTGCCGCAGCAGCGCATGCAGTACGTCATCGATCAGAAACAGCCTGATTTTCCGGTTGGCTGGGGCCTGGCTGTTGCGCGGAATGCGTGGCAGAATACTACGGCTTGGGGAGAGGTGCCGGCAGGGAAGCATAGTTTGAAGTTGTGGCTTGTGGAGGCGAATGTTATACTGCAGAAGGTTGTGGTGGATTTGGGGGGTGTGGTGTACAGTCATAATGGGCCGCCGGAGAGTGTGAGGATCGGTGGAGGGGGGAGTGGAAATGGGACGGTGGTTGGGTAGGCTGGTTAACAGGGTCCATGTGTTTGGGTCCTTTGCATTGTCGACTGCAACTATATTCCAATTGAATAATGTGTCATGTCTAATGCTTTTTGTTCCTAGCAAAACGATTTTATCTTTTCGCCAGCAATGCATAAACACTGAGTAGCAGAGAATTGAGGCCAGAAATTTCTGTGAAACAAGAGTAGCGAGTCGAAATAGATCTATGCGGACAAACAAAATAAAAGAAATACAACACAAGAAACCGCTCGCTATGCCCCAACGCTGAATCCGACAAGATGCAAAAAAAGAACAAGACATGGTCTCGAAGAGAAGAAGAAGAAGAAGAAGAAGAAGAAGAAGAAGAAGAAGAAGAAGAAGAAGAAGAAGATAAGACTCCAGACATCCACCAGGGAGTTGGCTTCGGTAAAACCCACGCATGTATCCTAGACATTTTCCACACGGTCCTTGTCCCAAACACCTCGCGTACCGACCCAATTGTACGATGTCGTCAGTCATCAATCGTTCCCGAGAACACTCTAATCTTGCAATATTCGTTCATTACATGGGCCCATTTGCAGCTCCGCCGTTGGGAGGTCCGCCGCCGGGAGCACCACCAGCTGCTTTGCCGGCCTTCCTTCGCATGCTCTTGCTGCGGTGGCTGTAGTAGTTGCTCGGTTCTTTCATTTCGGCTTTGTCAGACTTGTTGATCGAGGGCTGGAGCTTGCCGTGGGCGGCGGAAGAGACTTTGCTAGCTTTGGCGCCCATTGCAATAGTGTCTTTGGGTTGCGCGGAATTCGGTGATGTGGTTGTGGGCGAGGCGGTTGTCGCGATTGTCGCGGGTGTAGATGCACTTGGTGGAGTTGATTGAGGTGGAGAGGCTGAGGCAGCGCGTTTCTTGGAGAGGATGATGATTCTATGAGAGGTGAGAATTTGTGGAAATTGGAATTGCAGTTTTTTTTGGGTAGAAGTGCGGAGGGAGTGAGATTTAAGTGGAACAAGAACGGGTGCGTGCGGTAATGACAAAAGCCAAGAAATTGAGAGGCTGAAGGAGTGTACGTTGGAATGGCGCAAGCCGGGGCTGGGCAAACGGGGATGTTCACGCGCGGAATCCGCCATGACGGTCGCGTGAGGATGTGAAAGAAATATTGAAGAGTCGCGGACTTACGGGGGAGCAGGGTCGGGTTCGGGGACAGGGTCGGGCGTCGGATCAGGGTCGGACTCCCGCTTTCTCAAATTGTATCGATTGTTGGATTTGGCACCGGTTGTTCGCAAGCTGTTGCGCAGCTTAGAGGAAGAGAGGTGGTTTTGTAGGTGGGTGGTGTACGTACGGCGGTGACGTATGGGGCGGCTGTGTCGCGAGAGCAGGGTCCACATGCAGTGCCCCGGACCGCGGTTCCTGGATCGTGCGCCCAGGGCTGTTTTTGGCCAAGATGATGACCCTGTCCTCGTATTAGTCATTCATTGGTTGCGCCAGGATAAGGAATCGAATATATTGAAAATGCATTGATGGACAATCGATAAATGGGGATGGTATTGGGAGAATGTAGGTATTTTGGGACCAAGTATACGTACGGTGGGGCAATTGGAGGTTCTGGCTCTGGCTCAGGATCATTGTCCCTAGGATTGAACGACGTCGGTTGCTCGGCTGGCAGTCGTGCGAAACGGCGAGACATGAGGAGGAGATGGATTTGAGGATCCGGTAGGAATGGATGCTGTTGTCGATTGCTGGTGCGTGGATTGAAGCTCAAGTCGAAAGTTAGCTCGAGTAGTTATCAGACTGTTTGTTCCCAGGGCACTGGCTCTAGTATCGATTGAGGTCCCCCATCATCTTATATACCGTCGGCAGTCGCATCTTCAATCCGCTTTAGCTCCAGGCAGCGCCGAAACAGTATTCGTACCCGTAGGCACCCTATTCGCAGGATTACTACTCCTAGCAGTATACGCTCTGTAGTGGATGACTGCACCACCATGGCTCTAGCTCCTTCCCATGGCTTTGAATGGAAGTAAGGGTACGAGCCACAAGCCCAGAACGTACAGAAATCCTAAATTTGGACGCGTGACTAGGAGGACGTTCTGGTTCCTGACATCTGATTGCTCATAGCAACTAGCAGGGGGGTGACTAAGTGAGGCTCAAGACAAGCTCCTCGTGAATCGGCACACCTGCACTGTTATTGCCGAATGGGGGACCGAAACGCGAGCGAGCGAGCGAGCGATTTGTCCGACGGACTAAGTTGGCGCTGGATGGAGGCCATGTTTGCTCCTGTAGAGGCTTCGTGGCCGTGAACCATTTTCCGTGGCTGTGCAGGGGCCGCTGCGGCTAGTGTAGGAGAGGGGCGTATTGATAGGGCCGGAGGATTTCAGGCCTCGCACAATGGGGACGATCGGTTGGCCACTGAGGCGGAATTTGTAGATGTGTAGAGTTACGGACGTTGTAGGGCTGAAAGCCGGCCGACGAAGGCCTCGCCTGAGTGTTTACGCCGGACCCTGGCAGGCAGCCACGAGGTCCGCCCCGCGCCTTCCGCGCCGAGCCCTCGGGGCTGCCAAGCGGTGAACGGCGGTCGGCTCCTCGTTCCCCAGACTATTCCTCCGACTCGCCTGTTTCCGGCTTTGGCCCGGTCACCAGCCTCGCTCACCATCACACATTGCACCACGCATCAACATGGGAGAATTGCCTCAAATCCATCGCCTCCTTCTCCCACCGGCGCGAACTCTACCCCCAACCTTTGCACCCTGAAACTCTGGTCCCAAACTCCTACGAATACGCACTCATCTCACCGCGGGGGCCCGCACGCTTCCGAGAAGTGCGTCAATTCGCAATCTTCAGCTGTGATTGCCGCTTTTCGCTTATGCTCCAGGAGTCTACGTCTCCATCATGTCCGGCGAGACGTCCGATTTCGTACGATGATAGTGTCGCCCGACGGCTCACAAATCCTCCTCGCCCTTTGCCTTGCGCATTGCTGCAGGTGCAAACCCCTAGGAATGAGCTTTTACTGGATGGCTGAAGTGAAATCAGGGCTGCATCAGGATTCTAGGCTCTGACAGTCGCAGCATTGAATCACCAGTACGTCTGCGATGGCTGGGTTACGACATAGTCGCCCTTCAGGTGTTGCAGAGCCCCTAAATCTCTACGTCTTTGCCACGCAGACAGCGACAGTCCTCCTTGACCCTAATGCAGGCCAGCAGCTTGAGTGCGCAGGCGTATCGTATGGTAACTTCTGCCCGTAGAATGACGGTCGACCTCACCTCAAGGCGAACCATACTCTACATCGTATCCTACTCGACAATGCGACCACGGCACGTGAAGTATGAGTCGAGCCTTCGGATCTCTCCGCAGGCATTTGCTTCCTCAGGCAACGATCCCCGTCGACTATCTCGCAGCCCTGGTCAGATCGATGCCACCTAGCTGGGCGAAGAGCCGCCACATCTGCGTAAATCTAAACGCTTACATCCCACCTCATCTGCGACGTGTGCACCTGACGCGGCATGCTTGTCAGAACTCTCTTCTGACTACACTGCGGAAGTCCCAGCCGACGCCGATCATTCAGCTATGGAACGCCTAACCGACACGTGACCGGCTTCACCGATGGCCCTTTGCAAGGCTGTGCGTTCGCTCAAAAAATAGCAGGCCGCATGCAAGTTTCATTGGATCGTTCCTGGAATGCCGGCGTTTCTTATAACGTGGGTTCTTTTCGCCTAGCGCACCTGTCTCGAGCCAAATTCACCGAGAAGTAGATGCGATTGGTTGCTCGTCAGGATCTCTCATGCTGATCGTACGATATTGAAATTACCTCTACAACACTATTTGAGAAAAAGGTATATTTGGAAGCTACGAGTCGGCCGAGTAGCCTCATCTCGACTTGGCCATTTTATTACTACTTCAGGATAATACCTTTGGATGCACAGCAATATTGTTTTGGCCTAATTGCTACATCCAACGAGATTGTAGATACCCCATCATCGCGAAGCTCAATTTATTGCAAGGAACGACAAGCTTCTTTGGTGTTGTAACCTCTCCATCTGGAGAGAGGATATACGAGCTAGGCGTGCCATGCTCAGTTGAAACACCATTCTGTTAATAGCTATTCGACAACCGCTTTCCGGTAGTGCTGACATTCAATTCATATCCTTGCCATTGGGAAGACCAATTCGCAAATATTTTAGATAGAGACACGTTGCTCGATGCGATGTCTATCTCGAGAACTTTAGGGTATTGAACGTCGAATGCTCGCAAAATGGTTATAAATTTTGCCTTCGCGCGGTAATAAACACAGGAAAATTGAATTTGCTGAAATATTCCTCATACACTAACTAACCCTTGGTATGCCATCTATTGACAGCTCGTCATCATCCCTGCACATATTGCACAAGGTGAGGAAAGCATGGGGCATATCGAGGGGTGCTGTTTCATGTTCAGCCGTCTATATCTCTTCGCTACTACCCTGAGCTTGCCGCGAAATCCCTGTCTTCTACGGAACACCCTCATGTAGTGAAATCCCTGTCTTCTACGGAACGCCCTCATACCGACGCACAAAATCATGTCATGTTTTCTGCAGCCACGGGAGTCCGAATTGAGTATACGCAGCTGCACTGCGCGAGCCTAGATCAGATTTCGCACAAAAAATCACTGCGATCCATTGGCTTCTGCGTCCGATTGTATTGACAGCGAAGATTTCATCTGGACGTACTCCCCTGGAGCATCACAAATCATTGTAACTTCACAGGACATCTCGAGACGAGCTCGACATTCGATGATTCTCGACGGCAAGGACTCAGCTTAAGATCAGATTTAACATTGATACCGCCATCCGATTTATTTGAGGCTACCCCTCATTATTTCATGCCCTTTGCGAAGTTCAAACTGCCGTCGAATCGAAGCATTATCCTCGCAGCCATCAAATTACACAAAGCGAAAACGAAGAATGCAGTGTTTGGATTACAGTTCACACTGGCATTAAGCTTTGTAAATTCAGAGCCACATATGACACGGCTAGTTCGTTCTAATACAACAATCTAGCGTAATAGTACAACAGGTCCTTTTGAGGCGTGCTCATTGATATGACATGCTAAATTTGATCTGCCGAAGCGGCGAAGTGGACCATACACACTAGAGTTGAGTTAGGGGTATAGGCAACCTAATGACTGTTTTTTCTTTTCGGAAAGGGCACTGACTTGCAGCATGGCTGGTTCCGATTCAACATTAGGCAGAGGTTTACTTTACAGAGCTTAGCGACTGCCACGAGCTTGCCAATCTTAAAGCTAGTGCCTTCACGACTCGCCGGGGCTCTCCTTCTCGGACTTCGCTACGATTTGTCGTGCTCTAGCTTCTTTACCTTCCCCCCGCAGCAAACCTCGTATATCTTCGATGCGACCAAAAGGCCTGAATTTGTCTTTGTCTGGCGCAAAGCATTCCCAAAATGTGTTATGGGCGGTGTAAAACGCCCCTGCGAGCTGTAAAATGACACGTCCCTCTCTAGTGCTCACAAATGATCAACATACAGTCACTTTCGCCACACGCCCTGTCCTCTCGGTCACGCCTAGGAGATCTACGCTGCAGGTCTTCATCCAATCATAACGACATAGAACGATACGTCCTAATCTCGCAAGCTTTGGTCCGCTTCTCACCGAATTCATCCTACGTACATGTAGAGTTTTGCCCAGCGTTCAGGCCACGAGCTCATGGCCACTATCAGGATTGCCTCTCCACGCAATCAAGAGGCTCGTTCGGTGGGGTCCGCCTCGGCGCGATCCGCTGACGATGCACATGTGGCTGTGTGTGGCTCCAGCGTGGCTGGTGTGAATTTCGTAAGGCGGGCAGCTTGAGGCTAGACTCTCGCGAATCGACTTGGCGATCCAGGCACATTTCGTGCGTCATAGATCGGACAGGGATGGGAGCGACGACCGAAGCTGAAAGGGCCGCGAAACGCGTTCGCGATGGCGTTGACCTCCTTTTTGTCTCTCTGCTTCATGGTGCGAGAACTACCTTTCGTCGTAGCTCGAGAATCCTAATTACGTCAAGGATAAACGCAGGTTCCACTATCATAGCTTCAGTAGCTTCAAGATTCGGAGCTTCGTATAGCATAGCGCGAGCTCCTCCATTGTATCCTCTTGTTCGCTTTTTCGCATCCGCTACTTTTCAGACTTGCAATATCGCAAGAATGGCCCCAAAACGCAAAGCAAAGTCCTCGATTCCCGCCAACGCCGCCTCAGCAACCGCCTACACCGACCAGTCTGGCAGTGCACCAAACAAACGTTCCAAGCTCTCGAAACCCGACCGCAAGACCGTGACAAATGGCTATTCCTCTCCAAACCATGAGGAGGATCAAGCCGAACAGCCTTTCGACCATTCCCGCCCCGAAGAACGCGAAGGTATCGTTGACCGACAATTCTATCCAGCGGAAATGAGCAACGAGCGATGCGCAATGTACAATGCGAACGAGCTACCACGGCCAATAGAGATACTCAACGATGCGATAAACGACACGAAAACTGCAAGAGAAGCAATTAGAAACGAAGCAGGGGGCGAAGCAATCATACATTGGTTCAAGAGGGATCTAAGGATGAGGGATAACACGGCGCTGTCAAATGCAAGTCAATTGGCCCAAAAGAAGGGTGTTGGTGTAGTGGGCTTGTGGGTCATGAGTCCGCAGGATTGGGAGGCGCATTTGGTCAGTCCTGCTAAATGCGACTTCGAGTTAAGGTCTGTGGAGTTATTGAGGAAGGAGTTGGCAAAAATGGACATCCCTTTGTATATCGAGACGGTGCATGAGAGGAAGAACGTCCCCGCTCGCATAGTGGAGCTGGCACACGAGTGGGGTGTTAAGAATGTGTTTTGCAATTTGGAATACGAGCCCGACGAGCTGAGGAGGGAAGAGAAGCTCGTGAAGTTGGGTGTTGAAAAGGGTGTGAATGTCGAGGTTTGTCACGATGACTGCGTTGTCCCACCCGGGAGTTTGAAGACGGGCAGTGGGAGACAGTACGCGGTGTATTCGCCTTGGTATCGAGCCTGGGTTGCGCATCTCCACGCCCATCCCCATCTCATTTCCGAACGTCCAATTCCATCTAAGAATCCTCCCACCTTCCGGAAGAAGTTTTCCAAACTCTTCGACTGCAAGCTTCCAGAAGCTCCGGCAAGCAAGAAATTGACTGATGAGCTGAAGGACAAGTTTGAGCATCTGTGGCCTGCGGGAGAAGGCGCCGCTTTGGACAGACTCGATCACTTTCTAACCGAGAAGATTGGGATATACCAAGGGACAAGAAACTTTCCGGCCAAGAACTCAACGGCTTGCGTCAGTGTGCATCACGCTGCTGGCACGCTGGCGGCACGGACAAGTGTGAGAATGGCGAGGGATGTGAACAACACGAAAAAGCTCGATGGCGGTGTTGAAGGGATAAAAGGCTGGATATCAGAAGTAGCCTGGCGAGACTTTTACCGTCATGTCCTGGTTAACTGGCCATACGTGTGGTACGTCCTAACAATCTCTTTCCCTTTTCCCTTCCCTCGCAATCTTGCTAACGACATTATCAGCATGAACAAGCCCTTCAAATACGAATACACAAACATCGACTGGGAATACAACACTGCGCACTTCACTGCCTGGACCGAAGGAAAAACAGGCTACCCAATCGTCGATGCGGCGATGCGCTGTCTTAATCAAACAGCCTACATGCACAACCGCCTCCGCATGATCACCGCTTCTTTCCTTGCAAAACACCTCCTACTTGACTGGCGCCTCGGCGAGCAATACTTTATCACGCACCTCATTGACGGCGACTTCGCGTCCAACAACGGCGGCTGGGGCTTCAGCAGCTCGACAGGCGTGGATCCGCAGCCATATTTCCGCGTGTTCAATCCGTGGCTACAGGGCGAGAGGTTTGACGCCGAGGGCGAGTTTATCAAGAAGTGGGTCAAGGAGTTGGAGGGGGTCGAGGGTGCTGCGGTGCTCAATCCGTATGAGGCGGGTGGCAAGGCGGCGGACGTGGCGAAGAAGAATGGGTATCCGAAGCCGATTGTCGAGCATAAGTTTGCGAGGGAAAGGTGTTTGGCGAGGTATAAGGCGGGGATCGGTCGGGATACTGCCTAAGTACATGTCGATATTGGAGAGTCAGAAGAAGATGATGTGGTAATGGGATGGTGAAGTAGTGTGGATAGTATATATGGGGTTTACAGCGTGGTATTATTGTTAGGAACGGGGAAGCGAAGCTAAGTCTTCCATGTAATCGTATGTGTTCCTCAAGTCAGAATATCTAGGTTAACCATGAAGTTCTACTCTACTCCTGCAGAGGAATGTATGGAAAGCAAAGTGCACTACACGTTAGCGTTTATTCCTTCTTGACTCTAGTCGCTACTCGAAGATCATAAGGAATGCCAGTAGTGAGTAACTAGGTACTGCAGGATTGTCTGATTGAGCATCCCGAGGGGTGTATTCACTACGAAATATTGCAATGTTGAGAACGACGCTAACCACTGCGGCTCTAGCGCCCAATCCCATCGTGAACATTTCTACAGCAGCAACCCGCTACAACTTCAGCCAGTCGCACCTACGACCACGACCGCCATAACAACCCCACCCGTCACTCTTAGCACCTCTCCGAGCTCTCT
Source organism: Periconia sp. TS-2 (assembly GCA_030378425.1). NCBI lineage: Eukaryota > Fungi > Ascomycota > Dothideomycetes > Pleosporales > Periconiaceae > Periconia > Periconia sp. TS-2. The sequence continues at coordinate 2,208,714 of JASNQO010000001.1, read as the reverse complement.
CCCCACTTTCTAGACTCACCACCATCAACAATGGCCCAAGGCGCCGTCAAAAAATCCAAAGCCGCACCCAAAAAGTACGTCCCCTCCACCCACCGCCCGCCATGCTCCAACAAAACTAACACTTTACCCTCTTCAGGTCCCAACCCACGGGCCCCAAACGCGGCTCGCGCGTCATCAAGCCTAAAAAAGCGTCCCTCATCAACGCGAACAAGATCAAGAAGAAGCACACGTCGGGGCTGACGGCCAAGACGGAGAAGTTGCTTGCGGAGAAGGCGGGGCACTTGGAGGTTTTGAGGGGCGGCAAGAAGGATAAGGGGAAAGGGGAGGGCGGTGGCAGTGGGAAGTGAAAAAGAGCGAAGTGCGCGCCTTGGGTGATTTATATTTGGTTAGGGATATTGGGAAATGGTAGGCCTGGGTGTAGAGGACTAGGGTAAAGACTGGGGTAGAATGATGGTTGAGGGGTTATGAGGGCTTGCGATGTGCGGTTTGGAAGGGCATGTGGGTGCATTGGGCGACTCGCTGCGTGTACCTAAAGCGCTGGAAAGGGGGGCTTCAAAAATTCTGGACGCGGACGCACTCGCATTACTGAGGATTCAGCAACGGGACTGCTGGGGCCGAGCACTCAGATCTCAGATCTCAACAACGGAGAGGGTCCTTGCGCCGCTCCTGAAGAACCCACCCGCTAGCCATGGAGGAAAGGGATCGCATCGCGGCAAGGATACAATTAGTAGATCACACTACATCGCAGCGTCGCGCGGTGTGCGAGGGTGTTGAGACGGAGGGATTATTTCAGCACAGCTTCGCTTCATGAGATTGTCCTTTACAATAATAGTCTGCCTCGTAGGAACGATGATAGATGGCAATGCCCCATCTCTACAAGATAGGCCTGGCATCTCAACTAAAGTAGAGGATAGAGTATAGTACTTATACCTTGAAGTCTAAATGTAGAGCCTTTTCCCGACAAGAGTAACATCCTTTCCAAGTCTCCCCTCCTCCCCCCTCTCCACCACGAGTCGGCAAGCGTAGAACAAGGCTGGTTCTGCACCGCACATGAGCTAGTCACAGAGACATTGGAAACGCAATTGGGCAGGGTGCACTTTCTGATTTGCAAAGCTTCAAGGTGTACTTCGGACAGCGTGGGCGCTCGCCGCTGCTGAAGAGGGAGTAGGTAAAGCTTCGATAATACTACCTAGTGGAAAGCTACGCAAGACAACGCCGATACCCAAGAACCTGCGCGCCGCATGAAAAAGTACAAATATGCGCTCCGTAAACGCCTTCGTGAGGAATAGTTTGTCTGGTAGGAGACAAAGACAGCTTAGATGATGCCAGCTCGGGCGGCCTCTCCGCCGCCGGCTTCAAGAAGCGCTCCGCGTGCCTTGCCCCGTCCAATTCCGCCTTCGCCGACACCCATTCTACGAGCCACATATCGTTGAGCAACAATGCCAACACCCAAATGAATAAGCTCCTCCATCCAATCAGCGACCCATTCACGCGGGTCAACACCGCCCTCTTGTATGATTTGCTGGATATCAGGAGGTAGCTGAGTCTCCTCGCCTGCTGCTTCGGTCGCGGCGGGGGCGTCCAGCCATTCTACCCATTTCGCTGGGAAGCTCTGGCTGAGGGTCTTGTAGCTGATGCCGTGTATCGGATCGTGAAGGTAAATGGCGAATGCGATTACCTCATCGGCCTCCTTTTGCTCCTCCACTCCGCCCTCGTTCTCTTTCTCGTCTAATGAGGTCGAGGGAGCGAACAAATCTTCGGGTGCGGTGTAGCTAATAGCCTGAATCGCGAGGAAGATGTCGCTGCTTCGGACGGGGTTCGACTCGCTGAGCACTTCGGTTGCATGCTTCGCTGCCTCCTCCAGTCCGCCTTTTGCCGCAAAGAACTCATTGGAGTATGATTCGGCGCTCACCCTTGCAAGCTTCGTGCCTTCAACTAGCCCCTTGACGACGCTCAAATCGCGCTTGTCCGTATGACGCCACCAGGGGCCGTCGTTCCACCCAGCTCCACCTCCTGCGTAGCCGTCGACTGAGCCCCGACGCTGTGTGGATTCAGAGCCGCGCTGGATGACGAGAAGGTCGCCACCCTCAACCTGGGCCATGACTGTGGAGAAGGTCTGGTAGATGATAGGGTCTAGCGAAGGATAGCCGATCAGGTCGTGGGTAATGTGGATCTGCAGCCGCTCGTGCTGCGAGATGGGAGGGGCGAGTGTGTGAATGAGATTAGTGAAAGTCGGGAGAGCGCGTTTGCCTAGTTCTCCTCCTACACGAAGTTAGAAAACTTGCTGCAGTGGATACGATTCCCGAGCGTACCAATGCCACGGAGAGCTCCGACGTTGCCGCGCACCTGCTCGGCCCAACGCTGTGCTTCTTGATTCTTCTGAATTTCTTGGTAGGCAGCCGATGCGGCTGCCTCAGCTCTCTTTCGGGCAGCATCAGCGGTCGCAGTTGCTGTAGAGAGCAGGCCTCCCCACCATGAGCCGCCAGCTTGCTTTGGCTCGGACGGCTGCTCCTCTTCGGTTGGAGCGAAGCTCTGATGGAACGACCGGGTGCTCTCCCCCGACTTCCTCGGGGCTGGAGCTTTGTCTTCGCTCGTTCGTGCGGAGCCGCTGGACGAGGGCGTGGCGATGCCGGGCTTGCGAGGGTTGCTGGACGTCGACGACGAGGACAGCTTGGGCGTGTTGGGACGACTTGACGCACGGGGAGCTTCTGGGCGTGGGAATTTCTCCAGGGCCTCGAGCTCTTCCAGCTCCTTGAGGGCGTCCATCTCCTGCTCGGTGCTCTTGCGGGCGGTCTTGGGAGCCTTGGAGCTCTTGGGCGGGGGAGGAGCTTCCTCCATGTCGAGCTCCGCGAGCTGCTCCTCTACGGTTTTCGGGGGCATGATGGACGAGAGGAAAGCCTGGAGGCCGGGTATCTCAGCGACAGGTACAAGAATAGCGTGCTGCACGACGGCTGTGGAGCAGAGGCAGTGGGGAGCGTCACTGTCTGGGCTCGCAGCGTGCAGACGGCAGGCATGAGCAGGCCGGCGCTGATTGGCTGGCGTGTGCGACGCTACGGGCTCGCCAAGGTCCCTGCGCTCTGGGTTTTGCTGAAGCAGCCACAGCGCCCCCGGGACAAAGGCCACCTGCAGCATCATTCCCTTCCTCCATTTGAATTGCGCGCCCGTCGCTTCAGGGCGCATTCGATTTCGTCTTGCTCGCCATTTGCGCGCCCTCGTTTGCCCTTGTGCTGCGTTTTGGTTCTCTGCTTCTGCTTCTGCTGCTGCCCATGTGCTTGTGACCCTGACGGCGTGCCTTCGCGCTACGCCTGTGCCGGGCCCGTACATCGACCATCGCCTCGTCGATAAATTTCATGGTCCATCTGGATTCTCTTCTCCTTTTCTTGAACACCCGTTCCATCCAATTCCGTGCGGTAGAATGATGCCGGCGCGTTCAACTCTGCGGCGAAACCCTCAGCTGCCTATGCGAACTCGCTCAGGACGGGGACCAAAGTCAGCCTCGAAATCAGATAAGCCCGAGGTTGTATCACCAAAAAGCAGCTTCAGCCATTCCAGCAACACGCCTCTGACCAGGAAAACCACCCGTTCTGCATACAGCTTTACCAATTATGCTGGCATGGACGCTGGCCCCAACATTCAAACCTCGTACGAGGATTCAATTTTCATTATCTTTGGCTTGCCACCCGAGTTTTTAAGCAGCCTCGAGGAAAGAGGACCAAATGATCGAACAGAGCCTCCGACAACGAGTGCCCTATTTGATGACTCCGAAACCGAGGAGGACAGCAGCACTGAAGAGAGCGATGAGCCCACGTCATCCCATCCAGCCCCTACTAGGGGCCGTGGTCGCGGTCGCGGCGGCCGCGGGCGAGGACGAGGAGGCGGACGTGGTAGAGGCTCCCGCGGAGGACGCGGGCGAGGCCGTGGAGGCCGAGCGATGTCTCCTCTGCGAAGTCGACCATCTCGCAACGCTGCACCAATGTTTCCACTTACAGAAGAGGACGATGAGGAGCCGTCCAATCAGAGCTCGTCTTCCGATGCCAAGGAATCGCCCGATCCGGAAGAGGATGGGATTCCTGCCGATGAAGACTTTGACAAGTACGAGGACAGTGATGATGACATGTCCATGGAGGAGATCCGTTCCGACTCGTTCAACGCTAGGACACCGCCAGGTTCACCGCCAGCTGAGCTTGTTGAGGCGTACAACGACCCGTTGAAGAAGATTCCCGTGCCTGTCGCAGTACCAAAAATATCACTTCCCGCTGGCTCAGCATCCGGAACTCCTTTGGGGGGATCTACTCCCGTCGAGTCAGCCGTTCCCAGATTAATCGATCCCGAAGACGATGAGCTCTCCGATTCCGATCTTCCAGAGCCTTGGATCGAAGGCCTGCCTCCACCAATCGAAGCCGAGTGCGAAGACAGGGCCGACTACCTTCTCAAGAAGCGATTCAAAGCAATGCCTGACGTCCAAGATATCATCGCTTCATTGACTAAATATTCATTCTCGCAACGGAGCACTGAGAGCTTGTATGCTCTGGCTGAGAACACGCAAAGGATTTTGCAAGCATGGCAGGATGAATACTTGATGTTGGACGCCAGAGTAGGTTATACTACAAATTTTCTCTCGCACTATGCTAATCAGTTAGACTGGACCGCTTTCACACCCTCCCAAGAAGCCTTGCAATGGCGGCCGTATTCCTATGAATCCCGTGACGTTCGAAGAAATGAAAGAAGCTGATCTGTATGGTTACACATATGACCCCAAGAAGGCACCAGGTATGCAGGACCCATTCACTCAGCGACCAGGACATGAGAGATCCCGTGGTCGAGAGCTGCGCACACGCCGTGCCCGTGACATGCTTGACTCGGCTGTACCTAGTGAAGAGGAAGAGGAAGCAGAGGAAGGCAGACCCGCAAAGAGACAACGTCGCGCTACTAGAAAATTTGACATTAGCACCGGTACCAGCTCACCCAAGAAACACAGTGGCTGGGGTGGCGCACGCAAGAAGGGCGTCAGCAAATATGCACAACCAGCTGTACCTCAGACCCCAGAGCTAGACGCTCGCGGTAAGCGCGGCAAAGTCTCCACTGCACTCTTGCATCAGCGTATCCAAGAGATGCGCGAAGAATCTGCGGTCACTAGCTCGGGCGATGAAGGCTCATCGAATGGGCAGACAATCGACGACGACGAGCAACAGACGACACATCAAAAACGCGGGCGGCCGATGGGTAGTAAGAACGTTGGCAGGCGCAGTGATTATGGAGTCAAGAAGGGACCCCGGAAGAGGATAATCGAGGAAGATGTCTCCGTACCGTCCTCGAGTGCGCCCGAAACTCCTCCGCTACTCCAGTCGCTTAGCGAAGGACAGAACCAGTTTACAGTTGATCCTCCACTAGGCTCTAATAATCAACCTGTTGTTGGGCCTCATTCGACCGAGAGCGTCTTCCAGGCAACTCCGCAACCTCCCGGTGCTTCTGAGGCCAGCAGTTATGGGCAATCGCCCCAAGCTCACACCCCGGATACCTACATGAAGACTACACCTTTGAGCCAGTATAGCAATCCGTATGTAGATGATATGGTTGGGGTTCACGAGCCTGGTTCGAGAAAGAAGCCGCGCGTGAAGAGCGAAAAGCGCAGTCAGTCAATGACCATCTGGTGGGCAGAAAGAAAAGCTCGCCAGAAGGAAATGGACGAGAAGAATGGAGTTCCTCCTAAGACTACTACGCCTAGGTTGAATTCGTCCACTGGACGGCGAGGCGGCAAAGCACCGACCGCGCGAGAGGTCCCAAAATCTACCCCAGAACCATATTCTCGTCCAACAACGTCTTATGTTGAGCCTGCTCCTCAGCCTCTATCCCAGGATCCATATGCTTCTCAGCCTCTACCTCAGGATTCATATGCTCCTCAGCCTCTACCCCAGGATCCATATGCTTCTCACCACCAGCTACCCCCGCCACCTCCCTTTTCCGCTCCTTCACCTAGTGACGCCTACTCACCAGGGACCTACCCACCACCACCTCCTATAATGATGCAGTCGTCACCCTTGACGGCTCTCCCATCAGGTCCATCACCTGGACCGCCCACAAGCGGCCCACCGAACTCCCATCCCGGACCCGGTCGAGCTTTAGCTCCTGCTCCACTACCCCCTCCAGTCCCCGCGGCATATCCCGGCCCTTATGGACCCCGATCAGCGCCGCGCCCGAAAAGCAACGTCCCGCCTCCTCTAGCACCCGCGCCTCCGCACGTAAGCCCGTATCCGCCGATTTCATCAGGGCCGGCGCAACCTAGGGAAATCCCGTTTAAGATCATGGTCCCGGGGCTACCGCCTTCAGAGCAGGGGAGGGATAGTCGATAGGAACCGAGGGGTACTGTTTCACCATCTTGCATCCTTTCTTATGTTTTGTCAGATACAACCTCCATGTCACTTTAGCGTTCTACCGACATGCTGCATAATTGCTTTTGCCCAAGGAGAGCAGGACGGACTATATACAATGTCCATTTCGAAGCTTCGTAGGCAACTCTGTACGATAAAATGGCGTCTCTTTGAATGGAAAATTCAAGTAGGGAATGTAACGGCAGAGAACGGCGTTTTGGAATATTCCGCCCTTGCTAGCGTAATCGAAATCTTCTCCATTGGATACAATCAATGACCAGAATTAGATCTCCTTTCTCTATCTGTTGTGTATGGACTGTCAAACGTGCATGTCATCAAGGGGGGAAGATATGTAGACAACCATTGCGACATTGGAAATGCAATATTGGCACGGCATGTGTATGAAAATCGCATTGCCAATTGTAGATATCAACCGCTCTCGACATGTACAAAGTATCTTCTTCTGAATCAATGAACTAGACAAATCCTTGAGCCTCACCGCCACCAGAAAACACGCCCCTCCCCATCGCCAACCCCTCTAACCCGCCCCCCAATCTCCAATGGACACCTCTCCCAAACGACCCATTCAGTGGCATCGGCACCCTCCTCCCCACTCTCAATGCCCAACATCTCATGGATATTCCCGCCCACAAGCCCCAGCGCATCCTCAAAGCTCAACCTCCCCTCCGAATTCGCCAACGCAATCCCCGCAAGGAGTCCCAGATCCCGCGCCTCCCACGCCTCGTCGACGGATATGCCTACTTTGACGTCTGCGTCCAGCAGCGCATTGATGGTCGTCGTGTTGGTCAGCGGCGCGCCCGTCAGACTGCGTCGCTGGTCCCAGGACTGCGCGTGCGGCTGGAACGGCGCGAGGATGACGGACATGTCGGCTTTTGCGAGGTGCGAAGCTACGAGGTGGGCTTCTGCGCCGCCGATGATGATGATTCGGAGTTTGGGCGGTGTGGTGGTGGAGACGGAAGCGATTGCGGCTTCGACGTCGGACTTGAGGCGGATGAGAGAGGCGATTGTGTCGGCGCTGTGGACGCTGAGAATGAGTGGGAAGGAGGCGGTGACTACGCGGTGGAGGTATGTGGATTCTTCGTATTGGGACTTTGTCGGTGCTGTTGATGTTGATGTCCCTGTTGCGGTCGCGTTGATGGCGTCGAGGAGTTTTCCTCGAAGCAGCGCGATAGCACTGGATATACTCGGCGTCCTATCGCCCTTTGCACGCAAAGTAAGCGTATAGTGCAAGCCTACTTCTTCCTTCCATACAGCTCCCTTGTCAAGTGCATGCTTGGCACCTGTTTTAAAACCTACGCTCACGCCTTTTGCATCGATGCCTGAGTCGCCCGGAGCGGAAATCGCGCGGGTGATGCCGTGTGCGAAGACGGGGCGGAGCTGTTTTCCACCTAAGAGGAGCCCGTCGATTGCACGGGTTATGCCGTCGCTAGGGGGCGGGCCGTCTTGTGTGTCGGGTTCAGCGTCGATGTCGACGAGGCCGAGGGACGTGCCGAATGCAGTGAGGGGAGGCGTGATGTACCCGTTTTTGAGCGTAATGATAGGTGTATTTGAAGATTGGGTTGCTGAGAGCTCATGGGTGCATGGGCCGAGGCAGGTGAGGCGGCCGTTCTTGGTGATGGCGACGTTTTCGGAGGCGGGGTCGAGCGAGGTTGCAAGGTTGGGGAGATGGGCGTGGGATATGCCTTTGAAGATTACGTCGCTGGTCGTTTCTTCCACGGACATCTCAGGGGCGAGTTCGGAATCAGGAGTGAGCGGCTTTGCAGCGGGTTTCTTCAGTACCACTGGATCTTCAAACTGTTTTGCGCCGTCGATCCAGACTTGTACTGGTGTTGCTCCAACGCTCAGAGGATCAGAATCCCATACTACAACATCTGCATCAAAGCCTTCTTTGATCTTTCCCACGCGATTGCCTAATCCTAGGAGTTCGGCTGGCTTCGACGTGACTCCGGCCAGGGCTGCATGGTATGGGAGGCCGTTGCCATATGCTTTTGCGGCTTCGAAAACGACGTGTTGAGAGTTGAGAACAGGGTTGTCGGAGACGTAGGTTGGTGTTATGTTGTGAGCATACAGAATTGCACCTGCGCGCTCGGAAGCCGTGTATGCTTCTACCTTGTAGTACACTTAAACGCATTAGCACCGCCGAGCAAGAATCTGATGAAACAGACTTACTATTGTCCGCAAAAAGCGCAGCAGCCGGCGTCCCACCCCAGGCTCGTTTGAGCACCTCAGGAATAAGGAACGTTTGATGCGCGTGATGAAAAGCATACACGCGAAACTTGAACTCATTCGTGTGCCTCACAAACGCTTCTAGATCCGGGATGGTGTAGCAATGCGTATTTACTCTGACTTGTCCTCTCAGCACGGCACCCAAAGATTCCCACTTCAGCTCTTTCCGTAAGTAAGTCTTCATGTTTTCAGCACCGACCGCATCTGCAGCTGTGCACCATTCGTCCTGCTCTCCAACATACTGCTGCGCTTGCTCCAGCGCGTGCCGGAATTCCCACGCCTCTCCCAGCCGACTGAACGGGCCTTGTTCGCCAACCCTTCCGTAGACGCGCTTCGGATTTTCGCCGCAGGCCATCTTCATATATCTCCAGTTCCTGTCCGGGTCGGCGAACAGATCCTGCTGACTGATTTCTTCTCTGCCGTTCTTCTTGCCCACGGCGAACTTAAAGACGAACGCCTCGCCACCCATATTGTTGCCGCTGCCGGGGAGGAAAAGCGAGGTAGTCACGCCGCCGCTCTTGATGTACTCCATCTCAGGTTGCAGAGGATCTAGGCCATCGATTGAGCGCACGTACGGCGTGATATCGCCCGAAAGCTCATTCACATCGTCTTGCAAGTTTCCGATACTGGAAAGTCCCGCATGACTGTGCATATCAACGATTCCGGCTGTGAGGAGACGCCCATCTGCCTCGAAGGTTTCGGTGTCGCTGGGAAGACCTTTAGTGGGTATATGAGGCGAAATCTTCACGATAAGGCCACGGTCGACGAAGACGTCGGAAGGAGCCCAGAACCATCCTTTTCCAGCTCTTGCATCTTCCTCTGAAGTTCCTGCGGCGGGTTCGCCAGTCCAGATGGTTGCGTTGCGGATGAGGAGGGGCTTTGTGCCCTTGATCCAGCGCTTGTTCACATCACGTGCGGTATTGGGATCGCTTGGCTTAGTTCTCAAGGAGCCGCAGGTGGCATAGTCTTCGTGGAGTCGCTCAATGGAGAGCGTGCTGTTGGGTTTCGCGGTGTTGCTAGAGATGTTGTATGCGGAGAAGGCGAGGTAAGCCAGACAAGCCGTAGCAACAAATCGGACGGTCCTGCGCTTGCGACGTCGATTGATCCATGAAGGGCGTTGAGAAGGTCTGGATGCAGTCGCATCGGTATAGGTGGGAAGCCCATCGTGGTGTTTGTCCATGTTGACGGGCACCTGATTAGGTCGATAGAGGGTCCGTGCCCGATATCAATGTGTGTAATAAAGATATCCACGGTCAGTCCCCAGGTTGCTTTGCGGAATTGACTGAGCGAAAGCCCACAATGGTGGTGATTGTTGGGCTGCTGTCGATGTCACCACCGCTCTACGGGGTTCCGTCATCACCAGCCTCCGCATTTTCGGTTGTTAACCCCCTCGTTTCAACCCTGACCCACCTAATTCGAGATTCTCGAATTACGCCAGTAGCAGGGGCTCGCATTAAACATCACCAGAATGACATTGAGGACGACTTGAGTTACTAAGGTGCTGCAGCTGGTTCGATTCCGGAGACGAATACGCTAGCAGCATGCTCTGCTACATGAGAGCCTGCTGGCTGATTGCAGGGCTCGACATGGAGTCAAGCTTGCAGGAATGGTCCTCGGTAGAAATACGGTAGGCATTGCATGATGATAGAACCCTCAAGATCGATTGGAGAGAGTCAAGCTAGTATCTAATGGTGATTATTGAGTGCGCACGACGCATATTGAGATGCTAAGGCTGAACGCTGCCCTCGCGTGACAGAACAGAGTACCCAGTGGCTAGGCTACCTATCAAGAGCGCGCAAAGCTCCTGCGTCGCTGAGTTCTCTGTAATGGAGTCACCTGTTAGGAGCGCAGATGGATCTTCGACGTGGAGTTGGTGGCTGGCGCACCCGCTCGCGTCTCGCTCCCCGCACAAACATCCGCCCCAGATTGAATCCCGCACCCGCACACATCACCAGCAGAAAAGCCATCGGCCTCAGAAAAACTTCCATGGTCTCACCTGACCATGCAGAATCAGCACCCGGTCTCCTTTCAGGCGCCCGTTGCTCCGAGAGACCCAATTGAGCTCCATCTCACTCCGCTCGTACATGGATTGTTATCGCACAAGACGCCGGTGTTTCTCCCTCCAGAGGGTTTAGCAAGCAAAATGCTCCTCCGACTCCACCCAAATCGGGCCTTTCTCTGAGAGCCTCAAGACTATCCCGCATCTTGGCTCACCCCATACTTTCAGAGCGCGGCCGTTGTGCAAGATACCACCCGGTATCACGAAAATAAAACGGGATGCGCTTGAAGCGCATATCCCATCGTATGACGCCGGACGTCGATGACGGTTGAAAGAAGCCCAACCAAGACACTCGGCTGACGAAGTGCCCAGCTCGGCCTGCAAGCCTCTCTCTTGGCCTCACTGCGTGCCGCCCTCCATTTCTCGGCACGCGTGGTATTGCTGAAGCTTCGGCACGGCCGACAGCGCGGGGTGACTTGCCAAGGTCATGGCCAAGAATGTCGGAAGCAAACTCGGCGGGAGCTTCTCCCAGATCAAGTCCTGCGGACGTTGGTGTGCAGAAGGCTTCTGTACGCCACCCGCCATGGAGAAGCACACCTTGACGATGGCACGACGTTGGCGTTGATGAGTATCGATGTTGTACGCTCGTCCTTCGTGTACGACGCCCCCCCCTGAGAAGAGCTATCGTGAGAATTTTCTGCCCGTGGGGTCAGCGAATCTGGGGTGCTTTTCGAGCGGCCCATCGCCAAAAGGGATCTTCAACCCCGGATTCCCCAGCTCCTCGTTTCGTTTGCCAGGTTGTGCACCGTGTCGAGGTCTGGTCCACCGACGATGTTAGGCGCCTTGGCTGCCTGAGCATCGTTGCACTAACGTGCATCTTCGCTCAATACCTGCTCCGTTGGGTACTTGGCATCTCTTGGCCGGCACAATCTCCAGCGTTGCGGTACAGATGACCCTGCAGCGCCCGATGTGTTTCTGACCGCGGCCGTGGTGAGCACGCGGCCACTCGGACTACAAGGTATATATGTGGAAACAGCTGCCCCAATGGAGGGTCTTCTATCCATCTTCCTGGAGCCTGGTCGAGTTCCAGGTCTGCAGCTTTCGTTGTTACACAAGCTTGCTAAACTTGATCCATTGGATCACAATGGCTACAACCAATGAGCCTGCTGATCCGCTTGCCAAGGGCACCCTCGCGACAGCTAAGCAAGCATGGAAAGATCTCTTCATTTGGAAGCAGAGGGTTGTAGTCACGAATGACTTCGGTGAAGAGCACACTGAATGGCAAGCGCCGGAGCCATTGAAGAACCCCTTCAGTCTCATGGCCCAGCTAGGTGCTAAGGTATGGATCACGCTTGACCAAGGCGCCTATAGATGCTCACCGTGATAGGACTGGGTCTATTTCATCGTCGGCTTTTTGGCGTGGACTGCTGATGCATACGACTTCCATTCCCTCTCCATCCAAACCACCAAGCTCCACCACTATTACAATCGCAGTAACACCGATATCACCACAGCTATCACCCTCACGCTACTCCTGCGCTCCGTCGGCGCTGCCATTTTCGGTCTTGCTGGTGACAAGTTCGGTCGTAAGTGGCCCATGGTAGCCAACATGATCATTCTTGGTCTGCTCCAGATTGCCACTATTTACGCAGGCACTTTCCAGCAGTTCCTGGGTGTCCGAAGCTTGTTTGGTCTTTTCATGGGCGGAGTATACGGAAATGCCATTGCTATGGCTTTGGAGAATTGCCCGTAAGTGTACTGGAGCTCTCCAGGAGACCTTATTCTAATCCCGACGCCAGAGTCAATGCCAGAGGTCTCATGTCAGGGATCCTACAACAAGGGTACTCTTTTGGTTATGTCCTGGCAGCATGCACCAACCTCGGTGTGGGCGGGACAACGGATTCCTGGAAAACGGTCTTCTGGGCAGGCGCTGGTATCTCTATCGGTATCGGCATCATTAGGATCTTTTTCCCTGAATCGCAGCAATTCATTGAGGCGAAGAAAGCTGGCAAGCGTTCTAAGGCACCTGGTGTCTTTTGGAAGGAGACGAAGAAAATGCTTGCACAGGAGTGGCGCATGTGCATTTACTGCATTATTCTCATGACCTGGGTAAGGTCCCTGTCAAACCCGCCAATTAAGATATACCACGGAAGCTAACATTGACTAGTTCAACTACTACTCTCACACCAGCCAAGACTCATACACAACTTTCATGATAGAACAAAAAGAACTAGAATCCCCTGGCGCTACTCGAGCTTCCATTCTCATGAAAACAGGTGCCTGCGTCGGCGGCACAATCATCGGCTACTTCTCCCAATGGTTTGGTCGCCGTCGCTCCATCATTGTCGCAGCACTCATCTCCGCTTGCCTCATCCCCGCGTGGATTCTACCGAAAACCGAGCGCAGCCTTTCCGCCTCGGGCTTCATGATTCAATTTTTTGTCCAGGGCGCTTGGGGTGTGATTCCAATTCATCTGAACGAGTTGAGTCCGCCTGCGTTCCGATCGAGTTTCCCTGGTATCACTTATCAACTCGGAAACATGATCTCCTCACCCTCAGCACAAATCGTCAACGCGATTGCAGAGAGCCACTTTGTGACATCCAGCACGGGAAAGAAGGTGGATGCGTATGGACCCGTCATGGGTATCGCTACTGCGATTATCGCTCTAGGGATTGCAACCACGACAGCTTTGGGGCCGGAGAAGAGGGGTAGGCATTTTGAGACTGTGGGACCGCCGGTCGCGGAGGTTGTTGCGAAGGATATTGAAGAGGGAAGGGCCAGTATTGAGGAGAAGGGGGAGACCAGGGCCGTTGAGGTTGCTGATGAGAAGGCTGCGAAGGCTTGAGAAGTTCGCATATCATTTGATGCGTCAACAATCAGTATACGTATACAAGCGACACTACGCTCGGGTTTGAGGCAACTAGGGTCATATACACATCAAACATGTTTGCTCTCATAACACGATACTACCCCTTTCTGATTTAGATCGTGAAGCAATTACTCGAAAGGAAATGAATAAACGGTTCGAGTGAGACGTAACGCGCACGTGTTGAGGGTATTTTCGGGCCCGTAACTTCCCGTTACCTTGTCTCTGTATCGAGCCTATGAGAGATCAGGAACTATAATAGCTCGAATTCCTGATGGTCAATACGAGCCGCTCTTACTATCCGAGGGACTGTGTCCCGGCGGTTTGGATGCTCTCGGTCGTTGCGGTTAACATGAGGCAGTCGACTACTGTGCAGCACTCACGGATGGCCATCATCCCGTAAATGATGTGTTAACGCGATCAATATGCCAGCGGGTATGTATGATGATAATTGATATGATGCGTATGGCGATTGAGTATTCGCCGTTAATTCCGCGTGCCACGGGTCACGTCTCTGGCTGCTTATGACTAACCGGAGGCTTCGCTCGACAAGAGAATGGTGGCTTGTCCGCCGATCAGGGGGTAGACCGCGAATGGTGTATATGGTTCCACCATAGTGTCTTGTGGGATGGTGGGCTCACAGAATCCTGGGAATGGTAGATGCTTGCACTGTTGCCTGGCTCGCCTATCAGTAGAGCATCAGTGAAAGTTGTGACGCTGGTTGCACTTAAGGCTAGTGGCGTAGAGCCATCTACTGTCGGTGTTTTGAAATGTCCATTATTCGACAGTGACGCGAAAGATCATGTACCAGGGCTCATGGGAGGGTGGAGATTGACACCAAAGCTTTAGCTACCAACTGACACGGTATCACATGGAGTAAAAAAGAATGCTCCGGATCAAGGATCTGTATCTATTGTGTGTTGTTCAGAAGGCTGATGCATTCGCATATCTACCAGGCACCAAGCGCAAAGCTTGGTGGCCAAGTCAGCATCCATATCACCATCTGCCGCACGTGATTCCCATCTACTCAATCAGAAATCTTCGCAGCATCAAGATCCGCTACAATGTCTTGGATCATTGAAACCAGCTTTCCTCTCTTCTGGCGAAATGCAGTCTCCAAAATGCGTGCGATCTCCATAAAGGCCATGCGGGCTGCATCAGTGTCAATTGCCCCAGCGTAAGTTTCCCAGATGGTCTGATAGTTAACTTCTAGGGCGGCATCACCTGCTGCGTCATTGCTCATTCGTGCGAATACAGAGTCAGGATGCACAATCTCCTTCAACTTCCGCTTGATAGAAGAAAGCACACGATGCTCATCCGCCGCTGTAATCGCCAGTGGTGATTCTTGCCAGCCCATGATGCGCTCGACGGTCTTCATTGAAGCCTTTGCGATTCGACCAACCGTTGCAATGTTCTCTTCCACTCGACTTTCCGCCAGTGTCGTGTCATCGTTGACCATCTCTGTGTCATCTCCAGTCATCTTCGCTGCGTTCATATTGTGAATTGCCACCATAAGGAACGGTTTGATGAGATTGTATTCCACAATGACATTTTCTTTGGACATTCCCTTCTTCAAGAGCAGGATCTGTCTAGGGCTCGTCTCTATATCTTTCCACATCAAAGAAATCTCTTGGAGCATGCCCTCAGCCTCTTCGATACCAAAAGTGGTATCCGGAACGACAAACGTGTGCAGATGATCGTTATCCACCGGCGAAAAGGTCACATCCCGGTCGACTTCCATTATCAAATCTTCCAGATCTTGGAGGAATACTTCATCATTCGACTTCTCATAGCATGCTATCTTCATCGATATTTCGTTTTTGAGGGAGACGGCGGGACTGAAAACCAACTTGGACAGATCCTGAGCACGTTGATAACGCACCCTCTTTTCCAACTCTTGCTTATCGGATGATCGGACCGAGTGATTGTGAATCAATTGATTCCATGCCCTTCCTCTATTCTTTCTGGCTGATGTATTGTCACGGAACTGAGGGAGATAGAATATATGTTCCTGCGGCGCAGCGTATGGAGTGCAGACATCCTTGGACCATTTTAGAAGGGCATAGCTGAACGTCTTCTCAGGTTTCTCCTCCAAGATTTTCACCACTACCATTAGTGGTAGTTGCTTATCATCGTATGTGATGATATTTTCTGGTTTAGGTATATTCGTACCTGGCGGGGTTTTAATATCGACGCCGAGGGCCTTCTTGCCGATCTTGTCATAGTCGAGATTACGCGGTATCCAGCCTACAAGGAGGAATCGGTACAGGCCAATGTCGGGCTCGGATGCTGTCTCTCTTTCCGAAAGCTCAAGCGCCACTCGCGATTCGGGCTCACCAGAGGAGGTGGACGATGCAGACTTGAGGACTGCTGTGTAATTCTTCGTGCTTTCTCCACGAGCATTAAGGATAGTGATGCCGTCGCGATGTTGTAGCGGATGCTTGAACGCGTGACCATGTATATTGTAGCAGTATTCTTCATTTTGCTTTGGCGGCTCGTCGGCGGCATGTGCAGCGGCGGCAGCCCTACGATTTCTGCGTGTAGCCATCGAGGGGATATCGTCGAGAGAGTATTGATTATAGAGCGACTAAACTCTCAGACAAAGAAAGAAAGATAGTGTAATTTCTGCGTAGTGAGGAATTGTATTTGGGAGGGCCGTCTCGTCGCGAGTGGCGAAATTTGTTGGGGTAGAGGTGAGTGAAGTGAGTGAAAGTCACGCGGGGTCAAGCGTCGGCTATATGTCTTCACCACCCACTGACCATTTGCCATTCACACACATTCTCTCCCCCTCCAAAAAAAATCTCCTACATTACCGTCCAAAACAAGGTATTCTCGGAACTATGCCAGTCTATTCGTCTAAAGTCAAGAAGTCGATGCCCTTCGCTAGCGCTGGTCAGCGTTTGGGTGATGGCAAGGTCATTCGAAAGCGCGGAATAGCGAAGTCTGTCAAAGGCAAGGCTAAACAGGCAAGTACTGTCAGCTACTCAATCGACAGTGGCGATTTATAGCTAATATGCCTAGATGGTTGACGACCACGACGACAAGGATTGGTCTGGCGACTTTGAACCAGATGCAGATCCTGACATCGAGGACGGTAGCGATGGCGAGGATGACAACGATAGCGATGATAAAGAAGAATTAGCAAAAGAAGTCTCAGAGCTTGCTGATGATGAGATGGAGATAGAGGATGTCCACGGTAACGTCCAAGTTGTCAAGTACGATGGCGACCCGGACTACCTATACCATGGCGGAAAGGATGAGCAAGTCAACCCAAAATTAAAGGAGGCGATTGAAGGCATGGAAGAGTGGAAGAAGAACAAGTATCGGTTTATCAAGCGCTTGAACTTGGTCATTTTGCGCGGTGTAAGCAGATCCATTGCTACTCTCCTCTCGTCTCAAGTACTCTGCTAACGCGTACAAGTCATCGGATATAGCTAAAGTTGACAACGAGATCGTTTCTGCTGAGGAGACCGTAAAAGATAACAGGATGGCAAAAAAGAATTACCTAATGATTCCTTGCCTGAACGGTTCATTTAACAGAACAAACATAAAGAGGTCGCGTTTCCGAGAGCTTCCAGAGGAGGAAAAGCGTAAGCGGGGCAGTAATCATCCATGCGAATGCATGGTATGCAAGAAACAGGCAGAATTCCAAGTTCGGTTGGATGGTATCATGGAGATGAAGCCAAAAGCCACGCGCTCAGGTAAGGGATTTGACTAGCAGAGTGGATATCGGCTCGGGGAAGATAACGATGGCTGAGAATGATGTCGACAGTGGTGATTGTGCTATACTACAGCGGCTCTATTTACCAGTGATAAGGAGTGTGGTCAACAGAGGGGACATTGGCTCGCGGAAGATAATGATGGCTGAGAAGGATGTCGCCAGTGGCGATTATGCCATGCTACAGCGGCCCTCTTCACCAATGAGAAGGAGTGGTCTTTTCATTATTCAATGCACAAGCAATATGAGGAGAGAATGTCATGTGCACTTATCACATTGTTTGACCACCACTGGCGATATCTGAGTCTAGACTCCTAATCTGTGTCTTAAAGCGAAGTTCCACTCGAGACTGAAACTCCACCCGAGACTGAAAATCCACATTCATCCCCATTTGTAGTCCTCATGCGTCCATCAAGAGCGAGTAGTGTATTGAGCTGATGATGTAGGCATGACTACAAGGCAGGTTCATTCGGTTGAACGTACATGTTCAGTCTCATCACGAAGGACATTCTCGCGGTTGACAGTGGCGATAAGGGCATCCTCGACTTTGGTGCGCAAGATGTTCGCCACCCTGGCCAGAGTGCTGGGGCAATGCATCTCTATAGCCCACCGATGCGCGTCGTTCCATCATGCCATCCCAGGTGCGTGCCATCTGCTTCTGAACCTCCGATTTCAAGCGACGTGAGTGGGCTTCCAATTGCTTTGACGGCTGGTTTTCTACCTGTGAGGCGACCACTCGCCCCACTCCTGTAAGTAGTTCGCCAATACTCCGGCCTGGTAAATATTTAGGGAAGGGCTGTCCACGTGACAGCTCCATGGTTCGCCCGAGAGAGCTTGCCACTAACGCAACCTGTCGTTAGTCTCCTCGTCTGATAGGAGCTCTCGAATACCCCGCCTTCATTCCTTCAATACTTCTTATCCGTCGTTCCCAACCTACCGGTTCTTACCAGCAGAGTGGATATTACAAGCTGATCACTCGCAAGATGGCTAGCCCTAGTGGATCGAACGCAGAGATCAAGTCAACACAGAATACGCAGTATGATAGCATTGGAGTTCGGTACAAGCAGATGCATGAGCTACCTGCTGTGCAGCCGGAAAGGCCTTCTGTGGTCGCCGCTTTAGGTGATATCAAAGGGAAGAGATGTCTGGGTGCGTTGTACTTTTCCTTCTACGGCTCCTATGTTTCTCTTATCCTATGAATTTCCTTTTGTAGAGATGCGCACGTGACATTGATATTCAATCACCGAGGCAGTGAAACATGCGAAGCATTTCCTCATGATAATGAATTATCAATTTGCTTTTCAATGCAAGCGAGAGTATATCGTTTTGATGGTAAATCTATAGATCTCGCTTGCGGTACTGGACGCTACACCCATCTACTCTTCACGCTCGGTGCTTCCTCTGTGCATGGCTATGATATCTCGCCTGCCATGATTGAGGGTGCTATTGCAAGCTATCCTCCCTCGGAATACCCGTCACTTCAATTTGCCGTTGCGGATTGTAGCAAACCAGAAAATCTTCCTGTCTCAGAACCATTCGATACCATCTTCGCGGGATGGTTTCTCAATTACGCGGGCACAGAAAGCGAGCTTGTTTCGATGTTTAGCGTGATCAAACAAAATCTAAAAGATGAAGGAAAATTTGTGGGGATAACGACAAATGTGAGCGACCCGAAGGTCAAAGAGCCAAAGATGGATTTTTACGGAGTGGACATCCTTGTCTTGGAACCTGAATACGCGGCTCCAGATACAGGCAATAATTGCGGTATCAAAGCAAGAGTTGTCGCGCAGACGGAACCACCGATACAGTTTGATGTATTCCAATTCAGACAAGAGGTGTATGAAAGGTGTGCTAAACAGGCTGGACTTAGGCTTACTTGGAGAGATGCTGTAGTACCACATGATGAGAGAAGGGAAGGCGATTACTGGGCAAGATGGTTAGAGAGGCCTACATTTGTGATCATTGAAGCAGTGAAAGACTGAGGCTGTGGTAGTAGCCGACGGAATTCAACATAGCTGCCACTTCACAATCTTATGCCACCATAAGCATGAAAAACAAAAAAAATGAAGACTGCTACATACTCACGGGCTCTTAGTATACCATGTTCTCCCACAATTTGGGAGGACAAAGTCGTATTCTAGAGTTTGGAGGATGTACCACCTCCACAGATTCTTCAGTAGTAAAATAGAAATGCTTGAGCCAAGGCTTTCATGCGACGCATACCATACTCTTGTCTAATACAATGTCCAGAGTGTACATTCGACGATAGAACTTACTGTCTTGTGAATTAGGTATACAATCGCAAAGACCCTTTGCGTGACGTTTCGTCCCATGTGTTGATTCTTTGTTAAAAGCCAGACCAATTACGCACGTTTTTTTTTTTCGCCTACATTACAGTTATCAACAACATCTCACTCACATCGTACAGATGCACAATGATTGTGCCGCTCTAGTCCTAATGACTATTAATTTTCCAAAATGGCCAAAAGAAAAAAAAAAAAAAAAAAAAAAACCAACCCAATGACTAAGGCATCGAAAAAGCAACGAATCCTCCATTTGACCAGCCCCAAGCCCAGAATGGCAGCAGCTCGGAGCGGCAAAGTCACTAAGAACATCTCGCCAAAACGGTCTGTAGATACTTCGCCCATCTTCAACAGCCACGCCTTGCCCGCTACAAGCCTCTGTACTTCCCTCACATCAGGCGCCATCACTGATGCAGGTTATGGTGTCGGCAGTCCACATGGAGGTGACATGGAAGCATTTCCAAGATATGTCGAACCTCTTCTTCAACCCGATGAACGTGGACGCAGCGAAGCTCACTGTATGCGCTGTTGCGAGCATTCTCTGTGTTGTGAAATGAAACACCGATTTAAGTTTATGGCCAAAAGAGGTTCTCGTAAGATACAGGTGGTGTGCAGTACATATGACATTTGTAGGATGGCTAGGCGGAGGAAGTTTAGGCTCCGGCCGCTGAGACAAAAGCCATGCTAAAACTTATGTTATATAAAAGCCGAGCCTGTGGCTAACGTAACGTCCGTCCCTGGGTCGCGGAAAACCCGCCGTGCCGCAAAATTCTTGGGGTACTTGCATTTTGAACTATGAAAACTCCACGCGCACTTCGTAACAAGCTGTAATTCGTAAATGTTGGGTACTGTAGTTACTTATGAACATCCTAGACTCCTCCCTACCTAAAAATTACGCTTTACACTATCGCCGCCATGCATTTTCTTTTACAGATAGCTCACTTCTATATTCAAATACCATACATCTATATACAGCGCTACAATTAAGCTCTTCTTGCTTCTAGCACTTAGGAAAGCGTCTTGTCTAAGCCTCAGACCTTGACTGCGATGCCTTACAGTGAATTTTACTTATTATTATCCAACTCGCTGAGATTATGGCTGCCAGGTCTATGGCTGTCAGCTCTCCAGGCGGATAGCGCCCTGGCATACACCACCTTGCAATCAAGGCTTCTGTCTTGATCACTCTACTTTTGAAATGGGACACGCTAAATCAGCGCCATAGTCACGCTTTACCAAAAGAAGCCAAGTATTGACCAGCGTCTCACTACAGCTGTTCAGCAGTTAACCATGATAATTTACAGCTTCTATAGCTTGAAAACGTCAGTCGTCAAGGACTGTACTATTATTGAAACAACATCAGGTGCAGGCTACATGTGCTATCTCTCCAGGCTGAGAGTTTCAATGGAAACTGGCTTATCAAGGCTCGCAATCACCGCCGTCAGCTTGGAGTACCGTTGACTTGACCGCCCGAAAACCGCCTCGACACCCTCCAATGCACGCTTGTTCATCTCCCGGGCTTGCTCTAAACGTCCTGTAGACGTATAGAGCTGACCAATATTCTCAAGAGTATCCAGGGCGGGAATATAGACCTTGGCTTGCAAAACGCCCAGTGACTTCTCAAATCCTTCCAGAGCTTGCTGGTATCTCTGCTCAGCCTCTTCCGGCTTCCCTTGCTTCATAGCAAGAAGGCCTAGGTTGCTGACTACCTTTAGCGTAGATGGATGCTTAGGACCAACGGCCCTTTCGTACCCTTGGAGTGCACGCTCAAACATATGTCCAGCCTCAGTGAGTCTGTCTTGCTCCATGCGAAGCTCGCCGAGGCTATTGACCACCTGAAGCGTTGAGGTATGCTCGGAGTGCAATGCTATTTCAAATCCATGCATAGCTCGTTGATACAGTTGCTCGGCCTCCTCGATGTTACCTTTCTTCTTGGATAAATCGCCTAATTTGTGAACTGTTTTGAGTGTCTTGGCGTGGTCCGGTCCGAGCGCCTTCTCTAGGCCTCGCAGCGCTCGATTGTACATCTGCTCTGCTAGCTCCAGCCTGCCCTGGTTCTGGTAGATGATGCCTAGATGGTTTACCGTCCTGAGTGTCTCAGCGTGGTCTGGTCCAAGCGCATTCACCCTACCTTGCAGCACTCGCTCATACATCTGCTCTGCTGCATCTAGCTTGCCCTGGTCTGCGTAGATGAGGCCTAGGTTGTTAATCGTCTCAAGTACCAACGTGTGGTCCGGACTAAGGGCCTTCTCATAGCCTCGCAGCGCTCGCTTGTACATCTGCTCCGCCATCTCTAGCTTGCCCTGGTCTGCGTATAGGATGCCCAGGTTGTTAACTGTCCCGAGTATCTTGGTGTGGTCCGGCCCGAGCGCCTTCTCAAAGCCTCGCAGCGCTCGATCATACATCTGCTCTGCCATCTCTAGCTTGCCCTGGTCCCGGTAGATGAGGCCTAGGTTGTTGACTGTCAAGAGCGTCTTGATGTGGTCCGGTCCGAGCGTCTCTTCCTTGCCTCGCAGCACTCGATTGTACATCTGCTCTGCCATCTCTAGCTTGCCCTGGTCCCGGTAGAGGACGCCTAGGTTGTTGGCTGTCAAGAGTGTCGCAATGTTGGCTGGTCCGAGTGTCCTTTCCTTGCCTCGCAGCGCTCTATTGTACGTCTGCTCTGCCATTTCTAGCTTGCCCTGATTTCGGTAGAGGACGCCTAGGTTGTTGACCGTCTCAAGCGTCAACGTATGGTCTGGACCAAGCGCCTTCTCACGGCCTCGCAGCGCTCGCTTGTACATCTGCTCCGCCATCTCTAGCTTAGCTTGGTCTCTGTAGAGAATGCCCAATTTATGTAAAGCCCATTCCATCCCGTCTATGTCGGCTACACCCTTCAAAACAAATCCATAACATCTTGCTGCATGTCCGAGTAGACGCCGCTGCAATGTTGAAGAATAGAGGGCATCTGTTCCTGGCACGTGCGAACCTATGCAATTTAAAGCTACTTTTGCCATCTCAGAGTTCAAGACCTGATTCAAAACATACATCGTCCACGAGTGAACGCAGGCATGCATGCTGTAACCCTTCGATTCTGGGCCGGTTTCCTCAAATGACGTATCGGCTTCCGCTAACCCGTGGTCACATATCAACCTTACTGCGGCAGTGAACTCGAGTTCGTCTTCCGTGAGTTGGCGCAACCATTCCGGACCGTCAGAACAACTTTTCAAGAGCTCGAACCAGAGATCTTGGTTGTCGAAGTACGCCCACAGCTCGAGGAGACGTACTGAAAACTCGTTCCGCTGCTTAATATGGTCGAGCGACAGTTGCCATGTCGTATACAGGGCCCGGTCTTCGTACGATTCTAGCCCCGGGCTCTTCTGCAACAGCCGCAGCCATGATGCTTTGTAGAGGCGAAGGTAGTCTTCTAAACTTGTCGCGACCTGGCTCAGGTAGGCTCCAGCAGTAGCCAGTGCTAGAGGGAGACCATCCAGCTCTTTGGCAAGCGCTGCAGCATTCGCATCTACAGAATTTAGCATCTTTCGTCTTCGAATAGAGTAGTTGGCAAACTACCTTCGGTAGTAATATTCCTTCCAGATGAACTGGAGAGGATCTTCAGGCCATCAGCCAGGTTACTAAGCTTCTGTATCGCGATCTGATGGCCCAGCTTGACGGCTGCAAGTCTGGTTGCAATAAGAATTGAGCCATGGTACGCTTCTGGAAGAAAGCGTTGGATGTCAACCACAGTGGGGTCGATGACTCCTGGAAGCTTGGGATTATCGTAGTTGTCGAAGACCATGAGCCACTGAGTATTCTTTGGCTGATCGAGCCAGCGCTTGACCGCTCCGACCACTTTGTCGAGATCCTTTTCTTCGTCGAGAACACCTAGCCCGCTTGATGGACAGTCCGTTGCAATCCTTCTCGCCGCTGTGACAAAACTCTGCTTGACCGAACCTCTGTCTTTGATGTTGAACCAGAAGATGGCCGAGAAGTCGGCCCGATGACGGACGGCGTATGCGATCGCGAGCTGCGTCTTGCCTATGCCGCCGAGACCGTGGAGAGTGACAGTCCGGCGGCCGTCACCGGGGCGAAGAACTTGGTCGATCTGGGCTAGCTCCTCTTCTCTCGCTACGAAGTTTTCAGTCTTTGACGCTCCAGAAAGGCTAAAAACGACTGAAAAGGCTTCATCGTCACTCTTTTCTGGACATGCGTCAATATAACAGAAGCTACAGTTTCGTATTGTGCCCAGTGGTCTATGTACTTACTCTGGCTTCGAGCCAATACAAGTCCATGAGCGGCCTCAACTATTGATTGAACAGCATCCCCAACAATCTCAAAGTCTTCCTCAGTGGGGCTGCCGAATTTGTTCATGTTGAAGTGCGTCCGCGATAGGGAATGTTTGCTGGTCGCATCGGAGAGATCAAGACAGCCGGAGCTCTCGCTGACCACAAATCTCTGCAATGGTGGTCAGCTTGGAAGGACATACAAAACGCTAACAAGCATACTATTCGATCCTTTCCACCTACAACCCTTCCAACGTTGCTTGATTTTAGTTCATAGAAGCACGCCACCTGGGTCTTGTTGTTATTTCGTCGTGATTTGCCGAACTGGTCGACCAGGTCTTGAAGAAACTCATTTTCCGGCTCCAGGATCTTCAGTATCTCTGGCTGGATATGATCGTCGTGATATTCACTTCGGGCCGCTGCGAGCATCTCCGTCTGGCTCATTCCTCCAGCTCCTCTAAACGGCGTGCCGAAGAAGATCAGGCCAGTCGTTGAGATAAATATGCCGGGCCAGTCGTCTTGGTGGGCTCGAGCATCGAGAAGAGCCTGTCCAGCGTGAGCCTGGTACAGCTGATCCCACGAGGCCTACTTACCTTCAGTACGACTAACCCGCCAAAGCAATGTGCGATGAAAATGAGCGGTCGGTGCGGGAACTTCTGGAAGTCATCTACGAGTCAGCAGTGTTGAGAGACGTTTGGCAGAAAGCTCGCACCTTTCTCTTCCGCTTCAGTGCTGATAGCAGTCGCTGTGCAACCGTGGACGTCCTCTGCCGCATCGCGGCTTCGCCGAACCAATGTGACTGGTATCCGTATCGCATGATCCGGGCATTCGGCGCCAACACTGGCAGCATGTCTTCCTGGGCGAGCCAGTTGACCCATCTCGGGGTGTCCTTGGTGCCGACATTTTTGCACCAACTGTCGTCCGGATGGGCTCCGATGCCGTGGATCGCGACGATGCTACGCCGTGTGAGTAGACTCGCAGGCAGGCATGAAGTTCGGAGCAGAACATACTCAACCGTCTGAGGTCGGTCTTCGGGTGGCTCACGGAGCACCTTGAGGCCGATCTCTTCATCCGTCACTAGTCGGGCCTAGCCGCATCAGTCTTGGTGCGCCTCAAACCTCCAGACCGCCTGAGCACTCACCATGGCTGGTCGGGAGACGCTTCTTCTTCATACCAGAGAGCAGAGTTAAGAGGGGAGGATGTGAAAATCTTGTCGCAGGACATCAGGCTGAGGCGTCAAGAAAACGTTGCGGGGTCTACTTGCATGGGACATAGCCGGGGGCCGCAAGGCTGAGATAGGAATCTTCTGCTTAGGCATATAGGATCCGCAAGGCCGAGTAGCATCGTTCAGTATTCCCACAAAATCAAACTACCTGCTGCCACCATACTACCGTTTTCCAAGCCCAAACAGCTAGTAGTCTAGAATTTGCTGCGAAGGCTGAGGAAGTCGTACACTGTGTTCGTAGATGTTGGCTGTTGCTTTATAGTTAGCCGTGAACTGCAATCAATACTTCTTACGAGCCATACATTTCGGTAGTCGCATGTAGAGAATAAGATAGTGTTAGGCATCTCTTTAAATAGTAGATAGTAGCATAATCTAAGGGCACCAGCACTGGTTGCTCGCTCTAATTAACTTGCGAAGGGTGGGACGTTAGCGCTGGCCAGGAGAGGAAGGTCATAATGAACTCTCTAGAAAGGCGCTCCAATCAGGTATAGCGTTGATCATACTGTACTTAGCTACAATTTTCAAATACATACTAAGCACGCAAGACTCTTGCGCTAAGACACAGATATACTATCGTCTTTCACTGCGTAGCAGGACACCCTGTATGGAGAGACACTATAAATACTTTCGATTATAACAAATTTAAATGGTGGCTAGAGAGATAGATATTCTCGGAATAGCAACCTTAGATTATAAAGCTTCTTTCATCTTAGTATCCTCTAAGTATTTGCTATGCTTACTGTATAATACTATAAGTTGCTATAAGTGTCGCACGACTGCCTCACTTTAGTCAGTGGTAGGTGCGTGAAAGGTTTATATATTTTGAAAAAAGTCCGTCATCTGATAGCTTAGTATACAATAATCCTATTCCGAGAGCCGTGCATGAATTTGAACGCACTGATAATCATACAATTGTAATAACCTCTATTGAGCTCCTATCCATCCAATCAAGGCCGTATAGTGATTGATACCCGCTAGACTGTCTCGCAATGCCAATTCGCCGGTATTCGCCAGGACCTCCAGTCAAGACTAGACATACGTTCTGCTGGAGTTTGAATAAAGTAACCGGAGCATTTTTGGGCACTCTATCTGAGCCCTCACTTAAAATGTAGTCCGCGAAAAAGGGTAGCTCTAGGTAAAAGGAACGGTTCCTCCTACCCGTTTGAATACCTAATTGATATCTCAATGGGTCATGCCTGTCAGCATGTGTCGATTTGGCTGATCCATAATCACTGACATAGAGCAACCTTGCATTGCGTACAAGTCCTCTAATTCTCAAATGGCCCGAACTTACTTCACCGAAAGGATTCTCTCCTGTAAGAGTGACGTTGCAGTTTGCTTCCAGCTCTGGGGGCTTTTGCCGGCGAGCAGCTCGTTCTTGCAAGCGCCGCTGAAGAGCTTGCTTGGCTTCCTTTCGCTCGTGCCAAGTCTCCGCAGTTCTCATGTCGTATTGAAGCCGCTCGATCTCATCGCCCTCGGCATGATCATCTTGATGATCAAGATCATTCCAGTAAGCGACCGGCCCATTCACTGAAGCCCAGGACCATGAAGGACCCGTAAATTTCTTGGGTCTACCGTGTCCATGTTCTAGCAGAGGGACTCTCCACAGAAGATCTCTAGCGATAGTTTTGAGCCATAGACCACAAGAGTATGTGCCTAAGATTGGAGACGCCATCATCGCTAAACCTGATAACGCGGGTAATCGGTCGGTCTCCTTGGATAGCTTGAGAGAGGTGTATTGTTCCACAATGCTGTGCCACTGGTCCGATATATGCTCCAAATGTTGTATTGCTCGTCGCTCGGCGCTCGCTTCTTCGTAGGATGGGAGGGGAAGTGACGCTATTTCTCCATAAGTAGCAGTTAGACTTAACGAGTTCGAGGTCCCTCTATCGGGGAAATCTACCAGAGAATCGTTTTGCTTGTGGGCACTCCTTTGAATGTTCTCGTCGAAATAAAAGCAATCCTCTCGGAAGACGTCGCGCGGGGGTTCGAAATTTGTTTGAAACTCGGGGTACTCGATGCGGTTTTGCGTATGGATTGGAGTCGCCATTGCTTGTGAACCCTCACTGAGATCACTATAGTCGCATTGCGTCGCGGTGCCGTCGAAAGAGATCAAATCGCGTGCTTCGATTTGAGAGATATCTTTTGGTTTCTTGCTCAGAATTGTTTTGAAAGATTCTATACGCGAGGCTGCGGTTCTAGTCGAGGCATCGGGCTGCAGATCGACCGGCTCGGCTGTACTGGCGACGAGCTGCAGCCGTCCCAACGGATCACTATCGGCCAGAATACCTCCGCACTCGCAAGTCAAATCCTCAAGACATTCCCAGACCAGCTCGTGCGAACAGAAATGTAGTGTTCTTGGCGACAGGTATCGTTCCTGCAAGACCCAACCTCGCGTGAGCAATGGGAAGGACTTCATAGAGACTTGCGTAGACCGCGCTTTCCAATGTTGGATCTTTTCGCGAACCATCACGGGCCCATCTCCGTTTTTCCGATGCAAGCGAAATTCTTGGACCTGTTTGCGTTGCATGGAAAAACAACCTTTGCTGCCGTTGCTGGCTGCCGTCGCCGCGAGGGTGAGATACGCATTCTGATATATATCTCCCATTCGGGAAGATTCGACCTCCCAATCTTTGGCGTTTTTTTTGGATAATACACAAAGAATCGACCCAGATGTGGTGGATCCCTAGCGTCAGTGTGAAGATGATGGCGTCCCGGAAGGTGGTTGGCAATGCTTCCCATGGCACGTTTTTCTTGTACGCCTCTAGGTTTTCGGACGTCGTGGTGCACGTCTGCTGAGAGCCCCAGCAGTGTGAGAGTGCGGTGTAACGGCCACTCTCATTCTTGTGCTCACTAACCTTAACGTGTACGTCTCCGCTGCTTAGTTCTTCGACGTACAAGGTTCTCTTAGGAAGTAATGGCTCCTTTGTGATCGCGCACGAGGCGTGCTGACTCAGACATTGTTCGAGAGTGGATTTGACCCACTGGACACCCTTCGTCAACACAGGATAACCAGTCACAGGCGACCGTCTCCGAATCGCTTCCCATGGTGGCTCCCACTCTAGAGCTAAGATTAGCTGAAAATTCAGCGCTTTTGTACCGTATGTTTCTCTGGAACAAATTTTGTCATGGAGAACGCTTTGGCAGCTTACCGCCCGTGTGATAGAATTCCAGCGCAAGCTTCGGCCTATCTGTGCGGAAATATACCTCGGCTATTAGACTATCGCCTCTGCTCGACAAGGCGTAAATGTACACGGACGATACATCTTTTCTCAGAGACCATGACGCATTTTCGAACTGCCGAACCCCTTCCACGATGAGAGAGCAAATGTCGCATGATTTGGACTCCTCTATGCGAAGAACTTGTTCAGCGGTCAATTCCAGCGCGAGTCTCGGATCATCCACATCTTTCTTCCTTAAATTGTAGCAGAGGCCGCATCGCGTATGTTGCGACGCAAGTTGATCGGGATGGTCCTCTGCCAGCTTCTTCTTAAGCACCGTGACCACATGCTTCAGCGCCATGAGGTATCGAGAGAGGCCTCGAAAATCAATGAGTTTGGGAAAATATTGAACGCTTTGTTATGTCTACAGAGCTCAACAATCACGTTGCGTCAGATAAGTAGGCTGGCCTCCGTTCACCGGTGATCGCCAGCATAGGGCTTGGCGCTCACGTGGTCTGATGTAGGGTACCAATGATCTTCATCTTCGGATAGTCTATAGAACTCATGTATAATCGAAGATATTTAGAGCAACTAAAAAAGTCAATGAGACAATGAAGGTGAGCAGTTCTGCTGTTGTCCGAAATTGCATTGACTCTTCTAGAGAGAAGTTCAGCTTGAGATTTCAATACTTTACTTCGTGATGATTGAGAATGCGAGTACGGTGATTCGCGCGTTTATGTTAACCGGTTAGAAGATAGGTGAGGGGCTTCCTCGAATAGGAAGTAATGCGTAGCGTGAAGAGGAGGGTTGGGCTAAACGTTGATTGCTTAGCAGAGAACCTCAGCCTTCCATTCGCCTGTGCCTGCACCAACGAAGTCTGCTATCAGCTCAAGTCTGCCAAGATTGCTGCCTGGAGAGCGTTCAGGTGTTGCTGAGCCTGCACTTCTAACCAGGTATCGTAGTCTGAATGCAATCGGATAGCAAGTGCATTGGACTGGACACAGGGTGGGTTATCAGGGAAATGGAGACAGTCGTCAATGCAGCATATTCTCAATTGCTTGCTGCATGGACATCAAAGCCGAATAAATATTTAGCAAATGGCCCGAAGCCGCATCTAGCCCGACTGAACTGCGGTTTTTCTTTTGTTGAGGCCGTATCTGTATTCCCAGTTGTGCTTCTTCTCTTATGATGTACAGTTTGGTTTGCATGCTCCTTATCAGGCTGCTAGAACAAGTATTGTAGAACGCGCATAGTCCTTTCGCTTTTCTCTCTCCGCGCTAGGCGCTTCTAATCCTTTTGCAGGCTAAATAGGGTTCGTTGTTTCGCAACCCATCGCTCACCCTGATAGGAAGCGTTCTGCCTTCCCCAGTCCCCTACCAGATTACGTCGTGTGCTGTCCGAAGTGGCAACTCCCACTCTTGATCTCTCTTCGTTTGCACGATCACAACATTCTGATTTCGCAAATGAGATGGCGAAGTCTGTATACAGTCAACTCTCGTTAGCGCGACACAGCTATTCCAAAAGGATTTGATCGCTGTCCCGAATTATCGCTCAATTGAGCTGTTAAAAAAACTCCCTTCTCTTGTCTATAGAGCCATATTATCGCCTAAAGAGTGATCCATAATGTTTTTGCTTAGATAGTTCTTATAAGTTTATATCCATGGTTGGGTGGAGAATTGACCGTGAATAGGAAGTTAGGTTTCTTACCGCTGCGAAGGTTCGAGAGACCTCTCAGTAGTGGCGAGATGGTTGGTGAGAGAACAACTTGCGATGACTTAATTATGCTAGTAGAGAGGCTAGATGACCGTCTATAGGCACATGGTTGTGCAGTAGCGATTTTGTAGGTAGTACTGGAGAGCTGGATTAAAAGGTAAGTTGGACCGCAAGATCTGTGGTGGGGCTCCACACACCTCAGACTGAGCTTTAAACAATATAAGTAACTTGAATTACACAGTTTTGGCTACGTGAGACGTGAGGGACTGTATTGTATATCATTAGAGGCACTGATGCACGTGGTAACCTTATGTGAATTCTTATGCACCCTTAGCTATAACGCTAACAGAAGCTCCTAGATAACATAATGAGGTTGTTGGCCACGACAGGGCCCCTTCGTAACGATTCACGAGATGCAAGAGCAGGTTTTTAGTGCTACAGCAGGGGAAAAGTTATCTGCATATTTAGGATTGCCTTTAGAACACACGTGAATATAGAAATACAGTAGACGTTGAGATGTGCGGGGAGTTTAAGTGGCACCCCTTATATTTCTCGTTACTGCGGTACTCTCGAAACCTAGGGATGTACGTTGATCACAAGAAGAGCGATGAATAGCTGATCTTTGATAATTTAAAAATCTAAATGCGTGCCTCAATCCACATGAACATCCTTGACCATAACCACCAACCGAAACCCAAACTTACTCCCCCAAAATCCAACCGGCCTCTCAAAACTCCGGACATCCTTCCACCCTCTCCTTCGCCAATACCCTCCATTGACCTCTTCAACAGTATGCAACCACAATCTCACCCTATTCCCTCCCTTCTCTATTTCTTGTCGCACAAGCTCCTCAGTCACTGCGCCCAGTTTGGGATTAGCAAAGATTTCTGAAACTGGTAAGAGTTGAGGGATCATACAAGCTTGAATACACCGTCCAGCCAACCCCATCTTTCCCCAACCTTCCGCCGTCGTGACAGCCTTAATCTCCCAACCCGCCTCCTCCTCACCCGCTGCGAGGACGCCATCCATATCTCCATGCCACTTCGACACGCTCGCGCTCGCAACAGGCTCATCACCGTTATAGACGGTTGCTATGAGACCGTCAGGTCCAAGCATTTCGTGGATTTCTGCTGCGCGCGTGAAGCGGATAGGTGTGTTGTTCCAGAGCTGTGAGGAGTAGACAGAGGCATTGTCGTAGCCTTTGTTTATGAATGATGATAGGGAGGCGGAGAGGACGGGGTTCTGGACGAGGGAGTTGGCGTAGAGGGTACGAGTGATCAAGTGTGCAGATTGTGGGATGAGAGATGGAGTTGAAGGTGGGAGTGGGGTATCGGTTGTGATTGGTGGGGGAAGCTGAGTACGCATTGCTACAGGAGATTTGAGAAGGAAGATGGAGTTTGCTTGATTTTGATGCCAAATGGGTCTTTACTTCCGGACAGTTGTTACGCATCGATGTTTTAAGGAATTGTTATTGTGGACGTATGTGACTCAACCCGGAATCCTACTCGGCATCGCATTGGGGAACGTGGGGCTTGCATTCGGATGCAAACCTTTTTCTTCCTTCGGTTAGCCGATATACAACTTGGGCTGCATGATCATTGATAGGGCGCAGCCATGCAGAATACGGATACCATCGCACTACATTACGTGCGACGCGACAAGTATGCGTGATCAGCTGACGCGTTGTTCAACATTTCCCAGTATCTGTGTACCGATACGGTGCGATGTAATGCCGATTTGAAGGCACAGATACAACGTGAGAAAGTTCTCCAGAGGACATGAATCGTTCTAATGATGCTCAAACTATTGTGCGCACAAGACTAAAACTATTCAATCCGATGCAAAGTGTTACAGGTCCTAGTCGTTATACACAGTCGCCTACTGCTCGCCCATGACCTCAGCAACTGCCTCAGCCTCAACAGCCCTCCTCGGGGGCCTACCTCCACCGAAACCGCAGTACTTGCAGCTACTAACTGTCAGTCTAATTTTCGTGGAAACTATGGATAGTAGAACTCACGTGTCGGGGTATCCAGTCCATGGGCTGTTGGGGTACGGCTTGCCACCGGTGCTAGTCCACATGTTGACCGGGATCGGGTTTTGCTTAGCCTTGGGGTTGACTCCCACATCGATTGTCGCGTAGAGACCATCTTCAATTTTGCTTCCAAGGAGCGAGATCTTCATAACCGGGTCGTCGCCGCCCTGCTTGCCCATGTTGAAGAGCATGTCTTGCGCATTCAAGGTCTGGGCCTGCTTATTGGTGTTGTAGGGAGAAGTCTTCTCGACCTGGCCGAGGAAGTTCTGCTCAATGTAGAACTGGCCTACGTGAGAAATTGTGCCGCCTTGGATGGTGTTGTTGGGGAGGAGCTTAGCACCATGGTGAATGATGGCTACGGGCGTTAGCTGTTATTTTCATATGATGAAATATCTATGATCTTACTGTGGAGATGGTTGGCACGGCCGACGTAGTGGCCTGGGATGAGAGTCTTGAAAGTGGCAGTTCCGTTCGCGCCTGTGGGCTGCAGGCCACGAAGAGCATTGCTCACCAACGAAGATGGGCCGCCATCACCGTTGCCACGTGCCTGAACACCAGTGTATACGCCCTGATCCGGAAATTAATATGGCCATGTTAAGGGGGGCGGAAACTCTTACAGTAGCGTTTGTGCCCCACAGCTCAACATATGCGTCTGTTACAGGCTTGCAGCCCGAGGTATCGACGACGTTAATGTCTAGATGGGTGATGGGACCGCCTTCTGTGTTGAGAAGATCTTGACGAATGAGTTCGCCAATGACCCCTATTTTCGTAAGCATACATTCGTCGAAATTACCCTAGACGACTTACAGTATGGTCCCTCAGTAGCCTCAGGGTCAAGAGTGCAGGCAGCATTAACGCCATACTCTTCCTCAACCTCGCCGATATCACGACGGACGATCCTGTCTCCGGGCTTTGCGAAGCCTGCCTCGACTCGGAGCTCGTGGAGCCGGTTTTCACGCCTTACGTGCTGTTCCCTCACCCATCCACTCTCGATGAGATCCCTCTTGCATGATTGAATATTCCGGCGTTCCGGGTGGTCGAGATGGGCTTGCCTCCTAAGGACCTCCTTGTTGACGTTGCCGCCCGGATGAGCGACAGCTCCAGTGGCCAAAAGGGCAGCGGTGATAGCCTGGGAGAAGTGAACCATCTTGACTCTCTTGACGACGAAAAATCTGATTCCTGGCTAGAGTGAATGCACAGCAGTCTCGGCGAAGGACAACTCCTGGATTATTATATTCATTGAATTCAACATATGTTTCCGGGACCTGGAAGGAGAGTGCCGATGTCGATATGGACACAAGGATCTTACGTGCAGTTCTTTGCCTCTCACTCATCTCCATCCCATTCCTCGAAAAACTTCTATACTGCTACCTGCCTTTTGAAATTGCGAATCATAATCGCAATGGCGGTGATAGGTCGTGAACGAGGGTGCCGAGCCACACGTGCTTCGTCTTGATTAACATTTCATCAATAGCGAAGATCATGCAAAGACTGGATATCTGGGGTACATGGTAGCACTAGGAAAAGCTTGACTGGATAAATGGTGAGAGACGGGCGAAGCCTATTCGGAAGATTAGCCGGGCCTATGGAGAAGGCAATCTTACAAAGTCGGTAGTTGGGGACAGTGAGGGGATGTGTTGGAGAAGCGAGGTTGATGAGGGGATGACGACTAAGAGCGAATAATATATAAGAACGTTAGTACTTTTAATTGAGGACGAGGCGACTTGATCGCGATTGGAGCAAAGACGCGGTCAAGCTTGTAGCCGCAAAAGTCGACACGTGCTGTTCTTTAGACTACTTTGGTACAACGAAAATTTCTAGACTGCTATTGAAGCTAGGCCAAGAGATGAGCGTGGAAGGTGACCATCCGAATAGTTGAGGTGGTGTTGATCTTGGAGCGAGAATGAACGTCTCGAAAGCCACACTCCTGCTTGCGCCGACCAGGCGAGACCTAATTTGACACACCGCTGCCGGCATTTGGCTCTACCCCGCAATCCCGAGAGCCACAGCCGTATGCGAGATTGATATTGCGTGCAACGTTGGTACACGTGCGGTCCGATCGGGTTAACATCACTATATGAGTATGCGAGGAAATTGGGCGCACAGAGCTATTCCGGGAGCCTCGTATCGTGAGCGGCAATACAACCCGCGATGAATATTGTAACAAATTTCTTGTAAAAGGGCGCAAGCATTCTAGCCGTAGCGATTGTAGGAGGCGCAGGCATCGGTGGCGTCAGGCCGACGTCTATGAGCGGTAGCCAGTGATTTCGCAGCCGAATGGCATCATGAGACACATCCTTGGATAATGGCTCCAACCCTGCTTTATTCGGATTTCTCGGCACGATGGGCAGCATCTCATAAGCCCAGCTGTGGCAGCGGTGGAGTGATATCCTTCCATGTAATGTGTCTGCCTGGTTGCATTCCCGCATGTTAGGAGAATGAAAATTGACGGGCGTACACTGCGAGAGAGAAGTGATTCGGGAATGCCGCTATCCTAGTAGTTATCGACGATTAGAATAGTGTTTCATAGGATACGCATTTCTCCGAGAGAGTCAACGTGGACTCAGAGTTGGAATGAAAAAGAAACGGGGCGGAGTGGATGAGGGGAAAGAAGAGTAAGTTCGAATAGTCGTTGTAAAGGGGATTCTAGCCATGTCGGGCCCAGAGCGAACCATAAGGGGAACCTCAAAGTCACCATCGTCAATGCCTGTGTTAAAATATGTCGCAGGATATTGTTTATGAAGGTTGGTAAATTCCTTTCGAAAATATCTACATCGAAGATAAATGCGTCTACAATGCTGACAGCACATCTATCAAAGCTACTGGCAATCAGCTCTCTACGCCCGACTGAAGCACTGCTTTGCCAGCATGCTGTCCTCACTTCCTGTGGGCCTCAAGCTCAATTCGTAGTTTGACTGGAAGCTACCTGCTGCCCAGCCAGTGTATCCAAAGTATACATCCGCGTTCTTGTCCATGTATCTGAGGGCGGCGCAAACATCCCTCACACAGCTATCCGTATTGCCACCGCCAATCTCACCAACAAAAGCCATGCGCTTGTTCGTCCTCAACCAATCAGCCAAGGGCGCAAACGTGTTGTCAATACTGTCACCGGTACATTCAGTCGATTTGCCGCTGTTATCGGCATCTAGGTAGCGGTGCACTTCAAAGATAAGATTATCGGTGCTACCGTCGGGGTTCTTGACCTTTGATAGTGCCGGCGCGCTATTCGTGACGAAAGCACCAGCAGAAGCGAAGTCGTTGCCGGGGAGAAAGATATAGTGGGAGGATGCGCCTGCGTCGCGGATAGCCTTCACGACGGCCTGCACCGTATCGGCCCACTTATCAATGTCCACTTCATGGGGCTCATTCATGATACCGAACCCAACGTTCTTGGAGCCTGCATAGTTCTTCGCGAGCCGCGTCCATAAGTCGGTGAAGTCGTCATTGGACGGTCCACCTTGGCCAATGATCCCATTGTCCCAGCGGGCGTAGTTGTGTATATCGATGATACATAGCGCACCTGTAGCAAGGCAGCCTTGCATGAGTTTGTCAAAGCTTCCGAAGTTTGTAGTGTCGAGGCTACCGCCGACCTGTGCATTGACTAGATACTGCCATGCAACCGGAAGGCGGAAAGCGTTCAATTTGTCGTCGTTGACGAAATGTTGCATTTGCGCGATACCGTCATTCTCCGCCGTGACCGGGCCGTAGGTTTTCTCCACAGGGCACTTCCCGTCAATCGTGCAGGCGAAGTCGAAGCCCGCGATATTGATTCCAGCATACTTTGTTTGGTCGGAAGACCCCGTAGGCGCTGAGGCTGCAGAACTAGTGGCAGTTTTGGCCAAGGTTGCAAAAGTCGTGGGTGTATCTTGAACCTGAACAACAGCATCTCCAGGAACGCATTGAGAATACCATTGGTCCTTCTGACTGCAGACCGAACCATCAGCGCAATTGGTAGGTCCGGTATAATATTGTCCCCCACATTGAGACCAGACGGCTTGCTGGCTAGCAGCACCCATCACCATCAAGGCAAGGAAAGAGAAAGTTGAGCGCGTCATTTTGTTTTTGGGTATCAATCAAGCAACAAAAAGGAATGTAAGTGCTGAAAGCACGAGAATGGAAGTGACTGGTAAGAGACGAGCCCTGAGATCCGAACAATGTCCCATCCGGTAAGCATACACCGAAGCTCTTATATTTGAATGTATTCTCATTACGGCAACTTTCATTACGGCACACTCGGGGTTCAGGTGTTGGCTGTGTTGCGATTGACGGGTAACCAACAGGCGGAGTAAGATCTATTTCTACCTTTACTCCATTCATGTTGGGGGCTGTTTCATGATGCGAGCGGCGACGGGATGAATACCGACGAAGATTCATGATATGAGTATTGAAACCTTTTAAAAAAAGTCCAGCATTAATGTACAATAGTCCGACGAGGGAAGAGTAACAATCACGGTGCTACGCATGCTGGTGATTAATTTTGCGAGTGATGGTAGACGTTGCAACATCGCGAACGCGTTCCTGATCGGCGGGGGCTTAGATCTATACCTCTTACCTAACGCCGCCTAGTTGCCCCGGAGGATCACGCTTAAGACAAAAATAATCTTGCAGTGGGGTGGTGGAGATATCCCGAGTACTTTTAAGATTGAGGTAAAGGGTCCGCTACTTTAAAGATGTGAGTTAGCCACGTGACATTACCTATCCCGGTCTAATGACGCAACGCGTCCAACCGGCACGCTCCTTCAACCAAGGTCTAGACGGCTGTCAGATATGTCGCCCCACACGTTTCCACCGATCTTCAAATTTCCTTTTTAGAAATCGAAAGTCAATGATCATTGCTTGACCAGCATGGCAGCCCTTGGTTTAGGTCTTTTCCTCGGCGGTTCTGTCGTGGCGATCCCCGTTGTGACTGGCGTCGCAGAGGGTGTCGAGCACCAAAAGAAACAGAATGAAGAAGCCGCGAATGAAACTCGGATGATTAAATTCAATACGCTTGTCACTTGCGAAAGTGACGATGAGCTTGCGGACGAGGTAGACAAGGGCATTTTAGTCATGCGACATGGCAAGGTACATTTGCTTCCATCTAAACCAGCGTCTTCCTGCTGATACTAGGCGCGATGCAGGTCTGGGTTGTTCCACGCGATGAGAACAATAAGCCTATACCTCCCATCTCGGGAATGAACCCACCCCTCCACGCCTTCGCCGGCTTCTACATTCAATACCCTGATGACGACCGGTTTCCTCCTGAACGCGGCCTCGTCAGCACAATATCCGATGATCCCCCCATGCTAAATTGGATCTATGTCGACCGAGAGACCTACGAACTACGCTTTGGAAATCGCAGTGCCTCCATTGCTCACATAGTTGGCGAATGGGACTGGACTGAAGACGAATCCTGCCTCACTCTTGACGGTTGGGAAGGCTTCGTCGTCATCGACGAGTGGGATGGCGCGGATGAAGATGACACGACCGAATGGGGCAGAGATGGACTCAGGTGGGCGGTTTACTATGATATCGATGATAATGGACTGAAGGGAAGGAGAAAGAAGAGGGATATGCTGGAGATTATCCTCGAGAGAAAGCTTCAGAGTGAAGAAGAGCAATTGAAGCAGATGGAGAATGCGAATAAGAAGATGCAGGTCAAGAGCCATGGAGATATGAAGACGCAATTCTCGGCACCGGCAAGAGAGAAGAAGCGAGGGGAGTGGGGGAGGAAGTAGGAGACACCCAATCAGGAGTCAGTAGGCCTATTGTATGATTACAGGAAACCTTTTGAAAGCAGAAAGGGGGCTTCCATGATTGGTAGGAGTGGATTGGCATTTTCCCACGGAGCCAGATTCACCCAATGAGAACAGACTAATCGAGCTCTCATGATGAGTACTAGGAGATCTATGAACGGTCGGAAGTCTTTCGCGAAGGTATCAACAAGAAAGATGGAAGAATCGAGGCTTACATATATCTATACATCCCGAGCCATCGCATCCCCTCAGTACTGGAAGCTTCTTACCCACGACGACGGAACAACGCTCGCCCGGCCTAATCTTCACAGGGACAATCAGGTGCCCAAATCGCCCTACACATCGTACACGTAGTTTCCCTCTCATCCTCAATACACTGCGCCCTCCATGCCTCCAAGCATGTACGATGCATCGTTCTACCGCAACTGTCCTTGCACCATACTTGCTCATCTCCATCCGAAAAGTCATC
The DNA here is from genome assembly GCA_030378425.1 of Periconia sp. TS-2. NCBI lineage: Eukaryota > Fungi > Ascomycota > Dothideomycetes > Pleosporales > Periconiaceae > Periconia > Periconia sp. TS-2. The sequence continues at coordinate 2,170,619 of JASNQO010000001.1, read as the reverse complement.
CAGGCAAACAGGACATTGACTATCGATAGCTCGACGTTGAACATGGATGCGCATGCAGACTCTGGCTGGAGGATTTGAGGAGCGAATTATCGAAGTTTGCGAGAGGTCGAGAGAGGATATGTCCGAGGTAGACACGCGGGAGACGGTAGCACTGTTGGCAGATGCGTAATCAAGCTCAGCAAGGCGGCGTTCAGCGGTGCGAAGCGCTTCCTGCATAGCTGCAATGGTTTCCAGCAGAGTTTCACGTTGTGTATGGACAGGAACCGGTGCCGTTGAGGATGAGGAGGACGAGCCGGATCTAGATGCCGACGATGTTGTGCGATGCGAATTTGCTGGGGCGGAACTGGACGTTGACGATGCTCTACCCCTTGGAGTACTTGATGATGTCCTTAGTGCTGGGCCTGAATTTGATGGTGTAGGAGATGTTGTGTGATGCGAGGTTCTAGATGCCCTTGATAGTGATCTAGACGTAGAGCTGAGAGTCGAAATGACAACTCCAAAAGGATATTCTCTCTCCATTCTCTCAGCCCATTTCTCCACCACTTCTCTTGCCTGGTCTTGATGGTATCGCGTGCACAGTGTATGACCAGCGAGCCTCGATAGCTTCAGTCGCAGTATTTCTGGGTCAGGTTGTTGTGTAGAGATGTCTTGGAGTATGGTATGGGCTTTCGTCAAACTGTAACTATTGACGGGATTAGAGCCTAGTCATTTGCCCTTAGTTAGCATAAGCTCGCAATGCTTGCTGGAAGTCCTGATTCACGAACATCTGCGGCCTTTGGATCGCGCGTGGCCTATACAACGCTCGTCATATTGCCAAATTTCGAGCGTCGATTTGGGGTCCCACAGCGGTAAAGCCTCGGAGTTACGAAGAATTGACGAAGTGGTTGTCCGAGAGCTGGAGCGATGAGATGTCATTGCGTGACTTATAATCGGATATTGAGCTGTCTAATCGAAAGTTGGCAAACGAAAAGGGCTCCATGTTTCGGAGAATGACCATACAATATTTATATTCCTACACGGAGTCCTCACTTCGCCAGACACATGTCCTGCAGGCTTAGACATTCCTCCATATTTCCTATTAGCCTTAGCCACCCTCTCCATCAATTCCAATCATGCGCACTTGTGGCTGTGTACCTCATGCTTCATATTCAGCCTTGCCGACTTCAAGCGGCAACTATCACATGCATCCCGTCGCACAGCTCACGCCACTCAGAACCCAAAGTAGTAACCATGTCGCCGGGAACTCGACCAAGTTTGCTTCTTTCTCCGGTGGATGAGGCCGCAAAGTCCATTCTTTCATGCGTTGTGAAGGTGCTGGGTGCAAGCGCTAAGACAGATGTTGAGGCTGGTGCGGCACAGTCCGCATCTTATTGGCTGACAAACACTCACGTACGCCCGGTGGTATGTAAGAGGCATGGGGCCGATACGTCGAGAGTTTCTCGTTGACCATGGGGGAGTCGGCGCATTGAACGCGCAGAGTTGATGACGCCGGACGACGATGCCTAAGGCTAGTGAACGGAGCCTTGGCCGTGAGTGTCGACTACAGAGGCGGCAGCTGCAGACGCATCTCGAGTGTCAAGTACCCTTCGCGGACCTAACACCCTGCAGATAGGGGAATCGCGTCAGGCAAATGAAATTCCTCTTGATCGCATAGGCTAACGTACCAGCAGCCGCAAATTGCGTAGACGGAACACCATTGACGGGAGTTCTTGGACGTCGGAAGCACTTTAGGATCAAACACGTATTTTTCGCTAGGAAGAACTATTGATATCCATAGATAGCATAGGACATTCAGGTGTTCTAAAAGGAGACGAAGAAGTGGAGTACAGGGAGGAAACAGACGATGATGAGTCCAGAGATGGCTCAGGAGATGGTGAGTAGAGAGAGTTGGTTGTGGATACAAGAGAATATGAAAGAGCGCAGAAAACAAGATTGGAGCGCTTACATTAGTTCCGTATTCATGAGGTGGCCAGGGTTTCTTTTGATAAAGCAAAGGCATAGTATGGACCTAGCAAAGCACTAGCCACATACTCAACAGACTGGGTTCGGTCTCTCCTCTTGAAATCACTGACGGTGAAGCTACCGCATGGTACTCATGTTTTGCATCGAAATTAACAATTCAAAGATAATTCCATTGCGTAATCTCTAGGTTTTAACAGGAACCTGTGTTACGCATTCACAATTCAATTTCTTGTAGGTATATAGAGACAGTCTATTAATGTTCCTAAATTTATGTCGCACGTCCACAACCATGGCTAACACGGCACCCACAGATCTTTCGCGCAACGATAAGTACATCCTAGTCACTGATACTGACCATCACACCATACTGCTCAATCTTTTCCGCAACCGATGTAAGCAAGCAATGACTATCAGTACTCCGCCTGGAGACAATCCTAGATGTCCGCGCTGCTGGCATGATTGGGTTGAGCTTGAGCCGCCTAGTCCTGTAATCAAGACTACTTGCGGTCACTATTATCATGAGGCCTGCTTGATGCAGTAGTTTATGCCTGGCAATGATTGGAGGGAAGGGAATGTCACGTGTCCTTCCTGTCGGCAGGATATTGTTGATTTTTCTAAACAACGTGCGGAAGACCGCATAGTCGAGATTAGTACGATTCGCAATAATCGCTTCTGTGACGCTGATCATGAGCTTCGCTTCTATACTCTAATGTCAATACCTTTCCTCTCTGCGAAGGAGTCAAACGAGGAGTATGAGAAGCTAGATTGGAGGCAATTCCAATATGGGGTTCTGGATCACTGGCGCAGACGATTCGACCGCATAGATTCCTTGGAGCATGAGCGCTATCCGTTAGAACTGAGCGATAGCGCGGTAGAGTGCCAGGCCATGAGAAACTTACTATCGCTTCCGGACCTACTTAAAGGTCCGATCAGCAAGTTCGTGCCATCGGATGTCATTTGCAATATTCAACCATTGGCTAAGCGCGAGTGGCCATACTATGGTAGCAGGCTCGATGTACCACAGAAGTTGTACGATTCTTGGAAGGCTACGCTGTGGACCTTAGAAGAGAAACGCTTCTTCGAAGTCGCGAATCCTGAAATAATGACCAATACTTCCCAATTAGCCATCAACGACTTAATTACTGGTACACGGCGCAATCGCCCTGTGTCTGTATCAATACCCCAGCTTCACCGCTTTGTAATTGACTGGTATGGTTATAGGACCAATAGGATCGAGGTACCCCAGCCTGATCACCTCGACTACAATGGCAAACTCAGGCGAGGGGAGAACTTTGCAATTGATCGGTTTGGTTATGGGACCGAGGTTGATCTTTGCGACAAGAACCAGCGGAAGAGGTCCTTGCCTGATTATCGCATAGTCGTTCGCACCTTTCCTTGGACCTCGCTCTACACAGAAGTCTTCAGGCATCCAGAGGAAATTCAGGTCGTTATATCGAATGGTTTTAAACTAAGCCTGAAGTTCGTTTTCAAACTTGAACCTGCCCGTGAACCAGAGGAAGACTTCTCGGATGCGCGGTGCTTTTTGTTCAGCAGGCCATTACAATTCGTGGTCCCTCAAGTAGTTCCCCTCGAAAAATACTTTGAGCCGTCTCTATTTGATGAGAGGAACCATATCATGGGAAGGCAAATGAGCTTTGTCTTACATGGATAAGCTGAGTAGATGTACAACCTCTCAGGCGGTATTTCATCAATGTAATTCAAGGCGCACTGTGCAATAGATGGTATAATTTAAAATTAGAGGAAGCGAAGTTATCGCGTCACATTTATCCTATGATTGATAGCAAAGCTCGAAGCCCGTTCTATCTTTCCGGCAAGTCATATCTGTTCTTGAGCACCCTTCCTTTACAGCCAATCTTGTCCGCAGCGATAAGGCTTTATCATTTCTCTCTCCAATACTTCCCTTTGCGTTGGAAGTTGCATTAGGAGCTCTATCAATTTGAAACAAGAGATGAGCGTCCCAGTAACCCTGCACGAAGGTTCGATTTGCCTCAAGACCGGAGCAATAGCTTTTAGCTGCTTGGGTCGCATTGAGACGAACTGAGAAAGGTCCTCTCCTTGGACCTGCAACGTCGAGAACTCTCTTGAGATTTGTCGCCTATCCATACGTCAAGTAAGCCACATATAGCATTAAATTAGTAGTATGAATGTAACATACCTCAACACCCCGATCATGCTCAAAATATATCGCGACATCGATCTTAGCTGTCAACCCTTCGTCTATTGACAGGTCTCCACTTATTTCCCAATCACCAAGAAGGAATTCAGAGATATTTCCCTTCTTGTGAAATCCGGAACCAACCCATTTTTCCAGCGTAGAACGAGAGGCATTTATACCAGGTCCAACTGCAGCGAAGCTGTCGGGATTTGACGATGCCGTGGAAAGATCAATTTGTAGGATGGAGTCATCAAGTATGCTGGAAGTAATGTTGAAAGGATCGGCCCAACTGATTCCGTTCAATTCAAGCTGGCTAGCTGCGACAGCTGCGAAAACATTGGATAGCAAATAAACAATCGCTGGAGCGAAAACAAATTTTCTCTCTAGATTCATAGTAGGTAAAACTCGAAATACGTGATTATCGCCGAGTAGAAGTTATTGTATGAGGCATCCGCTGTGGTGTATTTGTATGCGATCTGGGAGGTACGATCCATTTCGATAATGGTGTAACCCTTGATCTCCTGATTACACTAATGCACTGAAGAAGGAAAATAGCCAAATTGCGACCTCATTTCTACATCCATACTTTAGCCCGATGCTGTGTTGTAATACTCGTATTCGCGATATGAATTTGCATGTACAGAGGAGTAATCCGCTTGATGGTATGATTCCAAGAGTTTCAATTCTATGTTCAGATTGTAATGAGTCTTAGTAACGCCTCGATCCTCAACTCTGAGAGTTTTTCGTATTGAGGTCTTTCAGTAATGCCATTTGGCACCTCGCATCGCTTTTTGAGTAGATAGACCTATCGCAACCATGGGCCTCTCACTCCATTTCCAGGAATGCCTAAGGCGCGCGTGTTCCGGATCTCTGCGTATCAGATATCTCTTTTGTGGTTGAAATAGGCAATATTCTGAAAAAGGTATATTGCCGAACAGCAAATTGTCTATTGTGTGTTACCCCATTCGTCTACACGCCTGGGAACGTTACAGTCAATTTCTTCGAGTCAGCCTCGCGCATATTAGGTGCAGCTACCATAAATTTCTCTCTGGCATTAGAGGCTGCAGAATGGAGGGTTTCTTGGACAGTGAAGCATTCCTTGAATTGGAAATATAGCGAGGTTAGTGGGAGGGTGCCCACCTATTGTATTCAATTTCCGCGGTTCAAGGCAACAATTTGCGATAACCCAAGAAGGGATATAGTGTACACCATGATCTACCACTCCATTGGAGTCTGTTCCATACAATATCGACAGCGAATCTATGGTGACTATGAGTACAAAAAAGACATAGATCATGTGAGGTCGGGATAATTTGATCTATCGATGCATCAACAGTGCGAGGTTACCTCTGGGTGCTACCCAATCCTGCTCATGTTGGGGGCACCCCTTGTATCCTGCTATATAACAGCACACTACTATAAAGCCTACACTGCAAGTTCTTATTACTAGCTTGTATACTCTGACTCTCTATGCAAGCGTTCGCTAGCTAACATGGAGCGGAGTTAGCGGCCCCGGCTCACTTTACTAGTAATATGTGAGGAGAATACTCCAGCGCTTAGTCAAATCAAGGTGATTATCGCTATATAATGGCTACGGGCTCGCCTGAGACTAATGTATCGCAGAACAATTACAATTTACGAGTCTCTGCTACATTCAAACATGCAAGCTCTCATCCCTCTCACACTCGTATGCAGCCTAGTGGGCTACTCGGTCGCCCACTTCACCACGGCCCATCTTCTTGTAAACGGTACTGACACTGGGCTTTGGAAGAGTGTACTGTAAGTAATATTCTTACTCTCTTGCCACGAACACTTGGTTCCACTCACCTTTTGCTTGACCATGGCGAAGAATGACTGACTTTTCCAATTGCAGCGAAGTAGCCGTGGAAGGGAATCCCCCTAACGGCGGATTTCCTGATGGTGTTCACTTCGGCCAAATCGTTCCACAATATACATACGATCTATTCACTAATAATATCACTTGCGGACGTGATGCTTTCAAATCGCTCCCTAAAACAGAGGTTGCCGATGTAATCGCGGGAAAAGAAGTCGGGTTTAGAACCATGAGCGACGAGGAACTCGGCATGAAGGGCGAATCTTCTTATGGGTAAATGGGCTTCGCAATGTCAGGTAACACGTGCCTGAATATGAGTCACTAATGTGTAGCGTAGACAATTTTACCATCCTGGACCCGCACAGGTGTGGCTCTCTCGCGCGCCGAACGATGACTTGAAGAGCTATCATGGCGATGGGGACTGGTTCAAAGTTGCATATGCGGGACCAAGGACAAACTATGACTGGAAGCTTTGGAATGAGCTAGGCAGAGTCACTGATGCATGTCTCCAACCTGCTGCTCTCTTCGGTTTGAGCTAACTCGGAGTCATCTAGTTCAACTTCTCGCTCCCTCAGACAACGCCACCCGGCAAATACCTCATGCGCTTTGAATATTTTATGCCTACTTCGGGACGCAACTACACGCAGTGGTTTATCAATTGCGCACTCGTGAACATTATCAGTCCACCTGGCGTGACTCCGGGTACCCCGCAGGGCTTTGCTAAGCACCCTGGCGCTTATGATGTTGATGATATAGGTGAGTATAGTTGGGTCTTCCGCTTGGGAATGCCTTGAGCAAGTCACAAGTGTGATCTAAAATGTGGCAGTATTTACTGATATTATAAATAGGACTTTGGGTTCCGTTCAATCAAGATGCTGGTATGCTCCCGAAGGAGCAAATGCGGATATTGGAGTACAAAGCTCCTGGTCCCGCACTCTGGACGGGTTAGAAAATAACTGGGCACTGTTACAAAGGTTTCTGTTACCAGAGTCTATAGCGCTCTTATTTGTAGTGAAAATGATTGATGACTCAAGTTGATATTGAACAGATAAGTCTGTTGGCAATTGCATTGCAAGAACGAGACTCAACGTAGGGGGTGTAAATTCACTTCCTTATGTACCAACTAACTACTGTGAACAAGCAATTTAAAAAAAGTGTTTCATAACCCTTTGTATGTGTTTTAAAAGCGTCAAACAGCCTTTTCAATCAAAATTGTTATGTTTCTTATTGGTCATCTCACAATCTAGGTCTATTTCAGTACGGATAGTGAGAGTTGTGATTTCTATTTGAAAGTTTCGAACTTTCGAGGCTGCTTATTCGATTTCATCGGCAGTGTGCTCTGTAATTACACAAATTGGGGAAACCTATCTCGCCTATTTTTTCTTTGTGTGCTCTGTCTATGTGTAGCCCAGTTGATTGCAGGCTTCTCTGTAGGAGACAGGCTCGTTGACAGATGTAGAAGTCAAGTTCTATTCATTCTCGTAATATATAACACATAGTTTTCGATGAAAGGAATAGCAGGGAGCGGAACATGCTCGTAGCTGTCGAACGCAAACTAACTGTCTATCACCAATCATTCTAGATTTAGACAACAACCTCTTATTGCTACATGTATGTTTTGAAGTCTATGATCAAACAGCTATAGAACACATTAGATCTGTAATTTGCTATGCATGAAACTCGACCGCTTGTTTGGGGTGCGTAAAATTGGGAGATCATGATGCCAGGTGTAGGCCCCAAGCTAGACCTCGACGAGCTTCCTTCACCAACCCTCCCGCTCATCTCTTGTCCCCTACACAACTCTCGTGGTAGCGAAGGGACTCTGCCGTCGTAGGAGATCACACTGTTTCATCAGGGCGGACCGTGCACGGCTGCCTAATCCTATCTGGAGATCTCAAAATCGACCGAATCTACCTCACAGGAAACAAGTCGCCTACACTCTACAGCCCTAACGAGCACCAATGGCATGTATATCATGCCTACCAGATGAAATTTTTTTAATGGTTGCGGGATACCTTCACCGGCGGGATGTTGCGCACTTCCGGCTCACATGCAAACGATTCGAGCCCGCAGGGCGCCTCACTCTCTTCGAACATTTTACGTTGTACATCAGCAACACAGAGCCGCTGCAACTCCTCCAGAGCCCACGGTTACTGGATTGCATCAAAAATCTCGATCTATGGATTCATCATGACAGCTTTGAACACGTTGCTGTCAATATTTTCCAACACATATCCGGGCTGAGCGGACTTAATTTTGACGCGCCTTATGGAGCAAATCAATCTCGAATTCTCCAGTCTGTCTTCGTAGAACTACATACGAAGCCAACTGTTCTTCGGCGGCTCAACATCAGAATCAGATTCGCGAATGATTCTCCCCCACATGGCTTCTCTGATGACGAGGCCACAGTAGCAGTTTTACAGGGAGTCCATCATCTCTATCTTCATCCTGAGCCGTACTTTGAACGTGACAATCGGACCCGCCTGCTCGGACCGAACCAACGTGTGGGTAAGCCCTGTTCGGCCTGGATATCTCCACACTTCATCAACATTCGATCCTTGGTCTTAGACTTCGGTTCTGGCTGGTTGGCTGCCGCAGGCGTTCATCCGAAACTCGACTTTGGGACTACTTACTTTCCACATCTTTATTATTTCTCCCTGTCCCATTTTATCATATACCATGAATGGTTCGTGAACTGGCTAGTAAAACATGATTCAAAACTTGAGATGCTCGATTTCGCATTCACGCCAATCCTTTGGAAAGAGTACTCGATACCTCAGTTCGACGCATCGGTGACACACTCTGAGCGTAGACGGGTATTTCCCCGCACGTGGGCTGAGATGTTTGATATTCTAGTTGAGAAATTTCCGAAGCTTTCTTCTTTTAGTCTTATATACTATGCAGGACATGTTAAAGAGGTTTCCGAGGGCGATTTGGAAGTATTTGATGGAATGTATACAACAACGGATTATTCGGTGAAAGCACTGCTTCCGGCTGACGAAGTTGGCGCTCGTCGTCTAGCCGGGAAGGTCGGAAAAGGAAATTTCAGACTTGAAGCGGAGCGCGATTTGGGCATAGACGCATTGAACAGGGTTGAAGACGTCGATACTTCCGATGGATTTTCATCAATTAATTCTTGCTTTCTCGACCAATTATCCGAGGACTCTTACGGCAATATTTTTACTACTGCTACACTGCCTCAATTGAGCGTTAGAGACGAGGAAGATTATGGTAATTAGCACATTCGATGTTCAAATCTAAATAGATGGTCGTGACTTTTCATGGCCATTACCAATCGTCATATGAATGTGGATCCCGAGATGTCTCCATATATCAATGACTTCATACTTCTTACGAGGTATTTGGTCACTAGAGCGATGCGGAAGGGTCCGTACAAGCTTTTGGAAGGAGTTCGGTGGGTAGCAACAGATGGGTCGCAGAGATGAAGAAGCGATATCCTGAGCAAGGCACGAGGGATGAGAGTGTGGTTCCTACCGAACAGATCATGGGTATCTACAACTAGCGGCTTGTGAAAGAAGGTCTATGTAGAAGATCCAAACATACCACTGTTCGCGGCATACGGTCTTTCCGGAGGACAAGGAAGACTGCAGAGCTGGATGGTCCATGGCACTAGTCCATGCGAGCGCTATACCATGCTTCTACCGCTCTTTGCGAAGGTGTGGTTGCTCCTCTACCCCCGGAGCTCATGAAATTCACGATTGGTCCAATATGCGCTTCTCTAGGCGTTTCAATGAACAATACATCGGAGATGTCTCCACCTCCTTCTGTCCAGCCTTGCTCAAACCTTCTTCTGAATTCGCGGATCGAATCAGCAAAGACTTCATCTCCTCCACTGAGCGTTATGATGTGACCTATAATGTGATGCATACCCTGCCACCAAGTTGACGGGCTCAAACATGGCTCACAGTAAGCGTCTCCAGAGATAGGGCCAGGATCCGCATCCGGGTCGCGAGGGTCGGTCTTGCCGAGAAGCATAGCCGCCCATGCTCGTACTTTAGATTCAGGAATCATATCGAGAGTCGAATTTCGCCTGAAGCTTGGGTAATCAACACGAAAGCTTACGAAGGGACTGTATAGCAGCGCGCCGCCTAGAGGTTGGTCGAGATTGATATGTGTTACTTCGGGGTGGGGGTGGCGAAGGTGCGATAGAAGCATCAAAGCAACGGTCCCACCTGCGGAGTCACCAGAAATGAATATACTCGATGGGGATCGGTTGCTTGATTTGAGAAGGTGCGATAGCATCGTAGCTGCTTCTTGAAGTTGAGTCGGATGGGTCGCTTCTGGGGCTAAACTATACGCCAGAACTAATGCTGCGATCGTCCGTGAACTTCCAGCTCCATGATATGTTCGGACAAGATGGTCGAGGTAGAGGAATGTGCCTGAGGTTGCTGGTTGAAAAAAGCTCCCTCCATGGAAATAGAGAATGACAGCGTCGGCATCGGGATCACCAACCCAATGAGCCATGACCTTTCCTGATTCCCCCTCTAGCTCAATCGTATTTGGTGTGCGTGACTGAGCTTTGCAAATCCCCAGATAACGTTGCGTCGTAGTCGCGTTTAACAATCTCGCTTGATGAATGGTGAGGTGCGTGAGCATCGTGCGTATTGCAGTGTAGAGCACATCTTTTTGAAGTGACGGTGCACGAATCGAGCGAAGAGGATAGCTAAGTGCTCTCCACAAGGCGGCAGGAACTGTTTTGGTTAGATCGCGATCCACGAGGAAGTCTTTGAGACCTACGAATGCGGCTGAAGAGCTGCGCGATGCTGAATATGTCCCCCAAGCGCGAGAACATTGTTTGGGCTATAATGAAGTACCAAATGAATCAAGGAGGAGGAATTGTTCTAGAGCAAACGCGCTCTATTAATTATTTCGAGCCAGAGACCGAGTCGGCGAACCGTTCTCACCTGTGGGGATCGGCCCGACAAGTTATGACTAAGCGACGACATCATAACTGTGTAACTATCTAGTCTGATGGTCTTAAGGATAATGTTATGGTCTGATTTGGTCGATGTTCAATAAAGTTTCCTTGTAACATATTCCCCATCGTGTGGAGGATGACGGGCGAGTCTCTCGTCTCATATTCAAGTTCGGCAGCTCCCGATTATCAAGACGATATGCTCCCGGAAACTATTGACTGAAGGAGGCCTCAGCAACACGCTCGATAAACTTACGAGCTCTAAACTCCTCATGTTTCAATTACAAGTTATATTTGATTCAACAGAGTGATGTTCACTGCCGTAGAGTCGAACCAAAGAGAAAAAGATGGGACTCGCTTGAATAGCACAACAACATCACTCAATGGTAGCGAAAGGTGATCCTCTTTTGAATGGCCTGTTAGAAGGAATATCACTTGACGGTATCATCGATCAGATATCTACGATCAACTCACCTACATAACCTTCAAAGGGATAAAGCTACCTGTTGATCGACTCATATCGGAAAGACGGGAGCACTGCCGACGAAGCGAGCCATCCCCGGCTTGCTTAGATTAGTGGAAGAATACGACAAATACGAGCCATTGCCAACACATGTCCTATCAACTCACCCAAAGTTTCTCTAAACGTTCTGAAAAATACGACTTTCGAGGACGTCAAGATTCCATGGGCACACTATCAAGGAGTTATACCGGACATACCGTCCTGCGGCCGCCCTCGACGGCATCTCGTGGACATACACTGATGGGAAGAGTGTAAGTCCGAGTGATGGAGGTAACAGCATGACAAATTGCGCAATCCATGGTGGATTTATAATTGGTATTTTCAATGTATAAATTCAGACAATCCGATGCTGATGAGGTCAAAGCCAAACTGAATATTGCACTATCTTTGTATCACTGCAAGCAGTTTCTTGTATCTAATACAGTGCTTCGACTCAAAGAAAAGTTCCGGTATATCTTGAAAAGTCGACATGTCTGTATACCTTATTACCGGTGCAGCGCGCGGGATTGGCTTCGACCTGGTCCGGCAGCTTTCCCTCACATCTTCTAGCACCGTCATCGCAACCGTGCGTTCCATCTCTCCCGATTTGGCTAAGCTACAAGAAACGTCTTCAAACGTACGGATCCTCACCTGCGATGTGTCCTCATTCGACTCCATCTCCTCACTCGGCACATGGCTACCAACGATACTGCCGTCAGGCAAAAGTATAACCCATGTCATCAATAATGCTGCCGTACTCGCACATCCAGATGTAAAAGCCACTGAGATGACGATCGAAGCTTTGATGGAGAGCATTACAACAAATGTTCTGGGACCGGCCAAGGTAGTGGAAGTCGTGGCGAAGTTTCTAGCACCTGACGCCCTCATTGTCAACACCACTTCCGGTATAGCATCCCTGCAGCTGGTGTCCGATGGCACGATTCCTGCGGGAGTTGCAGCTTACAGCATCTCAAAGTGCGCGCTCAATATGCTGAGTGTACATCAGGCACAGGAGCTGAAGGGGAAGCATCGTGTAGTGTGCCTGGATCCGGGGCATGTGAAGACGAGAATGGGAGGTGAACGGGCTAGTGTTGAGATTGAGGATAGCGTGAAAGGCATCATAGAATGCTTGAATGAGCTGACAAGGAATGGAAATGATGATATGAAAGCAGGAAGAGCCAGGTTTCTGAACTTTCGAGGGGATGAAGTTCCATGGTAAAGAGCTAGCTGATCATCGATCGTCCACGTTCCCAATTGTATGATATCTTTCGCAGCTATTGGTATTCTTCAGTACAATCACTATGCTATGCTTTAACGTTCATTCCTATCAAGCGAGAGGAGATGTGCTACATACATATCAAGCTTTCATTCATTGTCGGAAAGGCAATGTATGCATTTCTTCGAAATTAGATTCTACACCCTCATATTGTAGCCTTTAGATACGCGTAGAAACTGCGCTACCCTCCTTGCTTGCCTTTTGCTCGTGATGTAAACGCTACTCTACCCCGTGCCTCCACCCCTCCTACATACTCATGCTTGGATCATAACCGAGCCTGTCTCTCTCCCGGGAATTTCGAGCACTTGCTCTTGGATTATATGCTGGTGTCACTAAGCCCGGAGATACGACGCCAAGGTCAGCCCTATGTTGAGCTTCATATATGGTGTTTTTAGGGTGTGTTACGTGTCACTACTTCTTATTTAATGCGCATCAAATCTCTACATCACGTAGAATTTCAGGTGTGAATCCAATGTGTACGTAAAAGAGCTTGATATTGTTGCCTTACTGCACGGCTTGTAGCAATAGTCCGATAAAATAAAACTACTAGCTTGTCCATTATTATCAGCACTCCATCCTTACATGCCTTCCTTCTCCCTCACAGCCTGGCCCACAGCTTGTGCATCAGTGTGGTAAGCCTTGAATTCCCTAGCGGGCACCCCCTTGATGAACATCTCATCCAACTCTTCATACGACCTCCCGGCAGTTTCAGGCTGATAGAACCAAAGATACACGAGGCAGATGACAGCTAAACCGCCGAAGATAAATCCCAGCTTTCCACCAAGATTCAATTTGTCGGGGTTAAATAGGTATGGAAGAACGAAGCTCCACATTGTGTATAGCGAATTTTGAAGCGCGAGGCCGATGGCGATAGTCTTAATACGGAGGCGGGAGGTCGAGACTTCGCACAGGATGGTGTATGCGGTGGCACCAATGGTGACATTATACCACCAGCAGTAGACAAGGATCATCGAAACGGCGGCTTTGGAACCTCCAGGTGTTCCAGGGACTGCGCTGCCAGCCATGGCGAATAGAATAATCGTAAGCACGACCAGGCCCCAGAAGGTCAGGTTCCTGCGTCCAACACGATCAACAAGGTACCATGACATGGCATTTCCGATAAGCGAAATAACTTGTTGCACAATCTGTAGTTTGAATGACATGCTAGTGGAAAAGCCCGCAAGCTGCATGTAGTAAGTTGAATAAGACGCGGCGAAAGTAATACCGGAAAGAGCCTGGATGGATAATGGCATGATAGAGATGATTGTACGGCGAAGATTCGACTTGCGGAAACACTCAAGATATGTGACTCCTTCTGTTTCGCGACGAACCTCTTCAAGTGTGTTGTGGATAAGCGCGAATTTCTTCTCGCCCTCTTCTCCGCGATGGCCAAGCTTGTTAAGTGCTTTGATTGCTTCTTCTCGGCGTCCTTTGCTGGCCAACCACCAAGGTGACTCAGGCATGAAGGGAAAGCACAGAGTTGCGATCACGGCGAAGCCATACTGTGCGCAGAAAACCGCTCGATAAGCCCATCGATTGGTGTAAACACCCGTAGAGTTGACGATGAGAGCGACGGTGAGGGGACCCAGGGTATATGCAAGGGCAGTCAAGCAAGTTAGCATGCCTCGAAGCGCAAGAGGCGCAATCTCTCCGATATAAGTGACAGTGACCGAAGCGAGAGCACCCGTAGCGAATCCATTGATGAATTTGCCGCCGAAGAAGAGCTCGTTGGAAGTAGCGACGAATTCCATAGTGACAGCTGCGAAGGTGATGACGAGGCAGACTAAGATAACTATGCGACGGCCGAGCCAATCCGCAAGTGCACCGCATCCCAAAGCGCCAATAACAGCTCTGTGTTACTGGTCAGCCTTGTTTCATATGGAACAGTCATTGAGGTGGGTGGCTTACGAAGCTACTGGAGCGCCTTGAAAGGCACTTTGCCATTTCGTATCCAGTACATAACTTGTTGTGCCATCCGCAGCCGTATATGCATGGCCGAAGTCCTTCCTAAATTCCGGAATACCAATGACGTTTCCCGATGCCTGGTTCTCAAAGCTGACAAGCAGCACACACCAGACGGCGTAGATGCTCCAAGCGCAAGCCCATGGATACTTGCGGAAGGAGGCAAGTTTGCCGACTTCGTGATCTTCTGCAGCGGCGAGGTGACCGAGCTGCGAAATATCTGCAGCGCTGGGCGACACCGGCAGGTGCTCGTTGACCTCGACGTTGGTCGGTTTTCCACTCATTGCGAAATAGATAGAGGAGAAGTAGTGAGGTTGAGATGAGATGGAATGCACAAAGGCTAAAAACGTCGATGACAAGTCTCGACCCGGAACCGTGGTCGTCAGCACCTAGACTCGCTGCTGTGGGTCTGAAACCGTGAGGCCGGCACGTCTTTATATCTGGAGACTGGGGATGCTGCGGGACCCCATATGGAGATGCCACGCAGCCGTCAACCCCAATTCAACTAGCTGGTCAACATGGAGTCGTCGGTGGTGCGTGTCGAGGATAAAACTCGTTCACAGGGAAACTCCCCCAGATCCGGAGATGTGGGGACGCGCTTGAATCGGAATCACCCAATCGGTGGCGCCATTTTGGCGGAAACTAGACCGATAATGCGTATGGTATGTGGTTGATTTCGCCGACAAGCCTCCGAGCGGCTGCCCATCTAGACCAGAGGATCGAATTGCTGTCGATTTCCCGGAGATGTGCCGAGGCTGTGTCGATGCAATTAAAACATCGTCTTGTTTCGGAACTGAGAAGCGCTGACGTGACTCGTGTTGCGTGGTAGAGGACGCGGGCGCGAAGCTGAAGCGAGGTAAAAATAAGAAGCAATACAACTACTCGAATTGATGTGGAAAATCTCGAACAACGCCTGGTCTCGATCGCGTGATCCTGAGCTGAAACTGTCCGAAGATCTGCCTATGGACCTGCAGAAAGCTTACTTTGCATCTTCGAAATGACGGCTGAAGTTTCCTAGAAGGATGCTACCCAAAGATACCAAATCTGGGGAGAGAAATTCTTTAAGGCGGACATCCACGTGGCAAGTGGCCCGAATGCGGCGTCTTGTCAATGTATTCACTGCTATGAAACGAGACCACGCCAGGTGGAAAGCCTTACGGCAAGTCTTCAAGATCGCGTAGGATAGCGATCATGTCGTGTTTTTACCTCACAGCGACCCCTGTGATTTGGACTTAACAGAATGTAACATAGAAGAACATTTTACTTGATGGTCATAATGGGTAATTGATCTTTGATTCATGATTGCCCTTCCTTCGCGTCTCTATGATCGCGACGCCTACTTCTAGGTACCCGGGCAGTAATACTGGAACAGTGTCTTATCTCGACATCCACTGAGGGCAATTCAGAGACAGCGGCTGTAGTCATCTCCTTTTCAAAGCACATCATCGACTTCATCCACAACCTGCACCTTGATACTTCCATTGCTCAAATCTCCACAAGTATGTAGCGCATCCAGCGCATTCTCTAATGGGTATGTATGCGAAACCAGAGATTTTAGGTCCAGTATCCCGCCGGCTAAGCACTGAAGACCAGCGGGCCACGTATCGCGATATCTGTTGATAAACTTCAGGTTGATCTGAGATGCGTTAGTATGACTTCTACCTAAAATTCAACGAGATGAAAAGAGAAGTCTTACCTCAGCCAGCGACAGATGCATGAACGGAAGATTGTTCATTATCTCCCTGCCCACGCCAATGACCATCACCGACCCTCCTCTCCGTGCTGTATAGCAGGCTGTAATAACACTGCTTTCAACGCCGGTGCATTCGAGTATCGTCTCAGGTGCTCCATATTCACCGGCTCTCTCGAAATCGAACAAATCCCGAATCCGTTTCGCATTCCCTTGCGCGTCAAGATTTCTATCCACTTGGTACGTCTGGCATGTTGGGACTAGCCTTTTCGCAAAGTCCAATCGCCTTGATTCCAGATCTGTGATGACAAGCGGGTGCGCACCACTTGCCCTCGCCGCCGCGAGCGCTATGAGACCGATAGGTCCAGCACCGCAAATTACTGCACCTCGTCCAAGCGAGAGGCCTGCGGATTTTATTCCATGCATTACAACGGAAAGCGGCTCTAGAAGGGCGCCCTCAGAGTATGTGACGTTATCGGGAAGCTTATGACACCATTTCGCGGGGTGCACTTTATAACGCTGGATGGTACCGTGATATGGATATACGCCGGCGAATTGAACATCTTCACAGAGATTATAGCGACCGTCCATGCAAAGGAAACAGCTACCGCAGGGAACACCAGGTTCAACGGCCACCCGATCGCCTAGAAAGGATTAAAACAAAGCTGAGGGATGGAATGGAAAGATCAATACCTGGCTTGAGGTTGGAGACGTTGTCTCCGCACTTGAGAACTATTCCGGCAGCTTCATGACCCAATATGCAGTCGCCCTCTACCACCAAAGAACCTATCCGGCCTGTTCTCCAAAAGTGAATATCTGATCTTGAGCATTTTCAGTAACTTGCCGACATATTGCATATTGGAAAGCTTACCCACAAACACCAGTAGCCTTGATATGAAGGAGCACCTCGCCTTTGCCTGGGGCGTAAACTGGCGCCTCAACTTGCTTCAATTTATGATCCGCCGTCACTTGTAATGAGGGATTCGGAAGAGGTACTGAAAGTATCTCTTGTGGGGGGCGAGAGATTCCATTGGACGTTTGTGGCAAAGGCTTGGATGGGATTGTTGTGCTGCTAGGGGAATCCGCAATGATTGAGGGTGACATGGTGATAAGAAATCTTCGAAGAAGATTTGTGAAGCTCACGACAACTGAAGAGTAGGACGGGTCCTGGGAAAAAAATTAGATCGGCACGTGGAATTGAACGCTCATGCGGGCGCGACAACTGTAGGATGTCCCCGCAACGGCTATGAGAATGAATTTGGCCACACCTCAGCAAAGGGACTGCGACAATGAATGGTGGCGAGCCCATGAGTCTGGGGTCGGCGATTAGTCCGGGGCAGAGGCACCACTTCGGAGGGCTATCCAGACGCATCTCATTGGTCGCGACGATGGTTGCTTTTTCTTGATCGGAATTTGGTGGCTACGGTTACCGCTTTGGGATATTCCCCACCTCGAACACACTTCAGCACCCCGGTTTCCCTGAACAGGCAATCCAAGATTTGCGAAATTGACGGATATCGACGCGTCGCAAACATTCTTGAATGGATCCGCAATTGAAGTGTAGGACTACTCGCTCAACACCTCGACTCTCATTCTTCTATTGTGCAACTATCGTGTTAAATCCAAGATGTACGTCGAAACCGATGCGCCGCAGATCAACGGATCAGGCCAGACCGAGTATGGAAAGAATGTGATCAACGGCTTGAAGAATGAAGAGCAACTGGAGAAGTCATCGGTGCAGAAGTTGTCGAAGGAACATGATCTGGTTTTGAAGACATTTCGGCTCCTCATTGCAGATCTATGCCAGCAATTCAATGGTGGTCATCCAGGGTATGTCGCAAAATCATGATGTTGAATTGTATGTACTGACGTTCGGAAAGAGGAGCAATTGGCATGGCTGCAATCGGTATTGCATTATGGAAGTATGTTATGCGATACGCACCACACACGCCAGACTACTTCAACCGAGATCGATTCGTACTGTCAAATGGTGAGTCTTGATCGAATTGCAATAAAGCGCGGATGGGCAAAATCTGACCTCTACTAGGGCATACCTGCCTGTTTCAATATACTTTTCTCCATCTCACAGGCTACAAGGCCATGACATTCGACCAGCTCAAGTCCTACCACTCGGACCGAGTCGACGCATTGTGTCCTGGGCATCCAGAAATCGAACATGAGGGGATTGAAGTGACAACTGGCCCGCTCGGTCAAGGAGTCGCAAACGCAGTTGGATTGGCAATGGCATCGAAGAACCTCCAGGCGACCTACAACAAACCCGATTTCGATGTTATTTCAAATCATACCTGGTGCATGATTGGTGACGCATGCCTACAAGAGGGTGTGGCGCTCGAGGCGATATCGTTCGCGGGTCATCTAAAGCTCAACAACCTGACTATCATCTACGATAACAATCAGATCACCTGTGATGGAAGCGTTGACCTGACCAACACGGAGGATGTCAATGCTAAGATGAGGGCTTGCGGCTGGGATGTAATCGATATCGAGGATGGATGCTTCGACATTGAGGGAATAATTAATGCTCTGAATAAGGCCAGAGGGTCCACTGATAAGCCCACATTCATCAATGTCCGGACAGTAATCGGGATCGGTAGTGCTGTTGCGGGAAACGCAGTCGCTCACGGACAAGCCTTCGGAGCAACGGATGTAGCAAATATGAAGAAGATGTACGGATTCAACACGGAGGAGCACTTTCTCGTCGGCGAGGATGTTCGCAAGTTCTTTGAGGACATTCCTTCACGGGGACAGGAATTAGTGCGAGGATGGGAGAAGAAGGTCGAGGAATACGAAGCGAAATACCCAGAGCTAGGCGCAGAGTTCCGCAGGAGGACAAACGGTCGCCTTCCAGAGAATTGGAAAGATTTGATTCCCACATCATTCCCGCAAAAGCCGACTGCAACTCGTGCGTCGTCGGGTCTGGTATTCAATCCGATCGCAAAAGAGTGCAACAGCTTCATAGTCGGCACCGCAGATTTGTCGCCTTCAGTCAATATGATCTGGAAGGGCAAAGTTGACTTCCAACATGTGAGTATTCCGTCATTGCATGATGACCACCTGTATTGACTTGTATTAGCCTGATCTGAAAACGACATGCGGTATCACCGGTAATTACAGCGGCCGCTATATCCACTACGGAGTACGAGAGCATGCCATGTGCGCGATCTCCAACGGCCTGGCAGCATTTGCTCCCAACACATTCGTACCTATCACTTCCTCATTCTTCATGTTCTACCTCTACGCAGCGCCAGCCGTTCGTATGGGCGCGCTACAACATCTGCAGGTCATCCATGCTGCGACACACGACTCCATCGGTATGGGTGAAGACGGTCCCACTCACCAGCCTATCGAGCTAGCCACACTCTACAGAGCGATGCCGAATCTACTCTACATCCGCCCTGGTGACAGCGAAGAGACGGCAGGCGCATGGATCGCCGCTCTCGAGGCGAAGAACACGCCGACTATCATCTCCACGTCGCGACATACACTACCACAGTTGTCGCAAACGCGTCGTGATGGAGTTGCAAAAGGCGCATACGTGTTGGAAGAGGCAGAAGATGCGGACATCACGCTTATCGGCGTGGGTGCAGAGCTCTCGTTCGCTCTAGAAGTCTCAAAGGAGCTCCGCGAGAAGAACGTGAAGGCACGCGTTGTCAGCTTCCCTTGCTGGAGGCTGTTCGAGGCGCAATCCCTCGATTACAAACGAGATACCCTGCGCAAGCATCGCATCCCATCTGTTGTCATTGAGCCGTATGCGCCAAATGGCTGGGAAAGATACGCGAATGCCGCTATTTGCGTGAAGCGTTTTGGCCACAGTCTGCCCGGCAAGGCAGCCTATAAATACTTCGGCTTTGAAGTAGGCCCAATGACGTCAAAAATCCATGAATACCTAGAGAAAGTAAAGGAGGATGAGATTCTAAGACAAGAATTCGTTGAGCTATGAGTGCTTCGGAGGTGTCGCATTGCTGGGAGTTTTGGTCTCGATATGAATGAACATGATCAGAAATTGCATTATATAATAAAGAAACAGAAGTGGACATTTTGATCTCAAAAGATCCTCTACTTTGACAGCCTCACGTCCAATGTGTTGTAGCACCGATTGTAGCACTACTTACCGGTATCAAGAAGTCACTTGCCTTTATCTTCCCATCTGCTTGCCTTTGCCCTTGCACTAATCCGACATCAGTGCTCTTGAAGCTGCTATTTCCCCACACAGCACTTGCACTCCAGGAGTTTCCGCTCAGCGTCAATCCGCTCTTCAAACTGACCTGATCTGCATTTTTCGTACTTCCTGCATTTAGCGCCGCGACGTTATTCGTCACAACTGCAGACGCTGTTTGCAACTGGAAGCCCACCTCGGGATTATTCCATGCCGTGTTGCGTGACAAGGTAAAGCTGCCAGTTTGTTTGTTGTCGGTAAAGCCTTTGGCGGCATTGCCAAAGGCGATGCAATTTGTGATATTGTGGTTTGCAGGACCGATATCAGCGGCATCCCCGCCACCAAGCTTAAAGCCATTTCCGTCGCCGGCGAAGTCGGGAAAGTTCCAACGATTGAAACCGTTGCCCCAGGAAATTGTGTCGACAACTGTCACTCCGGATTTAAACTCCCTATCAGGTACAACATTAGCCCAATACGTGCAGTTAAACTCCATGGGAAAGAGGAGGAATACCATAGATCTAGTCCATCATCTACGTTATTCCAGAGCCTTGCCCCTTTGAGAACATTGCCGTCTCCTGTGCCTTCCTTGCACGCAAACCCATCAGCGCTTTCTCCATTCTTCCTCGGATCGCGATTCATGTAGCTATCAAGGTAGTACACCTTGTTGTTGGCCGAACTACCCTGGATCTGGAAGCCAGTCTCGTAATTGTCATGCGTCACAATCCTTTCGAAAAGATTGTTACTTGAGTCTTGGACGTAGACGCCATAAGCTCCATTGATGAAAGTAATGCCAATCACATTCCAGAAGTTCGCGCCTTCCACGTGTAGAACACCGCGGTCAGCGCGGGCTACGGAACCTCCAACGGGTGCTGGTGTGCTCGGTAAAGCTTCGCCATCGACGACGGGGACTTCGGATCCATAGGCACTGAGTGTATAAGGCGCAGATGAAGTTCCAGATTTGGTGAGCTGAACGTTTGTGGTTTGAGAGTAGGTGCCACCTCGGAGGTAGATAGTGTCGCCGGGAACGGCCTTATTGACAGCGGATTGAATGGATTTGAGAGGCGATGTTAGGCTACCGGCGGCAGTGTCGGACCCTGAGGGTGAGACGTATATGGTCGCAGCATAGGCGGCGGGAAGAGCGGCCAAGAGCCGCAAAAGCGTAGAGAACGACATTGTGGGTTATTACAAAGTGTAGAAAGAGATTCACACAAAAGGGAAGCCGCAAAGGTATTCAAAGGTCGACAAGAGAGTGTTTTATGCCCACAACTGACCTCAAATACTTACATTTTGCTTCTTTACTACCTAGAGGCGGCAGTACGGCCCTTCGAGAAGCAAGCATCATCGAAATATTTCTCCGCGAGACTCACACTGCGGCCTAAGCTGACCTATCCTAGGTACTTTAATAATTCTATAGCTACTAGTGTCGAGAACGAGTCACTACTTTCCTTGCCTGCCAAGAAGGGTATATTAATTCTCCTATTCGAAGTAGCTTTCCACGAATCGGCGGAGGGCTCGGCGGGGCGAACAACATTACAGGGCAGGATGCCAATGTGGCCTATCCTACTAAATTTGTCTGAATTTCCGTGTCTTGTGTATGATTGTAACGGCGCGTAGCAAAATTCAAGTCGCAATGTTTCCTGTCGATGCCGAGGGTAGGTGTGGAGGGGGAGCTGGCTGAGAGATTTCACACAGGTCAAGCTAGATTCGATCGTTGCCTGGCCCATTAAGCCACTGCAGGGCATGCCGAAGAGCTCTATGAGTATTTATTTCAGCCTTGATTGAAGTAGGTATATGACAAGGTTGGCTCATATCGTTGTGCTGGCGTTCGAAAAGTAGAGAGTTGTGTGGCTTTGGCAAGATGAGCGCGCTAGATCTGAAACAGGTTTAGATACAAATTCGTTATCCACTATGACGCTCGACGTATCTCTGCTACTCCAAGCGAGCACTCGCAGTTCCTGTTCCGGTCTGCAAGAGCAGGAACAATCTCGGAGTGTTTCGATCAAGAGCTGGAACAGATCGATTTTCCTAATCGGACCCGCCACTCGACGTTTCCTCTCGTAATGACTGCCGGAATAGTAGGAACGTCCTTTGTGTACATGTGCATAGTGCAGTGACGGTTGGATGTACATACTTTACTCGCTGACGACTATGAACTCTCCATTCTAATACCTGGCACAGTTGTTGAAGAACGACGACGCTCTATCTCCCTACTACCTACCTCCTTTAGGAGAACTCTGCGTACCTACGTACGTTGCCATTTTCGTCGACTTGATATGAGCTGAAGAGAACAGAGCCCACGTATCATTACCAGACATATCGATCTACTCGCTCTCAGTACCCTGCTTCAATCTCTACAATCGCATTAAATTGCCTTCACAATGTCCTCAAACATATTCTGCGCGATAAGCGGCGACCTTCCGATACCAGTGCGATCCGATCACCCGGTGCCTCGAAGCAAAATCTGCACAAGGTCGGCCTGGTCCGATAATCAAGCCCAGACAGCATTTATCTCGCGTCCACCAGACATGCCTCTTCAGACAAACAAATTCTACGCCAACATGTTGTTAGGCGAACAAGGTAATTCGGTGTGGACGCATCCCTACTCTGTTTGTTGGGCCAAGGGAGCTGGTAATGCAAAGAGTTGGGGGCTGAGCATCTCTCATATCGAGCGAGAGCAGCTTGCACTTGGTCCGGTCGGTTCGAACGGTGCGGTGCAATACTTCCTCAGTCCTATTGGTAAGTAAAGAGTTCTGTCGACAATATCATTCACCTTCCCAGCTCTTGATCTGATTTTGCAAAGGTATCCAGAGCATGCTGCTTTCGGCTGCTGAGCTCAGTGCAACCTCTAGCCTAAACCTAGATTCCCTCGATGCTTTCAGTACGAATGCGAACCTTGCTCCCACGGCTGGTGTAGCGCCCATCGTTACGTTCCCTCTTGTTCAAGGCATGGGATTCGTAACTGCTAAGTACAAGCAATGTACTCCTTTGATTCAATCCTCAGTATTTTTTCGCGAACTCACTGTCGTCGGTACACTTGACAACGGGGCAACAACAAAATATCGCGCTCTTCTTGAAGATGGTATACGTCTGGTTCTATTGTTCCTATAGGTCTATCTGACAAGGTCTTCAGGCAAGATTTGGTTGATATATCTTACCCCCACGTCTCCTAGCGGTGGAGCTGAACAACTTTCGAAAACTAGCAACTCATGCTATCAAGCCCGTCAGGGGTATAGCGGGACAATTCAAGTTGCCAAACTACCGGCTGGCGCGGATGAAGGCAGCTATGATGCCAGCGCTGGAGCCTATCCAATTTCGTGCAAGCTATCGGCCACTTCTAGTGGCAACAATGCGCAATATGTGTTCCAATGGGGGAAGGCTGGATCATCAAAGCCTCTAATCATGTATGGTTCGTTCTCTCAAGCATTGATTGACATGCCAACGTAATAGATACGCGCTACCGCATCATGTGCAATCGTTCGATCCAAACACAGCTAGCAAAGTCACCGGCCTTCGGCTTCAGACAACGACCAAGGGACAGGCCGTCGGGGTTTTGGCTGATGAATGGCGTCTCAATGAGAGCCTTCCAGTCGATATAGGCTTCGGACCTTGGCGTCGTGACACTCATTCCGCGAGCACCTTGTCAACTGCGGCAATATCAGCCATTAACGCTGCCGCTAAGGTCGAGGTTGAGCAGGATATGATAGCCCAAAGCAGTTTGGACAGTATGTACTTCAGCGGAAAAGGCCTGGCTAAATGTAAGTTGTGCATACCCTTATCGATTTAGGAAAAGCTTTGACATGCTTCATTCAGTTGCTATGATGATCACTGCGCTGCTTCTTGCGCGTAATTCTGATCTTGCTAAGAAGGGCCTCGACAAACTCAAGGCTGCTTTTGCTGTCTTTATCGAAAACAGACAACCTAATCCCCTTGTCTACGATGCCTGCTGGAAAGGCGTCGTCTCCACAGGCGGTCTCCGCGGTGACCCGGGTGTTGACTTCGGCAACAGTTTCTTCAATGACCACCACTTCCATTACGGGTATTTCGTGTACACGGCTGCAGTCATTGGTACAGCAGATTCAGCCTGGTTGGCCCAAGGGAACAACAAAGCCTGGGTAAACATGCTTGTCAAGGATTATGCAAACCCAGTCCAGGATAATATGTTTCCTTTCTCGAGGAGCTTTGACTATTGGTGTGGACACAGCTGGGTACGCTAGCTCCTTCTCGTTCCGGCTTTTCTTCTTTACACTTGTAGCTGCTGACGATGTTCCCGTAGGCGAAAGGACTCTTCGAATCAGGTGACGGGAAGGATCAAGAGTCAACCAGTGAAGATGCATTCGCCTCGTACGCTCTCAAACTCTGGGGCAAAACCATCGGAGATACCTTCATGGAAGCGCGCGGCAATCTTATGCTCGCTATTCAGGCTCGCACCTTCACTAACTACTTCCTGATGGAAAGCTCGAACAAAGTGCAGCCACCGCAATTCATTGGGAACAAAGTGACAGGAATCTTATTCGAGAACAAGGTCGATCATGCAACGTATTTTGTAAGTACCCTGATTTCAACTCGAATGCATGATTGGTGACTGTTGCTATCTCAATAGGGCGCGAATGTGGAATACATCCAAGGCATTCATATGATTCCTATCAATCCGACATCGGCTATGATCCGGAATCCTAATTTTGTACGCGAGGAGTGGGAGACATACTTCAGCAATGGAAGAGTTGATAGCGTTGCGGGCGGCTGGAGAGGTATACTCTATTCGAATCTTTGTCTCATCGATCCAAAAAAGGCATATGGTTTCTTCTCGAGGGATGACTTCGACTGGGGGTGGCTAGATGGCGGCATGAGCAGGACATGGTACCTGGCTTACTGTGCTGCAATGGGTGGTGCTTGAGGCGAAACTACGTTTGAATACGCCGTAGGCAGATCGAAGCCAATTTCCCTATGAAACTATTTTTCGGGGTCTCCACCGACGCGCAAACGTGGTTGTGGTCTGGACCGAGGATGTGCGGGATCCCGTGATCCGTCAAATCCTGCCCCACTTGCTACTCACTAAGTCGCGCTTGTCTCCTCTACCCCTGCTCTTTCCCCATTCTCACATCTCCGCACTTTTGCCTCTGTACTTCACTTCAAGCTCATGACGGATGAACCTTCAAATAAACGGCGACGTTTCACCCAGGATGAAACCGCTTCCGATGACTTTCTTCCAGCCTTTCTCCCAACTCCAGCGACTGAAAGCCAGTCGGGTATAGCCGGCAATGGCTTTGAGAGCATGGATCCATTCCTTTCTCCGGCGACGAGCTGGGGCATTGACGAATTCGCACTCGATCCTAGCTATCTAGCATCACAAGAAGAGTTGCGATCTTTGCTTTTCACTACAGCTCGATCAGCTGCCCCGACGCGGGCCGGAACCCCTATCGAAGACGAGGAGAATGCTTCCGAAAAGCCGTTCAACATCAAGCATATCCTCGCTAAAGGAAGGCGCGTTCAATATCTGAAGAACTACATTTCGCAAGTCGCGCCATGGGTAGGTTCGGTTTGCAAATTTTCTATTCTGGCGACTAAGAAACCGTAGCTTGATATGTTTGACTGCAATCGCGCATTTGGAATTCAGCTGCCGGCTTTGGCAAAAGACTCGCCTCCCCTCTTGTACGCAATTCTCGCCATTGGTGCACGTCAACTAGAGCGCAAAGAGAAGACACAGTCATCTTTCGACAGCCTAGAACTTTACCAGGAGGCAATCCGATTGCTCACGCCACTTCTGCAAGCCAGAGATGCCCAAGTCATCGCAGCTTGCGTCATTCTATGCTGCCTTGAGATGTTTTCTACGAGCGCTCAAGACTGGCGTCGTCATCTGGAGGGATGCGCTGCTGTGTTCGAGGCATTTGGCGTCAATGGCTTTAGCGGTGATACCTTGCAGGCTGTGTTCTGGTGCTATGCTCGAATGGGTGAGAATTCACGCTTTATTTGCTGATTTTGGACTGTTTACTCATGAGATACAGATGTTTGTGGAGCTTTGATTTCAGATGGTGCTGAAAACACCCTACTACAGCCCTCCAAATGGCTTCCACCGAACACACCAGAAGAATATGTCGAGACCTTGTTCCGGAGTTCTTCTTCGCCGGACATGTACGCAAATTTTGCCGTGTACCTTTGCGCCAAAACCTGTGAGCTTATCTCCGATCGCAACAAGTATGTTGAAATAGGAGAAAGCAACGGATGTGACGCAGACCAGTTCCAGGATCGCTGGTCACGACTGTGGAGCCAGCTCGAGAATTGGTCGCTCAATCGACCCAAAGAAATGCTACCTGTCGCTACGACTAGCTCATCACCGTTTCCACAGATGTTCTTCGCTCATTGGGCAGCCATTTCTTCTAACCAGCTCTATCACACATCTTGTGTACTCTTGCTTGCTGCAAATCCAAAGCAGCGAGCAATGCTTGGTTCGTCGCATACTGCATCTATCCTTTGGCACGCCAAACGAATCTGTGGCATCTCTATGGCAAATCCGCACGAAGGGTGCCTCAATAATGCCATCCAACCTCTCTGGATCGCGGGTCGACTACTTAGCCACAGCTCAGAACAAGCCCTGGTGGTGAAAACCATCCGGCACATCGAAGCTATGACTGGATGGACAGCCAATTGGCGTGTTCGAGATCTTGAGCAAGTTTGGGGTTATAAAGTCCGCATAGAGTCGTGAGGACGGACTCCATCACCAGTCTTCTGCCTGCTGCCACTCGTGTCTTAGCTGCTCAGCATGATACGCGATATTCCACCCAGTGAGTCGTTGTGCCGCCTCTAAAGTGCTGAGTATCACTTGATGCTGACTATGATGGGTTGCAGTCTTTGCAGCAATGAGTAATGATGCCAAAAGGCTCGGGTCCCACCAATCCCATTGGTCATTATTGACAGCAATTCCGCATATCCTGTGGGTCTGCCACAGCAACGACAGCGATGGCGAATTTGGTCCTTGGCGGTCTACGAATCGTGGCCTATTCTGCAATAAGAGCAGCATCCCTGTGTGATACAATTGGTTTGCCAATGTGGTGGCTCCGCTTGAGAAGACTATGGTAGGGAACTCATCTTCTGAGCTTCTGCCGTCTCTCGGATATAGCTCGATGATCGGTTGGAAATCATTCGGTCTATCGTTGTACCAACGCTGCAAGCCGGCTACGAGCGTATTCCACAGGTCGACCCGGTTCAGTCCGTAACGCTGCTGCAGCCATCTATCATCGTCACCACGACTGAAAATAGCAGCATCTATGCATAGAGCTACAGCTGCCTGAGCATACTGGAAGACCTCGTCTGCGTGACCAGTACAACTATACTCCTTCGCGGCGATTGATGCGGTTGGGAGTGGTATTTTCAATGAGGATGGGCTCATCAACGCGATGCTTAGTTCTACGCTTGGGATTAGAAATTGACGGACGTAGACAAAATAGCGTTAATAACGCACCAAGCCTCGCCAGAAGCCAGAAAACCGAGCCCGCCAAAGAATCAGTACCGAGCTCAGGCAACAAAGACTCCAATATGTCCGATCTAAAGCTCGAACTATCACCCTGGAGCCAGAATGTTGAAAGGTCTGCGAGTGCATCTTGTGCCACTTCTAGTACACTTAAGAGTGCATGTTGCACTCGAGTCTGGTTCGGCTCCTGTCGTTGCTGCATCTGCGCAAGAAGAACAAGATTAGAATCCTGCGAGAGGTGACGAGCATTGAGCGAGGCTTCCGCTAGCGCCAGCATCCTGTATCGAATAGATGTCGATGTTGTCGAGAGTTGCATGAGCTTAATGCCAAAGCATTGATTCATATCGCAGATGTCAAGCTATAGGAAAAGACGTACAGATTAGCGTTACACACCTAATTATATGTAAAGTCACTTACCCATGGTGCGATTCCATATCGATAATGCTTTAGCAACTCCAAGGCGCGCTCATCAGAGAGTTCCGGCACTTCAGCAGAGATAATCGCATTTGTGGAGAGCCAACTCGGCAGCCTAGACGTTGGACTAAAGTTATTCAATGCATCAATCTTTTGTGGACTTTGTTGTGATCCCGTCAAAAGGGGCTCATTTCGATCGGATGGTGATGTCGACACTTGCTCCGGCAATATCTGAGGCACGAAGTCTACACTGGAGTCTCCTGCCCCTCCACTCCTACTTCCTAACGCCAATAGACCATGCAGAGCAAATTCATACCGTTCGGTCGATGGACTCAGTTGTTTATGGAGCGCACGAACAGCTGCAAGCTCATCTAGAGCAAGAGTGAAGTTTGTTTTCTCCAGATGTTTTTCTGAGGCCTTGCCTGCCTTTGCATCTTTGGTCGCAGGACTACTCTCTGTCTCTTGCGCCGGGTCAATTTTGTCGCCATCGTCCGAGACGAACTACAAGGTATTAGTAAGCTGTCTGCATTGTATACTTGAAAGATGAGCTCGCTATAGGAATAGTTGAGCCATCCCTCCAACATACCCGCAAATTTGAATACTGAACGGTCCTTGATACCTCCGGTGTGAAGTTATTCTTTCCTAGAATCTGAAAAGCCTCTGCATATCGACAGCCGAAGCCTTTGTCGATGCAATTCTGACACTCTGGCTTCCCTTCATCACCTACAATCTCGGTCAGTCATCAATCACACGTATCGGCATGCATCTTAGGCACATTTCCGGCGACGTGTCCGGCACGTCAGACAGCCTGCCCGAGACCGTTTCTGTCGGGTCGGCGCTGGGGTTTCGGCATCCTTGGGTAGCTCTGCGGGCTCCATTGGGATCGCAGTTCCGGGGCCAGAGAGGGTTTTCTCAATCGTATAGAGAGGAGCAGATGCCGAGGGTGTTTCCCATCCGGGAAATTATAGGCACCGGCACCACTTCGGTCTCAGCACGCATCGAACCCCTCATCCGCTGCGGGGTTAAGGAGAATCTTCGGCATATGAACAGCCAAGGTCTTGCAGATGGATGGAAGAGGCTCATGTCTGTAAAGTGTCTGAGGAAGTTGTTACAGATCTCTTCCAAGAATCAAGTAGAACACCAGTGCAACTGCAGGATTATGCACGCAAAGAGTGTGGCTTGAGTGTTGGATATGGAACGAGGTCGGAGTATCTTCGACGTCACGTCCCAAATAGGAAACTATAAGAGTCCGCCCAATCAGCGGTGGACTTAGCGGGAGACCCGCTCGAGGATACCCCTCCAACTCCACAAAAGTTTTGTCTGAGCTCCGGGGCAAGACAAAAGCTTTCAGGAGGTCTGATTTCTTGTCTTCTAACATCGTTATCTTCGCCAATTCACCTATTCCCTCTTCCATCCCAACTCCCTTGAAAACTTCCACGTCAACATGGCTACCGTTAAGCTCGCGTCCGGCCACCAGATGCCCCTTGTTGGGTTCGGTCTTTGGAAAGTTCCCAAGGAGTCCGCGGCTGATACTGTTTACAACGTAAGAGTTACGATATCAATCCCCGAAAGGCGGCCACTGACACGCAATCCAGGCAATTAAGTCAGGCTACAGGCTCTTCGATGGCGCATACGACTATCAAAATGAAAAGGAGGCCGGCGAGGGCATCCGACGAGCAATTGACGAGGGCCTCGTGAAGCGCGAAGACATTTTCGTCACAACGAAGCTCTGGAATAACTACCACAGCAAAGAGCATGCGCTTCCCATGATGAAGAAGCAGAACGAGGTTTGGGGACTGGGATACATTGACCTTTTCCTGATTCACTTCCCATGCGCGCTAGAATACGTCGACCCGGAGAAGAAGCGGTATCCCGTATGTACTTACACTCACCTATCCTAGCTTCTCATGCTAATCAATCAACGCAGGGCTGGTGGCTCGAAGACGGCGAAACCGTCAAGTCCGCTAAAGTCTCCATTCGTGAAACCTGGGAACAGATGGAAGCCCTCGTCGACCAAGGCATCGCCCGCTCCATCGGTGTCTCAAACTTCCAGGCGCAGTCTCTCTATGACATACAAACATACGCCAAATATCCCATTTCCTCCCTGCAGATCGAGCACCACCCGTACTTGGTACAGCCTGAGCTCATTAAGATGGCGCAGACACACGATATTGTGATCACGGGATACTCAAGTTTCGGGCCCCAGAGTTTCCTTGAGTTGCCGCCGGCATTCAGGCAGAGGGCGAGTAATGTTGGGTTGTTGTTTGATGCAGCACCAGTGAAGAAGATCGCGGAAAAGTATGGCAAGACGCCCGCGCAAGTACTGTTGAGGTGGGCGACGCAGAGGTATGTTTGCAGTGTTTCCTTTCTATCAAAACATTGCACTGACTGGAAGGCAGGAAAATTGCCGTCATCCCCAAGTCCAACAACGCCTCCCGTCTCGCACAGAACCTCGATGTTACGAGCTTCGACCTTTCAAAGGAGGAGCTCGAATCCATCTCGGCGCTGGACAAGGGATTGCGATTCAATGACCCAGGTCATTACCTTGCTAACCACCCTCTTCATATATTCGCATAGATGGAGACGGTCTGGCGTTTTGGAGACTTGCGGTCATCGTAGGGCCGTAAACTTTTACAATGAGATAAGGATCGAACAGGCATATAGGATAGCATCTTGCGCATAAAACAATACAAAACGAGTTTGAACCCACCCAATTATGTGCGGTGGAGCAAAATTGACAGCTCAGCCAACTACAGTCCATGGCTAAAGAGGCGCGACAATGCCAGCGGCGTTCCCATTCACTACATCAATATCTTTTATTCCCCTCCTTTCTGTACCATGTCGGCCTGCTCCACGTAGACTCTAGCTCCGATTCCTACTTGATAAAGTCCTACCTGATCTCACAAACCCCAGCCTCTACCTTAGCGTGTGATCTCCGCACATGCGCAGCCAAGTAGGATAATATCGGTAGTCAAGAAGAACCAGAGCTAGGAAAGGGTATTCCAATCAAAAGTTATGTACTCAGATCGACATCCAATTCGGTGTTCAAAAACGCATTCAATGTACTTTCATCTTGGTTCAAATACCAAGTTCCGTCTTCTTCCACCCCCTCTTCCAACTCATGCTCCAAAAACCCATTGTTGAACCAGGCAAAGTCGTACATTGGGTCTGAGATGGAACTTGTCCAGTCAAAGTCTTCATATCTCTTCCGCCGCAGCAATTCAAAATAGTGAAGGCGGCTTCCAGGATGGAAAGCGTACAAGGGCCCTTCGAGAGTACCGTTCTTGAAGGAACTGACGCATTTATCGCCCCATACTGTCTTGTCAAGCCACGCCATCATCTGATGCTGGTATGCTTCAGCTTTCCCTTGCTTCAAGACGAAGGACATGTAGTTCTCCCGCTGGAGCTTGCGAACGACGTCGCAGATGTAGAGAGTGATGCGCTCGATGGAGGTGATCATGCTGCCGTGGCCTACAGGCGAGCCTGGACCCATGTATACAAAGTAGTTGGGCATGTCCTTTGCGATAGTAGACATGTACGCCTCTGGGTTCACCGACCATGTCTTTTGAAGATCTATCCCATTCCGACCTAGTATAGGCCAGCGAGGAACAAAAGACATGTCGAAGCCAGTCGCTGCGATAATAATGTCGAATTCGCGTTCGGTTCCGTCCGCGGACCGTATCCCTTTTTCTGTAAAGGTGTCTAGCCTAAGTTATGTGTTGGCGCATCCCACAATAGGAAAAATAGAGAAGAAACCTACTGTCCCCAAACGACTTCGCAATTATCTGAGGCGAGGGCTTCGAGATAGCCACTGCCGGGCGTCGGTCGGCGACAACCAACGGCAAATGTTGGCAGCAGCTTATCATGTAGTTCCGGCTTCATTGCCAGCTTTCTCTTCATATCCTTGATGGTGAAATCTTTGGCCAGGGCTTGCTGTGGCGTGTCTCTTATGAATAAAGGAAATCGAATGTTTAGCTCTTTCTCAACGGCTTTCCGATGAGCCAAGTATTCTGCCGGATCAGCTGCCCATTTTGCCTTTTGTTCTGCATCAAAGTATAGATTCGTCTCGCCTGGTGGAATGAACCGCGAGCCCATATTCGCAGTAATCCATGTAGGATTGCGTAAATAAGCTGTTACGTGAGAGGCTACTTTGTGTGCTGCCGCCGTTGCCTGGATGCCACTGCTGCCATTGCCGATGACTGCTACACGCTTATCCTTTAAGCTGAGGTTTGTTGGATAGTCAGCACTGTGCACCAGAACACCTTGATATGCATCACGATTAGGTGTATTAGGCCACCTCCAATTGTTGAAAAAGCCTGAAGCGTTGATGAATACATCGGCTTCTTCTGTAATAGATGGCCCGGCCTCCCCATCAGTGATGCCTTGCGCTGAGATGACATTACGTCGTCCATCTGTGCGGCGGGTTGTGATTAGCCATTTCTGTTTCTCTTCATCCCACTTGGCATGAGTGACTTTCTGGCGTGTTGTAATGTATTTGCGCAGAGAAAAGCGATCAGTGACGTCCTCAAGATACTCAAGGATCTCAGGCGCAGACACATAGAACGAAGACCAATGAGGATTCGGTGCCCATGTGAACTGGAATATGGGGTCAACGTCTGCAGCAAAAAATAGGAAATAAGACCTACAAGATAGTTGTGACTGGGAATATCGCACGCGCAACCAGGGTATCGATTCTCCCACCATGTGCCGCCCAGTCCAGCATTCTTCTCGTATATGCGCAAGTCGATGTTTTTCAGTAGGCCCGACTCAACCGCATGGGCAAAATCAAGCCCGGAAATTCCTGCACCAGCCACGACGACTTTGACTTTGCGAGGCGAGTCAAAGTATTTCTTTGAAAGCTCGTAGGCTATGTCATTCTTGCCCTTGTAGGCGCTCGTCTCTTGGATAGGCTTTAATGGCACATTTTGTGTAGCAACTGGCACGTCATTGCCATGTGTACCATTTGTGATGCCGTTGGACGCGCCATTCACAGTTTCGTTTGCAACAGAGTCGTTTTGTTGAATAGCCATGTTTTTGGAGAGACGTGTACAACAGCAGCAACACAGGGCGAGTCGCTTTGCACGGGATTGGGAAGTTTGATAAGCTGCATATTTGAGGTGTTGTACTGATAGTCCACCGACATTTGGAAAGATATCCAGGGTCTGGATGGAAATGGCAGCGGAATGCTCTTAAGATGACGGCCTCGGAAATATGCGTAGAAATTCCGAATTTGTGACTCCGAACGGAATCTCGGAAGCAATGGGGAACACGGAAGCAATGGGGAACACGGAAGCCTAGCGAGAGCCTGCAGACCGAAGTCTAGTATATCCCGGGCTTCTATGTTAAGGAAGGGATTGCCGGGGGAAGAGTTGTGCGTGAGCGGCGATATCGATCAAGCACCGCGAGAAATCCATTCATCCATAGGTAGGGTCATGTGCACGTGTCATTGGGTCATTTCGTGTGCAGAACAATCAAAGCAGCAAATCGTGTCACGATCGAAACATCTCATCAATTACGCTAATTGCATATCGAATATAGACGCCATTGCGCAAAGGCAATCAACTTCCCAATACCCTCATCGGTTACTTCACCTGCTGGAATCAATGTGAACGCGTGCCAGGCGCCTGGTACGAGCACCAAATGCGACTTAGACCCGTGCAACCCCCATCTAGTTGCCATGAAGACACTATCATCCAGCAGTGGATCTTCTGTACCGCAAAGAAACAGCGCCGGTGGTAGGTTATGCAAATCAGCGTACAGAATGGAGACATCAGGCCTTTTGCGTTCCTTAGCAGGAATATCTCGTAGGTAGGCATCAATAAAACGCTGCATGCCCTCACGACTGAGTACTGCCTCACGCTTATGTTGCAGCAAAGAAGGCGTTGCTGAGAAGTCGCAGATAGGATAGCTGGTGAGAATGGCAGTGAGCCGATCCTGCACATTGATTCCGTGATTGTCGCGCAAGGCAATCGCTGTCCAAGCAGCAAGAAAACCGCCCGCAGACTCGCCAGCAATAATGCGTAAGGGGCCACCTAGCTGTGTAGCACCTGCTTCAGACAGAGCAAATAGCGCAGCGTCTTCGGCATCTTGTTGCGCCGCGGGAAATGGATGTTCCGGGGCCAAGCGATACTCAACAGAGACGGCGACGAGGTTGAGTGTTCGAGACAATTGTGCGAGATATAAATCGTATGAAGCCGCTGACCCAATAACAAAACCTCCTGGTGTTTGGTAAGCATTTCATGTTGTCAGTTTAGAGAAGCCTGAACAAACCTGCATGAAAGTGAAGCATTGTCCCATTTGGTGAGACGCAGTCGTTGATAATGCGTAGAGTGATACTAAATCCATCTCTCGCGGGTATCTGGATCATTCTAGCCCCTGGAAATACCGGTGGTCTTGGAAACCCCACGCCCTCCGCGCGAAGTCTACGGTATTCAGCCACAGACTCCGTTTGATACCATTGTATCTGGGACCGGCATAATCTTTCGATGTCTTTCATCTTTATTGCTCGTGCCATGAGAGTCTCTTCGGAGGCTGGGGTGATGTCGATTTGAGGGTAGTCCATTGTAGTCAGCACTTCTGCAACTAAGATAGCCACACCTTCATGATGATAGCACCTTAATCAAGTCTTGGTTGACAAGGTTGATCTACCCCTAATGTGCTCGGAAGGGTATAGTATTCCGGACCATAGCGGAAGTTATTCGGAACTGAGGGTGGTCAGTGCGATACCGGTAGATAGGTCCGGGAAATGTAGGTCGTCCCAGCAGTGCAGTAGTATGCATCTGCCAAATCCGGGGGTGGGGAACTGTTGCATATCTGGGGAAGCTGGTCTCTCGGTGAGCCTATGATCTGGCGTATATCAATTGCCAATCTCCAGACAATTACAGAAAACCTATCGTACCAGCATCTGACCATATCACTTCGCTCTTCCATTTTTCAAACACCGCTATGGATTCCACACAACCTCCTACGGAGAAGAAGCAGTACACAAGCACATATAGTCTTTCGGTCATTCTTTTCATCAGTCTCAGTTCCACAGCGTACGGCTATGCCGGTTCCATCATCGCAACTACGCTCACACAGCCATCGTTCCATGAATATATGAAGCTTGAGAACTATTCAGATCCTGAAGGGTTAATGGGCGCCATGAACTCGGTATTCTATGCTGGAGGAATGGCCGGCAGCTTTTTCAGTGGCTGGTGCTGCCGCGCTTATGGCCGGAAAGTGACAGTAGCCCTAGGAAATGCCCTTGTGCTTTTGTCAGGAGCCATGCTCACTGCGTCTGTGCACCCAGGAATGTTCATTGCCTTCAGGTTTCTCAGTGGATGGGGTGCGTATCAGATCCTTTCAAGTGTACCTGTGTGGATCGCAGAACTAGCACCTCCTAAGGTTCGCGGCGTCCTTACCGATATTCATGCGGTCTTCATGATGCTCGGCTACACTATTGCGTGTTACGTAGGCTTAGGCTTCTACTTCTTTGGTGGCATCAACCAGTGGCGCGGTGCCATCTCCATCCAGATGGTGCTTCCGACATTCATATTGGCCGGCATCTACTGGATGCCCGAGTCACCACGCTTTTTACTAGCTAAGGATCGCACCGATGAAGCTTGGAATATCCTACATCGCATGCACGCAGACCCAAGCGACCCGGACGCTGAGTTCGCTCGCCGCGAGTTTTACCAGATACGCAAACAGATCGAGCTGGATCGCACCTTTGCTACTTCATATTGGGAAATTTTTTCGCGTCCGTCTCTCCGTCGCCGCGCGCTCTGTACTATTCTACTTCAATTCTGCCTAATGAGTACCGGCATCCTAGTCATTCTGAGTGAGTTAGCCATATAGCCTACACTTACAAGTACTTATCGGTTGTAGACTACGGTTCCATTATCTGGGAGACCCTGGGCTTCTCTACCGTACAGATTCTCCACTTCCAGTGCGGTTTTCAACTAACTGGCCTCATCTTCAATATCCTGGCAATGACCTTTGTGGACAAAGTGAAGCGACCCACACTTATTGCTGGCGGATTTCTTATCACAGCCGCTGTGATGGCTACCGAAATGGCTCTTCAACGTTATTATGTTGGCACAGAATCACGCCCAGGGCTCATTGCCTGTGCAGTCTTGATCTTCCTCTTTCAAACAACGTACAGCCTCTTCTTGGATGGTCCTACATTCTTCTACGTCGCAGAAATCTGGCCTAATCATCTGCGCTCGCAGGGTTTTGCAATTGCCATAGCTACGATGTGCTTGACGTGCCTGACCTGGCTCCAGGCTGCACCGAGCGCGTTTGCTGCTATATCATGGCACTACTATCTCTTTTTTGTGGTCATTCCAGCTGTCGGCGCGGTTGTCGTCATTTTTTGGTTCGAGGATACATTGCATAAGCCACTTGAGGAGATCGCTGCTTTGTTTGGCGACGAGGATATGATTGCCGTGTATCAACGCGAGCTGACCCTTGATGCGGTCGTAGCGGATGAATTGAATGAGGCACAGGCTGCGGAGAAAGAGGCTCGTGTGCAGCATGTGGAAAATGTTAGTGGGTAATGTTGCTAGCTGCTTGATTTCTTGTACTCTCGCGAGTTTGACAGATAGTATTATTGTCCTACAATTTCGGCTTTACCTGCCAGTATTGTTTTGGTTCCTTCTGTGCTTGTGCTCTCAACACCTTTCGCAATACCTTTCCTGTTGGGTTTTTTGGGAGCGCGTCCACAAACACAACGCCGCCCTTTAATTGCTTGTAACTAGATACCCTGGCGGCTAGAAAATCCATGATGGAATGAGCAACCTGAAGCGTTTGATCTTGCGTCGCAATAGAGACGCTTTGTCCTAGCACAACGTATGCGCGCGCGAGGTCCGAATCTGCAGCATCGCTCCAGATGCCGCACACTGCTACTTCATCGACTAGAGGATGGCGCATGAGGATTTCTTCGAGCTCTAGGGGTGATACCTGAAAGCTGAGAAGACCAAAGCGTAAGCTTTTAACTGCTCTGAAGGAAAAAAAACTTACCCATTATATTTGATGATGTCTTTTAGACGATCGAAAATGACTAGGAAATCGTTCTCATCGACGTATCCTAGATCACCTGTGCGACACCAACCACCATCAAGGATTGTATCCATAGTCGCTTGTCCGGCGTCCTTGTATCCCCTGAATAGAAAGTCAGCAAATTCGTGCTTAGTTTCGGGGTCTCTGTTAGTTAGTGCTTTCGTACATCATTATATTTGGACCCCTAACGGTGATCTCACCCGGGCCACGAGCATTGAAATGAAGGCCATCGTCTTGCAGAAATACCATTTCCATATTTGCTATCAAAGTCCCAGCGGCATTGAGTGGCAGGCCACGATTTTGGATTCCGCTCTGAACGCAAGGACCGGAAAGCTCGGTAGCACCGTAAGCTATGTAGGCTTAGATGACAAGTAGACGCGGTATGGGTAGTACATACGTACTCTGACACAAAGCAACACGAGGAAATCGTTTCTGTAGTTTCTCCGCTGTTTCTAGCTGCGTTTCATGTCACTTTTCATTCTAGAAAACAACACAGGAGAGAGCATACCTTGAGCGGTGCGGCGGAGCAACTGAAGTATTCCAGGTTGGGATAAGAATACTGGGTGACAATATCATTTTCCGCTAGTTGCTTAGCAATGGGCGGAACTAGCCTT
The DNA here is from genome assembly GCA_030378425.1 of Periconia sp. TS-2. Taxonomy (NCBI): domain Eukaryota; kingdom Fungi; phylum Ascomycota; class Dothideomycetes; order Pleosporales; family Periconiaceae; genus Periconia; species Periconia sp. TS-2. The sequence goes on along the minus strand of JASNQO010000001.1, from coordinate 2,132,569 downwards.
GCTAGAGTCGCTTCACGCTCGTGCAAAAGGCGACAAAAGGTCGCAAGATGAAAGCGCGGCATTAAGCACACATAGGCTCCGATCCAGAAGACGCCAGTCATGCAGACATATAGGGCATATACATGCGAGAGGGGAGGGAAGAATATCTCGCGCTGACTGGTTCGCCAATTGGCCGGGTTGTCAGCCTTCAATTGCATGATGGCAGCTACGACGTTATGGTGCGATAGCATCACTGCCTTAGGCCGTCCTGTAGTTCCGCTCGACAACAAGATGGCACAGAGTACATCGCTTGCATTACGGTTGGTGAGCGAGTAGGGTGTGAGTTCACTAGTTGTAATGGCTGATTGTTGGGTGAGTGATGGCCAAGATTTGTGCTGTTTTCCGAAGCTGAGCATCTGAATGTCCCTGTGATCGGATAGTTCCTTAATCTGCGGTATTTTAGGCCATAGAGTCTCATCGATGAGAAAGTAGTGCGGCTTGATCATGCTCACGGCATGTGCGAATTCGGTCTCGTGGAGCGAGTAATTGATGAGGGCAACGACACCACCCGCCCACCAGACGGCATGCACCCCGAGTATATAGTCAATGCAACTTTGCCCTGAAATTGCTACAATTTGGCCTTCTCTTAATCCAACACTATTCCGTAGCCAGTAGGCCCCTCTACCAACCAAGCGTCGGAATTTGCCATAGGAAATTGTCCGTCCCGTGAAGGCTTCCTCGTAGATGATCTTATCGGGTGCTATGTTCCTAGCATTGCTTTCAATGAGCTCTGATATTGAAATGTCGTTGGGAATCTTAATCCAGGTCTTCGCCCGCAAAACGGACATAGTCGCGGGATCTGGAACAGATGCCTATGTGTTGTGAACTAGCCGAAAGGTCTCAACTATTTGGCATGCCATGAGTCGCATTTCAGGGAAGTTCCTAGGTATGCTGAATAATGTGTCACGTGAACCCTGTTCAACTTTACGGAATTCTCGAGTGGCTCTCTTTCCGGGTTCCGAGCGTCGATGATTCCGTTCCGTCAGTCTCGCCTTGGCGGTGCTGGCACCACTATGGAGTTTGTAAAAGCACTCTGTGCAAGCCATTCGTATAGAAATGGAAAGGAGAATTTAGAGGCCAAGTCATCAGGAGACTATTACCCACGACGGCATGACTTTGCTTCAAGAAGTGCTTGCATTTTTGAAGGCACATTGGTTGCATGTCGGATTGGCACTTATCCTTATCCGCCTGCTCAGGAACAGGTATGGCCATGGGCTTTCTAAAATACCTGGGCCTTTCCTCGCATCGATCTCAGATCTGTGGATGTTCATCCACTATTTCCGTCGTCGCGGCCTCACCGAATATGATATGCACCAAAAGTTCAAGTCTCCACTCTTACGACTAGGACCAAGAACAGTTTCTGTGGCTGATGCACAAGCTGTGCGTATCATATATGGCTGGAAACCTGTCTTCTCTAAGGTAGATCCACTTTCTAGGACATCAATTCGAAGTATCTAATTAGGCGTAGAGTCGCTTATATATTTCCCAAGATGTGACAGCACCTGATGGAACAGTTCTCCAGAATGTCTCATCTACTCGGACCGAGGAGTTACACCGTGATTTACGTCGTCCGGTTGCCAATGCCTATTCCCTAAGTGTAATGGTCGGCTACGAGCCGCTCGTTGACTCAACCACCGCAACCTTCCTAAAGCAGATGGAACATTTCGGCGAGTCCGGCGAGCAGTGCCCCATGCACTCATGGTTGCAGATGTATGCTTTTGACGTTATTGGGGAAATTACGTTTAGCAAGCGTTTCGGATTCCTGGAGGCAGGATACGACTTAGACGACATGATGCGGCACACGGCATGGGCCATGGACTGGATTGGTATCATGGGCCAGCTGCCCACCCTAGACGAATATTTCCGCATCCGTGGTTTTGGACACATATTTCGCAAATTCAGGAAGACTGGTCCTATCATGAAGTTTACAGCAAAACAGATTGCTACTTATTCGAATGAAAAGGGGCGCACGGTACCAGATTTCCTTACGCGATTTATCGAGGCGCGTGAAAAGTACCCAGACCTGATGACAGCAAGTCGTCTGAGTACATACACAAACACAAATATTAGTGCTGGAAGTGACACGACAGCTATTGCTCTCCGCGAGATCGTGTATCGTCTGCTCACGCATCCAGGTGCCAAGGAACGTTTGATAGAAGAAATTAGACAGGTGCTTCAAGAACGGAAGGATGTCGGTCTAGAGAAGCCCATTACATGGGCGGAGGGCCAGACTATGGAGTATTACCAGGCGGTGCTGAAGGAATGCTTACGCGTACATCCGCCGCTAGGTCAAGTGATACCCCGTGAGGTCCCAAATGGTGGGATCACACTCTTGGGGACGTATCTGCCGGCCGGTACTGTTGTCGGATGTAATGCCTGGACGGTGCACCGTGACCGTAGCATATACGGCGAAGATGCTGACGCCTTTCGTCCTGAGCGCTGGATCGATGGTAACACGGACCGACACCGGGAATGGGACAGCCTCAACTTCGCATTTGGCGGTGGCCCACGCATCTGTTTAGGTAAGAACATTGCGCTGCTGGAAATCTCAAAGCTAGTTCCAGAGCTTTTTCGGCGGTACACAGTCAATATTGTAGACGCCGGAGCATATAAGTTAAATCCAGGGTGGTTGGTGAGCCAACAGGGTCTCATGGTGACGCTGAAGAAGCGAATGGATAGCTAGTGCTTAGAAATCCCATCGGCCTGTTACGGCAGTGCGTTCATGAACTGTTACCAGTCAAGTTATGGGTAAAGTTCACCAAGATATTGTTCATTCCCAATTCTCAGATTGTTTTACATGAGGTCATTCTTCGTCCCTGAAAGGACTTCCAAGCATCAATGGCCAATTAAATCTGATGTTATCGAAATCGCTGACCCCGAAAGGGGCGGTCTGTGCAACTTCCAGAATGGCTGTGCCTAAGAATAGTCACCGTTAGTACGGGATGCCACTCAGACTTCACAAATGGTACCGTAGTGTGACTCACTATCCGTCGGTGGAGCAAAGGCGCCCTCTAAAGCCGCATGGATTCCCTCGTCAAGTCCAGGTCCATTATGATCATCCAAAAACTCGAACACATCAGACATAGGTGACTCATTAGCAATTTCGCTAGGCTCGCTAGGTGCCTTAGAGATAGCTGCAAAGAGAGCGCTAGCATCGCCGTTAGAAAAGATGGCTGTTGAGAGCGCTTGGAGCGCGCCTTTTGCAGTTATCCATGACGAAGCGAAATCGGTAAGTAATTGATATGCTTTAATAAAAGCATCTAATAGCGCCGGACGATCCACTGCAAGCGCATCCCGATCCTGGAGGATGAATACAAGATGGTAAATACATTCGACCAAGGCGGTACTTATGAAATAGCCGGAGGCCCGGATCCGGGGACAGGCTTTCGCGAAGGCCGTAATGGCATCGATGCTACTTCTCGCTAGCCCGGCACAGAACTGCCGTGCCTCCTCGTCTCCGTCACTTGAAATGGTGGGATTTTGTCGCAGCGTCATGCGTAGAAGGTTGGTTCTCTGTTTACGTTAGTCAAATGCCACACTGTACATAGGTAATACTTTCGATGAAAATGGCCAGTCGGCGCCGTATGCTGGGCTCTGCCTCACCACTTGCAATATACTCTCCCACTTTGGCTGTGTCCCAAGTCAACTCGGCCGGTAATTGGCGTCGAAAGATGAGTATGCGGGTATCCGTCAAGCTGTGTACAAGTCAGAGGCTGCCCACCTCGTAGGCAATGTAACCCAGGAAAGGGAACGTACATAGCTTCTTCCCAATTGCGACCCTTGGAAACCGAAGCAGCGTAGAACTGAATGTGTTATATAATTAGTAAGTGTCTTGAAGTCTCTTCGTGCCGGAGTTGCGTACTGTGTCCCAGATCTGACCCCAGAGCCGACCAAAATCCACTAAAGATTGGAGGTAACTCTCCGTGTCTATCTCAACAAGTGTTTCCTCCACTCCACGGTCGGTTTGTAGTCCGGAAGAAGCGCGGTCTGATGAAGGACTGAACTCATCTACAGCAATTTCCACATTTCGTACGACGTAAGGAGTACCATTTCGCTGCGCAATTCTGCGGTCTAGAAAATATATTGTCCACCATAACCGTTGCCGAGCCTTGCGCTCTGATAGCGAGCAATCTCCCCATAGTGACTGGTCATTTAGTTTAGCGACCATAGCAAGTTGCACCGCAGTGGCGATGGCTAGCGAGGCCGCTTGCAGAAATTCGCAGTTCATCATGTAGAGCGCGCTTAATGTGTGGTAGGCGATCACATTGATATCGACAGTTTTGCAAGATGCGCAATGTTGTATCAGTCGCTTCCCCCTCTGATACATTGCCCACCCAGGCCGTGGCTCGTCGCAGTCTTTTACCTCGGGATCCATGCACTCACCCATGGTCAACATATTGCACAACAGCGCCATGATGGGATAGTTGTGGCTATCAACGTCAATGATGAGGTTGTATTCGGAATGTCCAAGATCCGCAAGCGCCTCGCATATGCGGGATTCTGTCTCGCGTTGATCGATAAAGGGAAAGAAAGAGCCCTGCTCGCGAAAATATACACGTAGAAGATGATGAACCGTGGCTGGCGGAGGTAGCTCAAGCGGAAAGATACGTCCACTTGGTGTGCTACGTGCGGGCTGTTTGGACATACCGGCACGGAGGCGAAAGAGCTTCTGGAGATGTGACAGCTGCGCGGCTAGGGATAGGTTGTTCCCCCCAACAGTGCTGTCGAAAGTGTCGGTAACATCGCTGATGTTGGTAGGTAGATCTAGTGTGTACAGTGCCAACGAGGAGCCGCTTGGCTGCCGTGTCGGGCGGCTGCCGATAGGATTTTGACCTACTCGTCGCACTTGGTCCTGAAGCTGTGCAATCCTATCCTCGATTAGGTGATCAGTCTCGGCGAGACGCGATTCAGAGGCACCGGCAGCAGTATTAATCGATCTGGAGGCGTGACGGGCACGCTTGCGGCTGCCATGGCTATAAATGCAAGGTATATTCCTCGAGCGACAATGCTGGCAAGCACTCTCGCCGGAGCATTTGACTTTGCGCCGCTGGCAATCCTGACTAACGAAGACTTGGCTATATGATCCCAAAACGTGCTTTCCAGAGGGATAGTACTTACCATGCACGTGCAATATACTTGCTGCGCTTCTGGGCCTGCGGTCGTGTGCGGTGGTCCTGGTCCTGCGCTCGAGGAGCGTCTCGCAGTGAGCGTGCAAAGTCGATCCCCAGGACGGAGCTTTGGCTAAGCTCGTCAAGAAAGGAGGGATGTGCGTTTGGCATGGAGGAATGATGAAAAGCCCGTCTGGGCGGGACCGGCAAAGATAATTCGGAGAGACATGTTGCTCCGTGCAGGATATATATACCCAAGCATGGAGCAATCCTCCAGTGAGCGGGATAGTCACGTGCGACCCCGCATTTCGCTTATACCACCCCGCAGACTCGGTCTATTCGTACGAAGTACTTGGACCGTATCATCTAAACATACAGATTGATCCAGGCGGACCACTTAGCTAACTACAGTTCAGATTGTCTCCAGCTCCACCCTATTAGATCCATTGCTCCCAATCCCGTGATCTGAGGGCCGAATGAAGTCTTTCTTGTCAATCGGCGGTAAAAACCAACTGTATGCAGACTATCAGCATTATTCAGGGGAGAGCAAAAGGAGCCATACGTTAGATCTGCCGTCGACGTTGGGTCGCACTCTTCGACAATGAAACCATTCGCATGCCATGCATACATCAGGTCCTCGTCGTCGCACAGGCTCGTCCACTCGAAATCCTCCCAGCGCGGGTTCTTCATAAGCTCAAAAAAATGCAGTCGCGACCCTGGATGTAGCGCAATGATGGGCCCATCCCTATGCCCGTTCTTGTACGTACTCACGCAGTGGCTACTCCACGCCGTCTTCTCAAGCCATGCGAGCGCCTGCTTCTGGTATGCCCGCGGAACTTGAGCCTTCGGGACAACACTGCTGTAGTTCTGTGTCTGCAATTTCGTCAAGAATTGCCCTATATACTCTGTCACACGTTCTAGCGACGTCACCACACTTCCATGACCTAGCGGGCTGCCGGGTCCGAGATACATAAAGTAGTTGGGCATATCAGCTGCTGTGACCGAGAGGTAGCACTCTGGACTCGCGTCCCACTTCTTTTGGAGGTCAACATTGTTTCTGCCAAGGATCGGGAAGCGCGGCGAGAAGCTCATGTTGAAGCCGGTGGCACATATAATGCTATCAACAGTGTAGTGCTTGCCCGTCGTAGCTGTTTTAAGGCCAGTTTCATCTATTTCGTCGATTTCTCCCCATACAATCTCCACCTTCTCCGAGCAGAGAGATTCAAGATACCCGTTTCCAGGTGTTGCACGGCGGCACCTACGATTTGACTTGGTCAGCACTGTCATACTTCAGCAAGCTTGAGGGTTCCTCCAAGGACATACCCAACCGAAAAGTCCGGAAGCATTTGTTCTGCGATTTCTGGCTTCTGCAATAGCTTTTCGGTCATCTGCCTCGTGGAAAACTCCCGGGCCTCGTTCTGTTCTTTCGAATGCTTTAGGTACAGCCTAAACCGAGAATTGAGTTCTGACTCGACTGCTTTGCGATACTGCAGGTATTCGTCGGGATTTTGTTCCCACTTCATTTTTTGTTCGTCAGAAAAGAACAGGTTTGTTCCTCCAGGCCCAGAAAACTTTTGCGCGAACCCTGCCGTAATCCATGTTCTGCTCCGGATGAACACGTAGACCTTGTCTACCTCGTCCAGAATTGCTGGCAGTATTTGCACGCCTGTACTGCCGTTACCGATCAATGCAACCACCTTGCCAGCTAGTGATGCGTTCTTCGGCCAGATAGCGGAGTGCAACAGCTGGCCTTTGTATGTCTGAAGTCCTGTAATATCTGGCCACTTCCAGTCATTGAAGCAACCCCCTGCGTTGATCAAGACATCACACTCTTCTACCCACGGCGTTCCCAGTTCTCCCTCACGGGTATGTCGGTTGCTGGGGACAAGATCACGGCCATCGGTTTGTACTACTTGAACTTGCCACTTTTGTCGGTCCTCGATCCACCGTGCGCCAATGACTTTGTGAGAAGGCTTAATGTATTTGCGCAGTCGGTGTTGGTCAGTCACATTTTCAATGTACTCATGAATATCTTTTTGTGCAGCATAGTAAGAAGGGAAATGGGGGTAGGGTGCCCAGGAAAACTGGTAGTTATGGATCGGGATATCGCATGCGCATCCCGGATATCGATTCTCATACCAGGTTCCGCCGACGGATTTGTTCTTCTCGTACACCGTACTGTATATTAGGCTCAAAATCAGCAAAAATTATACAGCGTTGTTCATTTGAAATAGTCTTCGTCGCCTATCATCAGCACGTCGACTCTACGTACAGATTAATGTTTTGTAGTCGACCCGTTTCAACCTCACGAGCAAATGCAAGGCCACTGAATCCAGCGCCGACACAGACAACCTTAAGCGGTCTCCTAGTTCCGAAAGGGAGTCGTGACAAGGTCCATGCTAGCTCGTCCTTCTTTCTATATGCGTCGGTAGCTTCTCCTGGGGCTGGTTCACCGCGTGGTAGAAATTGGCGGAGGCTCTGAAGTGCATCAAGTGCAGGTGTAGACATCATTTTTCGACTTTTCTCAGAGGAGTCATAAGATCGTACTCCATTCTCTTGCATATGCTGTGTCCTGTGCTAGTATATCTCCCGTGTGCGTTGACACATCTGGCACTTCTTAGCTTCTGAGAGTACAATGGCACCGACAGTGCAGAACTCGGGAAGAGCATTTCCCTCTTTTCTGAACAAGGTATCCCGTGAAAGCGTTGCCCGGTTCTTCTAGAGCATGTATGAGACCCGTAGCCTGTGTTCCGTGGTCCGGGCTCGGAATTGGGCTTGGTTCCGAAACACCACTTCCCGAAATTCCGCGCCTACTTGATTCGGCCGTAGCTTCGGCAAGCATTACATAGTCCCGTACAGCGCCAAATGCCAGCTAGCTTAGTCTTTTAGTCTACCTGGCTATTTGGAGTTTTACGTCCAATACCTTATACTGGTAAGTCTTTAGAGGTTTTGCCTTATTTGACCACTTCTCGTCCCTTTCGCGACAGTATACGAAACAGATTCGTTATTGTCAACATGTCATACAGTGATCTCAAAGGAAAGACATTCATCATTACGGGTGCTGCCTCGGGCCAGGGAAGAGCAACAGCTTTGTTTCTAGGTCGACAAGGGGCGAATGTAGGTGTGTTGCAGCCCAACTTTGGAAATCCTTTGAATTGATCTAATTTGCGTACAGGTCTTCTCGATCTCAACAAGCCAGATGAAGTAGCATCAGAGATCCAGCGCAAAGGCCCCAAAGCACTCGCCTTCGCTGTTGATGTCTCAAACTATGACCAAGTACATGCTGCCGTAAAGGCTACATCGGACGAATTCGGGGGTATCGACGGCGCAGCCAATCTAGCAGGCACAATAGGAACACAGGGTTTTGTCGGGAAAGGCTATGGTCTCAAGGTAATTGAAGATAAGGACTGGGATTGGATGCTTGCTGTAAATTTGAATGGCGTGAAGAATAGTGTCAAGGCCGAACTGCAATTCATAAAAGATCACGGTAGCATCGTGAATATTGCCAGTATTGCGGGGCAACGTGGTACACCATGGAACTCGCCTTATGGGACTGCGAAGGCAGGAGTAATAGCCATTAGTAAAGCGGCGGCACAAGAGGCTGGAGACCGTGGAGTGAGGGTGAACGCTATAGCGCCGTGAGTATTACCTCTATTGATCTATTTATTGGCTAATCAATGATATTCTGTCACAGTGGGGTTATTGATACACCTTTAGCTAAGGCTTTAGGCGATCCGCAAGCAGTCAACGATCGTTTGATCTCACGGACGGCGTTGAAACGCATTGCACAGCCAGAAGAGGTATCTAGAGTAATATTGTTTCTTCTCAGCGAAGTCTCTGGTTATATTACCTCAAGTGTATGTGTATTTCTGTGATTTGAAGACACATAACTGACATTCAACAGGTTGTTAACGTTGATGGCGGATTTCAGTGAACCCTTACGATGAGTGGAAGCGCCAGGGCATTTGATACGGTTGTGTAATTACAAGCCTGGGGAGTCTTGATAGCCATGAGACCATTCCTTTATTAGGCTGTGTATGCTTTAGCAATTCACGTCGTCCTTTCCAAGCGCGTTAAACCTAACACTACTTTATCATCACCTCTGACGACGCCTTCCTCACGTTGTCCTCAGAAAAGGCAGACACTTAGTATCGGAGTACCTACATAACCGATGATTTCTTGTTCTAGACCGAGCCAACCATTGAAGATCAACGTGAAGATAAGCCCGTCCTTAAAGGCCGTGCTTTGATAGAATAAATAGGGAGTGCCTTGACATTGGTGTAAAGTGATACCCTTCTTGTAGGTTATACTTCAATTACTTCAGATGTAGCTAAGCAAACTTCGTGCGCTCATCTTTGAAATCATATATAGGTAGCTCAATCTGTCATTACTTCGGGTCCATGAGAATCGAAGAAGATAGCAGGAGAAGTTGGTAGGTGCATGTTGAAATACGTGTCGTGGTCTAATCAAAGTACATGCCATTATATCCGCTATGAATTTATGCTTCATAGGTAACGACCCCCGGTACACTGTATGCATGCTCCTGTCATGTATGCTGACAATGGGCTGGCCAGGAAAAGTATAATGTTTGCAGCTTCATCTGCGGTACCCGGACGACCACCCACGAGGATATCGCTCGCGTCACGCCACTTCGTGTAATTGCGTGGGATACCAACATGAATTGCTTGCCCTCCCGCTGTGAAATTCTCACGCTCGTCTGGTGGACGCGTCATACGAGTATCAATCCAGCCGTACGCAACAGCATTTACGCGCACATTGTATCGCGCCCATTCCTTTGCCATCGCCATTGTCAGTCCAAGAACACCAGCTTTCGCTGTTGAGTAATTGATCTGGCCTTGTGAGCCATGCAGACCGGAAACTGATGAAATGTTGACAATGACCTTAGGTGTACTGTTGTTGTGATCCATCCAGTGCTCCGCTAGCGCTTTGATCATGCGAAATGGCACGTAGTTATGTATCTTCATAACCACATCGAATTGTTTCTCAGACATTTTGTGTACCGGTGCATCAGCGAGGAATCCCGCCCCATTGACCAATACATCAACCTTGCCAAATCGTTTTATAGCCTTCTCAACTACATGTCGCGGCGTTGACAAGTCGAGAAGGTCTCCCGCAACTGCCAGCACCTCATATCCAGCCTTTTCAAGGTCTCCAGCTGCCTGGCTTGCTTTGGCCTCATCAAGATCACTGATGACAATTTTTGCGCCCTTTGATGCGACTAGCTCTGCTGCGCGCCGCCCGATACCTACATTCCCATCACTATCAGTCATTGCAAAGATACAGGTGTCAAAGCATAGGTCTTGCATACCCTGAGCACCTCCAGTGATTATGACCACTTGCCCATCCATCCTGCTCGGGTCCACATGGGATCCCATTTGTCGTTGTAGCTGATCCAGCCTCAAGGTCGCGGAACTTGTACGCGACATTTCGAGTACCACAGTCTCTTCGACTTCTGCAGCAGAAATCCTAAACTTACTAAACGTACTTCTTCTTTCTCCCAGAATCGAGTCTTGTTCCATTTCGTCTATTTAGGGCGACATTCGGAAGTAAGTCATATGCACATGATAGTTCCGCATCATTCGTGTTCCGAATTACGGATGCGAATTCCGAAATGTGGTGACCGAATTACGATTCCGCCGGCCACGTTGACCTCGGACGTGTATAATCCATCATGAAGGTATCTCTGATCACGAGTGTTTACCTATCATAATCGAGCAGCGCATTCTCCTACCAGTTGTATTCCCTCATCGTTGTACATATCTCTGATCACTCTATACTTTCTTGTCAACATTTCTACTATGACCGACACTATAACGTCATCAATCCCTTTTGCAGACCCATCATGGCACACTGATAAGTCACATCCGTACTATAAGGATAGTCATAGAAAGCTACAGGCATATATTCGCCGATACGTGGACGAATATATCACACCTAATGTACAAGATTGGGAGAGGAAGGGTTGGATTCCGGACGAAGCATTCAAACACCACGCTTCTAAGGGCTTTTTAGCTGCTGCAGTCTTTCCTCTTCCAACAGACAGTATTGAGGGGATCGCACTCCCCGCAGGCATCCTCCCAAAAGGTGTGATTGCAATGTTGGCCCAGTGTTCTCCTTCTGCGCTAACATTCTTTACTAAACAGAATGGGATGAATTTCATGATGCTATTGTGAGAAGACTAGAAACAAGGGCAAAATGCGGTCTTTCTAACTTCTCCTATAGCTAATTGACGAGATCGCTCGTTGCGGATGTCTAGGTACCGTTTGGGGCATCAACGGTGGTGCGACTGTCGGCGGTGCGCCTCTCTCAACCTACGGCACGGCATCACAGAAGAGAGATTACCTTGTTCCTTTACTGCGCGGGGAACAACGACATTGCCTTATGATTACAGAACCAGATGCTGGATCAGATGTTGGAGGGTTGACGACCCTGGCCCAGAAGTCTTCCGATGGCAAATCCTATGTGATTAATGGCGAGAAAAAATGGGTCACTCAAGGACAGTGGGCAACGCACGCACTCATAGCGGCAAGAACAGGGCCAGCCGGACCAAAGGGAATTTCCGTCTTCATTGTTGATTTACGGCAAACAGGTATTTCGAGAAGGAAAATGGAGAACTCCGGCGTTTCGTCAAGTGGTAAGCAAGTTCTTCGATTTTGCATTGCTGTATGCTAAAACTGGAAAAGGATCTGCATATTTTGAGCTAGAAGAAGTTGTAGTACCTGCTAAGAATATGCTTGGTCAAGAAAACGCCGGATTTGAAATCATTATGTCAACGTTCACCCACGAACGCCTCTGGGTCGGCATTACTGCCAATCGTCTCGGCCGTGTTGCACTCGAGGACTCTTACCGTCACGCCCTTAACCGTCAGACGTTTGGCACCCCACTTTTCTCTCATCAAATAATCCGTGCGAAGCTTACTAAAATGGCCATGCTTGTCGAAACAACACAGTCCCTTCTCGAGAGTCTCGTGCATCGGTCTGTGCGTACTCCAGCGCTCAAGTTCAGCCCGCTCGCAGCAATGCTTAAGGTACAGGCCGCTCATAACCTAGAGAAGATTAGTAGAGAAGCGCAGCAGATATTCGGCGGATTAGGATATAGTCGTGGGGGACGGGGAGGAAGGGTTGAGCAGATTAGTAGGGATGTCAGGGTTTTGGTCGTTAGTGGTGGGAGCGAGGAGGTTTTGGTGGATATGGTCGCTAAGATGTCTAGGAGACTTGCAAAGCTATAGTGCTAGTTATATAAGATGTAAAAGCTTGGCCTATGGCTGTGTGGGGCCATGCACATGAGCCCCAGCCCCGCAGTCCTAGCGACCCGACTTAACTTTGGCCGTGCTTCCAGTCACTAACTCAACTCTCCAGAACTACCTACAGAAATCACTACCGCACAACCCTATAGGCGGAGCGGTTCGGTTGTCCTCCCTACTAGCCCTAGCAAACTGTAGAGAGCTTTCGGAGCACCGCCACCTGCCCTGCTTCTGAGTCTTACAGGGAAATTCTAACCTGGAAGACTATGCGAAAAACAGGCGCAACCTTCTTTCTTATCTCCAAGGCACGGCCTAACACTGTCTTTGTGGGGACTTAGAAATCCTGTGAAATTCATACATCAAGTGTTCTATACCTTTGTTGTGAACAAAATGACAGTCGATAGGCTGACAGAATACATCTTCAGTATGCGCATCATAAAGCGATAATTTCGTACGCCGTTTAATAATGTAATTAATCAATCTAACTCCATGATAACCTTAAAAGGTGACCGGTACCTGTCCAGGCAAAGATCCAAGCCACCCATTAATAGGCTCGTCTACGACCGGAGATTCGGCGCACTCGTTTGCTTTCTCCACGCTTTGCGTCTTCAAAACCGGGCAATCAACGCCACAGTATTTATCCATTGCTCTTTGTAGTGCATCACCCTTCCAGCCAAATAAGTAATCTCCGTGCCAGCCATATCCAGTAGAATCACCCATGCTAAAGACGAAGGGCTGACTACCATCAGTGGGCCACATGGACTGGTCGTTGAAGGCGGACGTGTTCCATATCGTCTCGTACAGTATCTGTGGGAGCCTTACGGGATGACTTCATTGATGTTACGTCAGCTATTCAGATACATAAAAAGGAGGACCTACGTGGATGGGCATTCCCCTTCTGTCTCAAAAGTCCCATTAGAAGGATACGCAACATGACTTTTATGATCCGGGCTATCGACGTTGATTCCATCCCAGCAAGTGGGGAAGAAGTTATTGACCCTTAACCCGTATGGACATGGTTTGTTGGGGAAGTCATGAGTATCCCAGGTGCCCCCAATTTCTGAGTTTGCAGGAGCAGGACCCCATGGCTCTGTAAAGCAGCGAAATGCTATGCTCTTTAATTCTTTGCTATTAGGACTGGGATTACGGTAAGCCGGGTCGCCAATAAGCATTCGGAATCCCTTGACGACATGTCAGCCTCCGCTGCCAATTAGAGTAGCAATAGTGTAGAAGAAGAAATGATGTGTTGTGCGATACGATGAGGGAAATGCAAGACTTACAGGTTTAAAAGCAGTCACCTTAGTCTTCTTGTCATACGGAGCGGTGTAATATACGGTCATACCTCCTCTTTGTTTTTCGAGACCAAGGTTAGCCATCAACGGCACACGATGAAAGGACCCATTACGATGCCGAAAAAACAGTACTGCGGTCCAATAGTTTGAGAAGTCCTCGCTAAAAGTACATGTTGTACATGTTGCTTTTTCAGAAATGTCTATTGAAGGGTCCATGCTAGGTGCAAGAGCATTTCCTCCAACGAATTGGTGCAGATGAGGTGAAGGTACAACGCCAGGCGTAACAAGCCTGAAGAGTTGTTAGTCTTAGTCAAACGTCGATTGTGGGGCGAATTGAGGCCTCACGGATCGATGCGTTGGATGTTGAGCTCAGAGCAGGAAAATCGCAAGAAATCGTTGAAAGTAGGCCCTCCCGGGACAGACGTATTTTGCGCCATGGCACAGATTGCCATGGCCACCATTAAAATGACATATTTCAACGCCCAATGTAACTGCATGTTGTTCGAGTGTGATCAGCTAGTATTGAAAGTGGAAGGAGGGCAAAATGCTTCTAAACAATCTGGGTTTCGAGATTCGAAAATTATTGAACGCCACCCAGACTCCATTAATACAACTGCGAATCGGTCCTTTCCATGACGTGGGGAGGTGGGGAGATGATGCGCACGAATTCAATATGTTCAGCCAATGGCGTGGTTGCTAGATTTATTGATGATGAGTGCATAGACGTCAAAAGTAATATATTAATATATTTCCATTTTAGAACCATGGGTTTGAAAATTTACCGATCCGGCACCTTGATGCAGGACCAGATACACCAACAAGCTAATTCTCTAACTTCAAATTGTGGCAGTTTTTAGCGCGGTTCTAATCGACACAGTGGTTTAATATGATCTTCAAGCCACATACAGAATGGAAGACCAAATACTCCTCTTCGTCATCCAAGAATGCGAAATCTTCCAAAGTAGAATGCCCAACCATCACCTCTAAGGGCTCATTGTCGAATTCAAATATATAATTCTAGCAGCCACGTAGGAATCGAACAAATCAATAATCGGTGAACGTAAGGATCTTGATCTTAGGCATTAGTATCTCCTAGAATCTTCTGAAAGACTTCTTTCAAGTTTGTGCTAGTCGTTGCTCATTGTGTTATCGATACTTCCATATTTCTCTGGCTTAGAGTATAGATCAAAAGGAGGCAGCTCATTGTGACGAAAATGAAGTAGGCCGCAGAGCTAACTAATGTAGGGCACTGGCTAAAATTGGCCCTGTGTAGAGATCCCATGTAGTGCAACGTAGTCGATTCGCAAACATACATAGTCTGAACAAAGTCGAGCAACAACGCTTGACCAAACAGTAGTCACTGCCAGGGTTCGAGGTCTACTGCAATGGCAATGCTCATTTCTTAGCTTTTGTCATTCAATTGTCTACTGTATTGCAAGGAAGTAGTCGGCACCGGCTACTGCAAGGCTTGATATTTGAACCAAGTGAAAAACGAGATTTACTGGGGAATGGATTCACATTACTATTATCATCCTAGCTATGGGCATAGCGACCATCCGGGGTCTGTCATCTCTAGAGAATCATTTCGATACCGAAATTAGCCCTCTCATACATACGATTCCTTCAGCGTTTGTATCAGTCTACGCTTTCGAGTTCTTAACGTGAACTCGGGTATTAATTTACCTTTGATATCCTATGTCTAATAGTATCTTGTTTGGGTAAGACATCATTAGTGGTTCAGATACACGTTAGGAGTATCATATTGAGACTAGACCCTGTTTCAGAGCGTAATGTTCAACCATAATCGGGACTATTCACGAGCTGGTTTAGCAGGATTGCTGCGGGATATGGGGGCCGGCGGGTGATTTGTTCAGCGATCGTTGCTCATTCGTCGTTTTCAATGATAGAATTAACAAGTTTCTGAGTTCAGGAATAGTGAGAACCCATTGGGAATATTCAAAATAGGCCGATTACATCCTATCGTAGTAAGACTTACGGGCCATGTCACAAGTGCCCCTATGCGAGCTTCATCCATGACAATTTAAACGTTAGTCGTCAGTGATGTGTAGATCCTTTTCGTGTGATAGAAGCCCTTAACTGGCATAGGCATGCATACATTGACCTGGTCTTAAAATCCTGGCTATTTTACCCTGACACACGGTCATCTTACACGCCTAGGTAGGACGTTTAATGTCGTGGATCAGTTCAGTCCCAATGCGGGTGTGCGCATACCGCCTAGGTAGTTAATCTTACAAAAGGTACGAGACAAAGCTGCAGCAGCAAGGTGAAGTGGGGCACAAGTCTCTGGGGTAGATCACGACGTTGTCGTCTTAATTGCTTGACGCAACACGTCTTAGATAGCAGCAGAAAGGGAACAGAGCGTACCAAACAATAGTTTCATATTACACACTAGAGCCAGAATAAGCTCATTCTGCCTTGTTGATACTGTCGTACCTTAAGCAAATTTGGGTGCACATCGCATGGACTACGGCCGTAGGAGAGACAAGGGATTAGTAGGCGCGTGGAACGCAACGGTGTATTATAGACCACACCCACATAAAAGGTATGCATCAGTGCTGTCATTCGAGTTCCAAGTCATCCACGTCAAATTTTGGGCGAAGACACGGCGGAGGGTGTATCAAATGGCCTCTTCTCCGTCGCACAAAAATGGTATACAATCCACCAGCAGCATAAACTGCTCCGACACTTATAACGGATGGCCATTTGAACTGGGCTGGACGTGAGAATATGATAGTGGTGACATAAGACAGAAGCTCGAACAAGTTTTGGAAGGACGCTTCAACGGTGGAGAATGCGCCTCGATGATCCGACTCGACACCCTATGTGAGAATCAGCTAATTAGTACAACGGAGAAGGATATAAGAAAATCTTACGTCTTGTATTAAAGTTTGGGCGCAAAGGTCGAAGCCCCATAGCCCGACTCGACTCAAGATGACTCCTCCTACAAGTGCACTAGCCGCCAACACAGTTGGTCCGCCCTGGCGCTCATCTTCTGCAATGAACCAGCTTACTCCGGCAGATATCCAGATCATTTGCCACGACAAAAACCAGATGCCTCCTCTGATCGGACCAATTCTCTTCATTACCCTCGGTGCGATCCACGTCGCGCTGAGCTCGAAGATGGTGCTGATGGTACGCGCGATACCGACGTTCACGGATGTATATCCGGCGGAAAGAAGAAATGTGATCATTTGACCGGAAAATGAGAGAACAGTAAAGTAAAGGAGAGCGAGAGATATAGACGGGAGGAAGACAGGATGCCTAAAATAGAAGGGAAAATATTGGAGCGGTAGCAGTCGAGTCACGCTTTGCCGAGTCGATGAAAGGATTCTTGAACAGAGATTTCGCACATTCGACAGATACCCTGCAGTGCTCGTGTTGAGATTCTCGGGGCCAGCTTCGAACTCTAGGGATACTGAAGAACGTCCCAAAGCAGGAACCATTTTGTAGACCTAGTGGCTGATTAGCCTCACATACACCTCGCTATAAAGAATTTCATCAACTTACTCTTGATATACATATATATTCTATTAAGACGGACGCCGTGCTTGTGCCGAGAGTGACCCATATAGCGATCAATGTGGATGCTCCATCGATCAATGAGATAGCTAACGGCCCGAGAAGCTTGCAGAAGAGGTCGATGCGTCGCATTCTCGCATTGACCAGATGACGAAGCGGCTCATCGTTGTTTGTGATCACAACCACCTGCTCTGTATTAGTAGGTGGTGTCGTATTCAGGGAGCGAACTGCTCACCCAGTCTCTCTCTACCGATACCAGATTCATGACCGCACACAACTTCTCCACGCATGCTAGTACAGTGGCCAAAGCAAATAGCCCCATCTTTAGTGTTTTTTCATCGTTATGTCTTTGCTCTAATGCCCAAAATATCGCACAAGATGCGACCACAGCAATTCTCTGCCCAACAATTGATATCTGCACAACACTCAAACGGTTGCCTCTGTCGATAAACGAGCCCACAGCTGGCGAGAAGACGATTGCGGCTCCACTTCGGACTAAGGCGTAGACAGACATTGGTAGCAAGGTATCGGGGAAAATGGCGGCAAGAAACAGTACTGCGCCCATTTCGAAAAGACGGGAGTTCCAAGTAGATAGGCAATGAGAAGTATACAGAGATAACATGAGGAATCGAGGAAGTTGGATTGTCGGCGAATTTGAGACCTGCCCGCCGCTTGCCTCAGGATCTACAGTCGGAGCCCCTAGGTCATTCGAGCCTTGCCTTTTAGGCTTTGATGGGACGTATCCGTATGTAGGGCTATTGACTGCGAGTATCGTGTCCATCTCTTGCGACTCTTGTAGAGGTCCATCATCTCTAGCTAGATTCGACTCTTGTCCTGCGAATGAATCTCTACTCGGACTGAGGCGCTCCACAGGCACACAATCATCCCCACGGACGGCCACTAAATCTGAAGGACCAGAATCATTGCCTTCGATCGCCATTGCATTCTGAGTATGTTTGTCTGTTGATGAAACCATCATCGATTCGAGCCTGTGGGTTAAGCTTTCAGCGGGGTCTCATCCAGGCCGTTTACTGATGGAACGATTGTCAAAAAGGAAAAAGACACAGTCATTCATTGCAGAATAGACTCGGTCATTTGAAAGCTATATATGAGTACAAAACCTCAGATGTTCTCGGAATGAATGGGCCCGAGGACTATAGTCGATGCGTCTAGCCTCAAAAGTACTAGCTTTACTGCGATTGCGGGATCTGGCGGAGTCCCTCCGTCATCCTTGTTCGGACACGAGCGATGTCGGAATTTCAATTCTCATATGAAAGAGAAGCGGTACGCTAAGCATCAATTTTGGGATACTAGAAGAATGACTTGCTAATCCAATAGCTCCCAGACCTAACCATGCGGTAGCACGTGACTGTCATGTGATCATTGCACATTTTGCTTGTTATTTGACAAGGATGGACTTGGGATCTCAGAGGACTAATTGAAGAAGTCAAAACAAGGGAATTCAATTGGCAGATAGCATCCACAAATAAAGATCGAAATGAAACCTTACTTTCCCCGCATTTACAGCATCCCCACGACGTGTATTAGTATTACAACACGGCTTGAATTCGACATTGATAACCCGACAGGGCAAAGTACGGGCCAGCGCATCGCGCCATCTAGACCCCCTCTCATTGCTCCGACGATCGCTCCCAACGAAGGCCCTTTTCAGTTCTTCCCTCCGGCTACATCCTATCAAGAGGCTCTGCGGGAAAACACTCGGAACCACAAAACACTCGCAGTCACGGACCCTGCAACCTCAACTTAAACATACCCTTCTGGGTATTCTATCGACGCCACTGGTCACCCGTTTAGGATATCCCGCGGGGTGCGTCCGCCACTTGTAGACGCGACATGCACGATGATCGCAACACGCGCGTGATCGGCGAGGAACAGTCCAGTCGGGGTATGCCAACACAACACTCAAAGTAATCATGGTCCACGCTTCTGCAGAGTTTTTGCGGAGACAGCTGTTAGTGGAATACCGCAAGGAATATGACAGCGAGGCGCATGAGTGAGATGCCGAAGAAGAAATGTAGGGCTTGTGGGGTAAAATGGATTAGGTAGAGATTGTTTATATGAAAGCGTGCGAAGCTGCCGAAAGAGGTCGAGCATCTTCCCTTCTGAATACAAAGATACCCAAAAGGGCCGGAACTCTCATTGTCGACATGCCTTCTCCATACACCTCAGAGCGACGCCGTGAGTAGTACACTTTGCTTCATTCCTGGCTGCATCTTGAAATACAGCGACTAAGTGCCATCTAGGTGAACCCATCTACGTAGATGACTTCGGGGGCAGACACATCCCTCCTGCACCACACGCCCCGGGAGCCAAGCCCCGTCCAACTCATCAACGACAGCATCGACCTCGACACGAGCATGACTTCGTAAGAGGGGAACGACCTCGCCGTCGCGCGCAAACATATTGCGATCCTCCATCTACCCGTTCACCTTCCCTCTCTCCAAGCCCTCCACCTCGTCAACGCCGCCGGCACTCTCGTCCACCTCCAGCATATGATCGCTATGATGATTACTATGCCCCGCGTCGTCAACGAATGCGAGAGGAAGACTACTTCTCCGACAACCGACACAATAGGCCTCGGCAAGATCCGCATTCTAGGCATACTCAGGATCGTCGAGGCCGAATTCCCCCCCAGGAATGGGAGAGGGATGTTGAAAGGGAGAGTGCGGCAGAAACTCGAGGGGCTAGACCAAGGCCAGAGAGGAAGGAGAGCAAGTGGCAAAAAGAAGCCAAAGAAATGTTTAGGGAGTATGCGGTGCCGGTCATCAAGGCCGAGGGAGGGAAGTTGATTGCGAAACAGATTGGAAATCTAATTGCAAAGGATGCTGCTTGAGCTTGGTTGACTGGCCGGGATATTGCATCATCACGTGTACCATACGTTGTTTCCTTCTCGTCCACATCTTCAATATTCCCTTGTCAATATCTAGATTGTCGTTTATCATCTCTCATGATCTCTATTTCGGTAATATGTTGTCAGGCAAGGGCGCAGTGTCTGTAAATATATCAATGTCATCAAATGATTCGATCGAAATCGCGTCCACCATCGATCAATAGTGCCTTCTACTTTTTAGACTGCGTAAATGGATTGGTAGGGAACTATACTGAAGGTGTTTACGATCTAGCGCGTTCGACAACGATCTATCATTGTCATAGACTATCATGTTCTTGAACCTGCTCCTCTTCAACCAGGGCAGTCTCGGTGCAGCGGCCATTCGGTTTGAACATGTTCGTTTTGCTAATTCACACTGCGACAAAGTATAAACTCGCGCTTCTACTATCTCATTTGTATGGTGTGGCTGAGATCGGAATGGGAAACAAAAGTGTGAGACGCTGCGACCTTGAGCGAGGCGCTAGTCCGTACAGATTAGTTTCCCGCTTTTCTTTGAGATATAACGAATTTTAATTGCGTGTTCAAGGCTGAACATGACAATTATACAGTTCGACGCCCAGTTCGGTCCTGGCTTTCTCCAAAGATATGTCGATGCCGCAGTGCAGAAAGACGATACCAACCTGATGAGTGAATGTCACCGGCCACAGTGATGAGTCCACTGTCATACTATTGGCACTGCTAAAATTCCTCATTTTAGGGGGCAATATAAAGCTTTTGGAAGCTTTTGAGAAAAGCAAAGGAAGACATAAGGGGAAAGAGATGGACACACGGGTAACGAGGGAATGACTGAGGAAGAAGGAAATAATACTCAGGAAAGGAGCTGTTTAGCTTGTCTATATTTCAAGAGAGGCGTTGTCAAACATTCATGGGACAGACAACCTGGCAATGTAGACTTGTAAGCAAGCGCCCTTTCTTTGCCTTTAGCAGGGCTGACATAGACACGACGATAGCGTCAATGAAAACACGACACATTCGATGTCTAAGCGTAGAGATGCACCGCATCTTTACGTTGAACATCAATTATAAGGAAGACACGGCAACTTTACCGGGCCTTTCGACATTTTCTTGAGCACAGCTTTAATATTTTGAACATGCGGTTGCCGCCTTCAATACGGCTCAATGCCTACCTATAGATAACATTTAGCCAAGGCGTGAAATCTCAGGGTCACGTGCACAAACATTCACTTCACCGATATTCACGATCGCGCAGCGTAATTGAGCTCGGACGCATGTAAACAGCTCTAGATAGTTCTTGACGTCATCCTAGGCTTCCACGGCCTTCTTTCACGTGCTAAAACACTCTGTAGTGGAGTTCACTTCATGTAACTTTCACTTTCACCTATTTTTCCTGCCTCCTCCCGCGTCAGCGCCAGGCAGAAATCTTGCGACGCCTTAGCGAGAGGGTCCAAGCGCCTCCCCCCATACTATATAAGAAGCCCTGCCCCGCCGCTCCTTGCCTCTTTTCCTTTTCTCCATATAGACACTGAGGGAGAACTGCAAACTTTGGAGAAGCTCACCATGACTCTGCGGGGGAGGGGCAGGCATCATCGTCAACTAGCCGTTCATTGCCGAGGGGCCCCTCGGGAATGAATGGCTAGTTGAGGGAGAGCTTTAGACTGTCTGAGGTGCAGTTCACCATGTTTGGCGGGTATGGGGCCAGCATCGGCGTCAGTTGTCTCTGGGATATGTACTGGGGGAGATCTGCAAACGTTTGGAGAGACTCACCATGTTGCGCGGGGCCTTGGGGCGCACATCATGCCGGCGACCTTTGTGGTTCTTCGTTGAACTCATGGGTATCTGGGGGAGAGTCTTCGACGCAGGAGCGGATCACCATGCACGGCGGGCGAGGGGCCGGCATCGTAGCCAGTACATCAGGATCAGTGTTTAGTTCAATCAAGTCTTTTTTTCAATTCTTTGGTGTTTTGACTGTGATGCTCTTGTTCGTGACTGCGATGTACTGCGATGTATCATTGCCATTGCTTCACTATGCCCAGTGCTGTACATGCCTTTCATCCGCTCATCATTCACCATTTCAGGTGTAATTTCTATATCTAAATATGTGCTTGAGAAGCCTTCGCCATTGCAGCACAATCACGCCTTTCGTTGGGGACCAATGTCTACCATGCTCACATCCCCAATGTGCTCTGCTCAAAGCCTTCGGCACAAAGCATAATGGATCATCTCCTCTACTCCCATGCTAGTGTCTGTATTCCTCACCCGCTATAACGGGAAATGAGGTTCTGCGAAAGATACGCTCGTGAGTGGCTTGGAGCTCGCCGGAAGCTCACGGCCGATTGCTATACCTCACGACTGTGGAGCTTGCTACATTTGAAAGTTTGATTAACTCAGTTAAAATCTACCAGTAGACCCAGATTGCTAAGATCCAGCTCGTTATGACATTTCATTATCGGCTGTATCACTGCGAACGAAGTGACGCTATGCTGATGCTCTGCGTTGATTCTTGACGCTCACAGAGCCGACCAACCTTCCAACGACCACGCCGAAATATCAATTCTGCAATGCACCGAGAATTCTGAGATACGTCACCTCTCAAGATTATTCCAGCCTGCAAGCAGCCTGCAACTTGTGGCAGATGCGAGCGAAGCGCATCTGCTTCCATCTTCGCCTGACTCTCACCCCCCACCCTCCCCCCCTTCGCGACTTACAAAACCTTCGACCCAACAGCATCTTACCGATACGACGAATCATCGCTCTCCGCCCAAGATGTCTTGAATTTGTGTAGTCAACAAGCCGCTCACACTACCCGAAAGACGAGCCATACATGGCCCGAGCTCAAGCTTCCCCTCTTCGCCGCCGCGAAGCTCGAAAAAAGGGTGCCCACTAACCTCCCGGGTCCTCCACATCGGCCCGGTGCACAACTGCCGGTCTCGTCATGGGGCGAAACGCGTCTACAATTGGCAAGATGTATTCTGGTCACAGCAACTTTGCGGCTCGGTCTGTCGCAGATTTGAAGCCGATATAATCGGTGGACCCCGCATCGTACTCACTCCCCGCGTTGAGCTTCATTAACAGCGCTGAGCACCGATTCGGCCCTAGGAATTGGACAATCGACTTCTCTTGATTTGAGCTCTTGACGAAATTGCAGGTAGAAAGATGACTTCCGACAGCTACACAGTACCCCTCCTCATCAACGGCGAAGAGGTTACGGCCTCCACCACCTTCCCCGTAACCTCGCCCGCCTCGCACAAGCAGATATGGAGCGCCTCTGCCGCATCCCTCGAAGATGTAAAGTCCTCGATTGCCGCCGCACAAAGTGCTTTTCCTGCGTGGGCAAAGACCAAACCCTCCGCGCGGCGCGACATTTTCATCAAAGCCTCTGAGATCTTCAAATCGCGAGGAGAAGAATTTGGGGGATATATGGAGCAGGAAACGGGCGCGGCACCGACCTTTAGCTCTGGCTTCAATGTACCGCTTACGGCTGAGATGTTCAAGGATGTGGCTGGGAGGTGTACTACAATCATGGGAAGCATACCGACGTGTGCGCAAGAAGGGACAGCCGCGCTGGTGGTTAAGGAGCCATTCGGTGTAGTGCTGGGCATTGCACCATGGTAAGTACAATAACAATCTCACTCTTTGAGGGGGAACTCATTAAATGTATAGGAACGCACCGTACATTCTAGGCGTCCGCGCCATCCTCTACGCTCTCGCTGCAGGCAATACCTGTATCTTGAAGGGCTCTGAGCTCTCTCCGCGATGCTTCTGGGCTATTGGTTCCGTCCTCACACAGGCTGGCCTCCCTGCAGGTGTATTGAACGTCCTATTTCACCGGACCGAAGATGCGCCTCAAATTACCACTGCCTTAATTGAGCACCCGGCCATCAAGAAGGTCAACTTCACTGGCTCCACAGCAGTCGGCCGTATCATCGCGCAAACAGCAGGCAAGAACCTCAAGCCCGTCCTAATGGAACTGGGAGGGAAAGCGAGTGCAATCATTCTCGATGACGCCGATCTGAACAAAGCAGCTACACAATGTGCGCTAGGTGCCTTCCTTCACTCTGGTCAAATCTGCATGGCAACAGAGCGCATCCTAGTTCACAAGTCCATCAAATCTCAGTTCATCGAAGCCTTCAAAGGGGCATCGGAGGGCATATTCGGTGGCGACAAGCCAGCGCCCATCCTTGTTCAATCAGCTGGAGTGGACAAGAACAAGCGGCTCATTTCCGAGGCTATCAAGGCAGGTGCAAAGGTCGTACATGGCGATCATGAGAAGGACGAGTCACACCCGGATACCCAGGAAGTATCGAAGACGCGAATGCGGCCCATCATCGTGGACGGGGTGAACAAGGACATGGAGCTATATCGTACAGAGAGTTTTGGACCGAGCGTGAGTGTTATTGAGATCGAAAATGAGGACGAGGCTATTGCGATCGCAAACGATACCGAGTACGGGCTGTCGGGGGCTGTGTTTACGGAGAATCTCGCAAGAGGCATCAGGGTCGCAAGGCAGATTGAGAGCGGGTAAGTTGGGCCGCTGCATCTGCTGTGAGCACAAGGACTAATTGTACGCAGTGCCGTTCACATCAATGCAATGACTGTTCACGACGAAACAAATCTCCCACATGGTGGCGCGAAAATGAGTGGATGGGGCAGATTCAATGGCAACTGGGGGATTGAAGAGTTTTTGAGGCTGAAGACGATCACATATCAGGAGTAAAGTACATGCAGCAGAACGCCATTGACTCAGGGAGAGATAGTCACTCTTTCACCTACCTCTCACTGCTGTCGCCCATTATAAGCCCATAAGTGTACATCTAGCGTCGATTTTGTTTCATAGGTCAATCGCACACCTAATTGACCCCTACAAATATCTCAATCCTCTCGCGAACCCCTCACCCAATCCTACCATGACGATTACAACCAACTAAGATACTCAGAGTCACCTCGGCTGTGAGCATACTTTGACATGCAATCCAACGGTCACACAAACAGAAAGCGCCAAATCGGAGCGTGGAATGCACAGACATCAACAAAGACAATTGAATGAGCAATGATACACCCTTAGCCACAAATAGGTTTAACTTGGCATTCTCAAAAAACATAAAGTGCTGACAGCGTTTCAGTCCCGTTGCACATCAAAAGGACGGACAGTATCTTTTTAGTTGTACAGTATTTATCTTGACTCTTCCTCTGTGGTAGAGCTCTAGAGGTAGGGTGTTCACGAAGAAATTCTTCTCGCTTTTTGGCGCGGGGAGCTTTTGTGTTGTAGGTCACCATTGCATGCTATTTTGATACTTTATATCTTGCATATTCTGGATGCATCTCATTCCGCTACCTGCCCTACCCTATTCCAACTTGAACCCCGTCTTCGTCAAGAATTCCTCCAGATTCGTCAACGGCCCCCTAGCCTGCGCCTTCGTCCACTCCACATCAGCCTTCATGTTCTTCCCATAGTACCCATAGTCGCGGAATAAAAGGTACATGTCGAACAATTGCTCCCTGAAACCCTCAGGTAGGAAACCCTTGAACGTCTCATCGGGAACGTGCTGGAACTTTACCGTCTTCCCCGTGACCTTGCTTATCGTTTGCACGATTTCCTCGTTGGTGTAGAGGCCTTGGGCGGCGGAGAAGAACTTGCCTTCGTACTTGTCGGGGTCGGCGAGGATAGCAGCGACCCAGGCACCCGTGTCCGTGATGTCAATGAGCGGCAGGACGGTATCCAGGCGGTTGAGGTTAGCGATGACATATGTGCCATCGTTGGCTGGTGAGGGCCGCGGCGCCATGTTCCTCTCGAAATTTTGCATGAAGCTACCTGGTGCGAAGAAAGCGGACTTGATGGGCAAGCTGCGGATGTATTCTTCTATCTCGGCCTTGTCGTCGAAGTGCTCGACGTTCTTCAATTTGCCGTCGGAGATTTTGAAAGGGTGGGACATGGAGCTCCAGATGATGTATCCTGCACCCTGTTTGATGGCTTCTTCGCAGACGGCTTTTGCTTGCCTGGTCTCGATTTCGCGCGTGTTTCCTCCGTATTGGGTGTTTGTGAGGGCATAGATGAAATTGGCCCCTTTGAGAGCTGCTGGAAGGGTGCTGGGGTCATCGAGATTGGCGGAGATGACCTCAACGCCCTTGGAAGCAAGCTCTCGGGCTTTGGAATTGGTTGTATCACGGGTAATTGCGCGAATGGAGTATCGATTCATAAGTTCAGGGTCATTGAGGACGTGCTGGACGATAGAACCGCCCTGGTTACCAGTCGCACCGAAAACGACGAGTAGTTGCTTGGACATATTAAAGGTGTTGAGGATAAAAGAGGAAACTAAGTTAAGAAATGTAGTTGATGCTATTGCTTGATGAAATCGAGAGCCTTCCTAACGTCCTTTTATACTAATCTCTTTGTTAGTGGGTTCGGACATGTTAGGCTCGTCCTACCTCAAGATCGGACGTCGCGGAGTTAATGAAATCTAATACCTAAACTCGCGTGCAGCATTTGGACTTTTCTGCCCACCATCGACCACGACCGAATTATGACCGGTTCCGAATGCACTCTATGAGGTCGGTATGCGAAGTACAATACGAATTGAGGTTAGCGGCGCGGGCGTTGGCGTCGGAGATCCGAACGTGCGGGCGAGGCGAGCTACATTGCACAGCCCTAGTATTCATATATGGAATGCATCAATCCTTCAAGTATCCGGCGCATTGCTGTAAAAGATGAGTAATTAAGTGAGCTGCCCCACTTCGCTTTCTTGTGAATCTTTGTTCAAGATCTTTGTTCAGACTCAGTGAGAAATTGTGGTCAGTGACGCGTTGGAGCGTCTACACGTCAGCCAAGCCTCAAGGCTGGCCAAGACCGCTCGAGAGATCTGATATATCCGGACCCACTGCTGGATACGAACTCTCAGCAACATACTTGGTAATTCAGTGTAAGAGAATTGGAAAATCTCACTGGTGGTATGCGGAACTTTTCCGCATGTACATTGCTGTCGCACATCCTCCTGGTACGAGCCGCATCCATGCTTATCGGCATCTGGCTGGAACGCATGGAAGAAAAACGAGCGAGGAAAGCTAAACTTTGTCAGTCCATCATATGCCAATTACGTCGCTCACGTTACTGAGATTTTCTCAAAAGTGCATGCACATATTGCTTTTATCCATGCCTTCTAGGGCGCTCGATGTACTGGTTCGACTTAATTCTGACCTAACTAGAGATTCTCTCGAAGAACCCTCTTAAGTACAAGGGAGAGTGTTGAATCGTAAAGGCTGGAAGATCTGACCGGCATGTACCGTTACCTTCGAAATATAGTGAATGTCTACCTTCGCAACGAAATCAAGACATTCTTCGGAGGATGCGCTGTCAGTCGAGCGAAGAATTAGTGCTCAATCATATAAGGAAGATCATCAAGTGTACTTCTCATGCTTACTGCTAGTATGAGAAACTTTGGAAGAGACACTCGTCATCAAATGGCTGCATTAGATATGCGACGCGCTTACAATAGCGCTATTCTTCGCTCACATACTTCTCGTAGGTAATGCAAACTAATCAAGAACTTTTCTATCTCGCTCCAAGTTGTTAACCTGACTGAGATTCCGTAGTGTATCTAACAGGAAGAAGCCGTGACCATATGAAGGACAGACATGGCTATATAAATGTTCAAATAACACGCCGATATATGATGATATGTATCGTTTGATCAATAGTACCAAGTGAGGTGATCTCTTCATCTATCACCGTATTTGTATTACTAGTAGCATAGGGGTCATCTCAATACATACTGAGGATTTTTTCCATTTCAAACACATACGATCATAGAGTGTTGGACACGGGATAACAGGATATGTAAAGTATTAACATATAACTACACAGGCTTATTAACTTCACAGCACATGTTATTTGGGTATCTAAGGCTTTCCCTTTAGGTTTATGAGTTCAATTACAGACTTTCCGTCAGTACGGCGGGTGTCTCTCCATGGTCTTCTAACTTGAATGCTTATACTGCGACAAATACTTTCACGTGAGTTATCGTTGATTTTATTCGCCGAGTTATCCTGACGGCAAAGCTCGTACTCGAATCGCCACTCAGCAAGCCCCTCTGCAGCTTGAGCAGAATCCATGCCATCATGCAAGGCCTTACGGCGTCTCGCGCCCAGAAACATTCTTTCTGGTTAACCGTAAAGTTCTTCCCATGCCTGCTCCAAAAATTCCGCTGCGTCCCGATCATAGCACGTCCACGTATGAGGCGGCTTCATTAGAGCTCGCGCATCCACCCAACCTGTCGTTCTTAGCTGTGCAGGTTTATTAATATCAGGCTGAGTGAGACGTCTTAAATGACGATCAAGCTCCGGCAGCCGTTCATTCTCTGAAACCGAAGATAGCTCGACAACGGTCGCTTCCTGTAGCCTATTCCAAAGCTGTCGTACCTTTTCATGGACAGCTGAAGGAAAGCAGGCTTCATGGTTCAAGTCGTGACGACGATCAGATATGTGAACTATCGAGCGGGTTAAGACTGCATGTATCAGCGTGAAATCTGCACCCATTTTGTAGTGAGGGAATTTTCCCGTCTTCCGAGCAAGCCAGAAAGTCGTAAGCTCAAGTGCTCGAATTGAATCAGAGGAACCTCTTACACCCTGGGTATCAAGCTGGATCTTCCAGGTAAACCTGTCGCCGAGACGGCGGGCCTGTGAAAGCACATTGACAGTGCGCGATTCTTGCCAATGGAGACCTTTGACGCGCAGACCAAAGGACGTGATTGCGGCCAGATCATAGAGAGTATGTTTGCAAACATTGTTTGGACGCAGGGTCTTCAAAAGATACGCATCGCCCTCTACGAAGGTGGCCTTTGGAAATAGAGCATAAGCTTCATTCCAAGCAATGAAATTCAGAGAAGCCGTAGTACATGCTGATCTTAGTAGTCGATGTATTGCGGGCTCTTCATCCTGTACCTACACGAATCAGCACGAGCGTACAACCATTGTCCCAATAGACGACTTTCTTGTACTCGAAGCTTGCAGAGGTGAACCCCTGCGCAAGTGTACAAGTCTCTTCATCCTCGTCATACACTCTTCTATCCCAATCCTCGTCTTCTACCTCCCCGTCATCTTCCTCGTAATCCTCGCTTCCACTATCATCTTCGTCTGCGGATGAAAACCAGTCATGATCCCAGTCTGAATCTTCATCATCTTTGCTATCGTCTCTCGATACATCCGTCGAGTAGCCGTTGGTCTCGAGATAGTCCCTGAGCACGGGGAAACCATTATTATTAACATATATTTTGAGCTGATTGGGCAATTTCTCGTCCCGAGCAAAAAATCGTTGCGCAAACAGTCCGCCTATGAGGGCATCCGTCTGCGCCTGCATGTTTCGAAACTCGGTTGGGTTGCTGAAAAATTTCCGCAGCTTCGCATTGACGTTGTAGGAGGTGTCTAGGAGCGTGGTAGCTACATCGGCAAATTCTTTCGAGGACCGGAATAATCGGACCAGCTCGCAGGCGCCTGTATGGGACAGTAGGCGTTCCTGGATGGGAGCATACCGTGGGCTGTACAGATCAGGTAGCGAAGTCCGTCGGTGGCTTCTGCGTCGATACATTGTCGGTTGTCTGGGGGGACTTTTAGGTGCTGGGAAACAACATTTTATATATAGGTCGTGAACTGCCGCTAGCATTTGGTACTGGTCCCGACAATGCGATTTTACGTGACCGCACAATACTGATTTGTGCCATCTGCCCCAACTATATGCCGGGTTTGTGTTGATAATGTGGGATATGATTCAATGTGCAAACACAAGCCCGTGAAGATTTCGACAATGACCCACATTGTCCGCTTTCTATGAAATAATACGTACGCGAAGCTCAACTTCGGATCTAGAGTATATGGAGATACCATTCGAATGATTCTTAAACGAGAAAACAGCAAACAACAGACACTCAATTCCTAGTTCAATTCCAGCAATAAGTTCCAGGAGCACCCTTAGACCTGCCTACAGTTATTGAATTAGGAGTTACTTTTCGTACATATATACACATACAAAAACAAAAACAAAAAAAAAGCACCCCTGCACCCCACACCCACCCCCCCCCCCCCCCTGTCCAACCTGCAGCGTTTCATCAACATACGTCTTAATATATCGGTAGCCCCAAACCCGATCCAATCTAACATACATGCAGCTTTCCCGGCGTTTATCTCTGGCGCGCGGGCGCGGGGCACACACACGCAACGTTTTGCCATTTCGCAACATCTCACCTCGTCGGGATTATGCGAGAGGGGTAGTGGCCACGAAGAAGGGCCTTTCAGACAATTTTTTTTCCCTTGCGACCGGGAAACATTTAAAGGCTAACAGCTTTTCGCTTTCGCATTGCGCGGGGTGTGTGTTGCAGTGCAGTTTTGAACAAAGAACATGGATTCATCTTCTCTTACGATGTCTCTTAAGATGGTGGTTGTTGGCGCGGGGATAGGTGGATTGGCGTGTGCCATTGCGGCGCGGAGGGAAGGGGTTGATGTGGTTGTGTTGGAGAGGATGGAGAGGATAGTACCTGTGCGTATTTGTTTTCTGGGGTGGGGGGAGGGGGGCAAATGCTAGCAGTTGAACTGACTGACGATGCACAGGTCGGAGCAGGTATCCAGATTCCCCCGAACGCATCGCGCATCTGGGCGCAGTACGGACTGCTCGAGCGCCTGAAAGAGTACGCAGTTGTGTCTCAAGGGACGCGGCTCAGGCGGTGGGAAGACGGGCAAGTCTTGTGCGAGAGGAGTGTTGGGGAGAAGATGGATGAGCGGTGGCCGTGGCTGTACGTGGTGTAGACTAGATTGTCATTGAACTTTTCTCCTCGGTGGGAAATATGGAATATGGAGAGAGAAAAGAAAGCTGACGGGGTTCTCCAGTGTCATCCATCGCGCAGACTACCACAAGGTGCTTGTCGACGAGTGCACGCGGCTAGGCGTTGAAGTGAGACTCGGAGCCCACGTGCAAGACGTGGATTTTGAGCGGACGAGCGTGACGTTGACGGATGGAAAGGTGGTGTCTGGAGATGTCATCATCGGCGCAGACGGTACATACAACTCAATCGCCTTCCTTTCGGTGCTCTACGAACTATATAACCTTTGGATTGACAAATCCCAGGTCTCTGGTCCACGCTCCGTCCTCTGCTGCTCTCTCACGCCTCTCCCCCCACCGAAACCGGCGACCTAGCCTACCGCGGCACCTTTTCGCGTCTCGCCCTTCAATCACTCAAAGACCCCGCCGTCGATGCCCTCTGCGAGCAGAATTTCGTGACCGTGTGGATAGGCCCCGAGAGCCATGCTGTCTTTTACCCGGTGCGACGGGGTCAAGAGTTCAATCTTGTCATGACGCGGCCGGATGACCTCCCGGCGGGTGTGAAGACGAAGATGGGGGATATCCAGGGGATGAGGAAGGTTTTCGAGGGGTGGGATCCAGTGTACGTTTCCTTGGTCGATGTCGTGGCGGTGATATTCTGCTGATATCAATTGCATTTTCAAGATTGACAAAGGTGTTATTTGCCTTCTCTTCGGTCCTGCGCTGGAAGATGATGCATCACGAGGAACTCTCCTCTTGGACAAAGGTTAGTAGTTCCATTCTTACCGTTACTATTTTCCATCCTCACCATTCCCCATCCGTACCATTCCCCATTTCACAAAAGCTACTCTAATAACGCTGCAAAGAACAACGTAGCCCTCCTAGGCGACGCCTGCCACCCCTCCCTCCCCTACCAAGCCCAAGGCGCCGCCCTAGCCGTCGAAGACGGCGCAATCCTCGGCACACTACTCGGACTCTATACCCACTCCCACTCCCACCCTCAGCCCTCCTCCAACCCAACCCTCTCCCAAACGCTCAAGCTATACGAATCCCTCCAAAAACAACGAACGACGACGCTCCATCTGGGCTCCATCTCGAACCAGCACATGTACCACTTAGCAGACGGGAAGGAGCAGGAGGAAAGGGATGAGATATTGAAGGGGGCACGGTGGGAAGAGAGGGTGGAAGGCGAGGAGGAGGAGAGGTTTATTTGGATTGATGTTAGGTATCAGAAGGCTATGCTGGGTCGGGATGCTATTGGAGATGCGAGGGAGATGTGGATGGGGGAGTATGGGGGTGAGGGGATAGAGAAGAGGAAAGGGTAGAACATTTCAAGTGAGGGATATGATTCAAAGTGGAAAGGTTCTGGAGTAGGGTGTCAGTGATGTTGGTTCTGGATGTAGCTCTGTGGCCGTGTATTCTTGAAAGCATGACATGAATCGCTGCATTTATGAATAGAAGACGATGCACAATGAGCATGAGCTAGATTTGCAGATCATGCCGTGACATTGAGTCGTAGCAAAATTATCAGTGCATCATATTAACTTTGGTGATGCGTCTACCGTGGTACCCAGAACCAGCAACACAACGGCGACGATGGTACTCTGACGATGTCGAAATATGAATGCTCACTTGTAAGGCAGCAAGGCATACTCGGAAGCGATCCAGTAGCCGAGTCAAATGGAGATTGTTTGCCATGTTGGTCTCAGCTTACGGCCAATCTAACAGGTCGAGGGTACGCCCGATAGGTCACTGCAAAACCCGCAATCTCCGATTCGTAGTCGGAGATTCGGCTACGAGTAACGTGCGCATCAGCCTCCGATGCCTGAATATGGATCATCTGAATTATACATGTGCGGTGAGATGGCATTGAGCATAGCGTTCGGGCGCGACGCTAGAGAGTTGTTCTACTTCAAGATGTTAGTCAGCAGGCTGCAGGCGCATGGCTGACGGTCCCCCGCATCGTATCGGGGGACACAAGAGGACAAGAATGCTGCTGACGTTGGAGATTTCACTTGGCGCTTGTGCAAGACTGGCAAGGGCTGGGCAGGGTGTTAGCATAGGGATATCACAGGCAATTGTGGGGCGTGGTAGCGATGGAGAAGACGGTTTGGTGAGGTGGGCGGGAGGTGGTTGGAATGGACGCGGCTTGGCGTTGCGGTGGGATGAGGGCTGCTGACGACGACTTGTAGCGGAGGTGTAGCAGCTTGGGTGGCTGTACTATAGGTGTGCAATGCTGGCGCGCAAGGAGCGTCAGTGGTAGCCGACGACAATAGCGACGACGGTACAGGCATGGGGGGCAAGAATGGTGGTGGTGGGCATGGTGCTGTAGACAGTCCTGTCTCGTCGAGAGCGGCAGGAGGCGGGCGACGCACGTCATAGCGGCCGTGGAGCGGATGCAAAAGGTCGCAGGACTGCCAGGAGCGGAAGAGGGTGTTTCATGGACAGGGGCCCGCAACCAAGGTCGAGGGGCGTGTACAGGCGGGAGGCGGGCGCCGGTGCAAACAGCGTCGAGGCTAACGGTAGAGACAAGCGAGGGAGCGACAGTCGCAGGTTGAGGGGCGTCTGGAGAGTAGGGTGTCTCGTGGTAATGACGGGCGACGACGGCTGGTGGTGGACGGTGGACGGTGGACGGTGGACACCAACGTCGGTGCATGACGGCCAACCAGTAACCTGTCATCGGGGGAGGAGCTTGGAGGGGAGCTTAGAGAGGAGCTTAGAGTGAAGGGGGTATTTTTAGGGCGCGGCGTTGGCTGGGGATGTCCATTGGCAATATCATGTATCATGCCATTGGCAAGCCGGCGCACCAACAAGAACTGCGAGCGACGGGCAAGCACGAGGGCCGCGGGCCAATGGCACGACCCGCCACCTGCTTATTCCGTCGGGGTTGCCACATGGAGGCGCGCCGATACGCTGAGAAAGCCGGACGCAGCCAATGGGCGGCCTGTTTTGGATACGGCCAGGGCAGGGCCGGACATTGATGCTGCGAACGCGCAGGGGGGAGTCGAGTGTGTGCGGGCGGGCACCTGGGCTGGTTGACTTGGGAGCGTTGCAGGGCCGGCGGCGGCTGGCGCATGCTGGATGGTGGATTGCGGATTGCAGAATGCAGATTGCAGCTTGCGGACGGCGGATGGCATGGCACGGCACGGCATGGCATGGCATGCCATGGACACCATGGACACCATGGGATGGGCTGGGCTGGGCTGCGAGCGTAGCCGTCGCCGTGTCAGGGGCAGGGGGCGCTGGGTGCTGGGCCTCGTCACCTCACCCTGCTCAGTGCTCGGTGCTCAGTGCTCAGCGCTCGCAGCGGCCGCCAGCGACGTCAAGACGGCGCGCCGTCGACTGCCCGGCGCGCCACGCTGCAAATCGGAAGAATGCGATGCCACGGCCGTCTGTCCACCGCATTCTGACGATGCCCCGTGTGCCCGTGTGTCGTCGTCGTGCTGCCAAAGTTGTTGAGGCTCGACGCGCCCGCCGCTGCGGACGAGGGCTGCGGGCTGCGGGCGGGGGGCCTCGTTGCCCGGCACAGCAACAGCAGCAATAGCAACAGCAGGCCTGGCCGTGGCACAGTGGTAGGAAACACAGTGGCACAGTCGCAGCAGAGGCTGGCCGCATGCGTTGCTCGTGTCGCTCGCTCACGAATCTGCTGGGGAGACGAGTGACGGGGGGAGGAGAGGGGGCGCGCCTTCCGCCGTCTGCTCTTGCACCACCACCACCACCACCACCACCACCTCCACCTCTGTGCCTCTCTCCACCCACCGGCGCTACTACATAGTCACATAGCATACAGCTCGACAGCTCGACGGCGTCGGCTCCGGTGCTGATTCTCGCCCGCCACGCTGCTCCTCCCACGCCCGCTCCTGTGCTGCCAACCTGCCTCGCCTTGCCAGCCGATCTGCGGGCCCGTCGCGCGGTGAAAAATTTGGGGCTCCTCTATATTAGCGGCTCTCCGGCAGCAGCACGCTCCCGCGCTAGGCCCAACTCGGCCCCAGCCCTTATCCTCTCGCCGGCCCTGCCCATCCCTCCCTCTTCAACCCACGGCATCCTGTCCGCTGTCTCGTCCTGTCTTGGACCCGTCGTCGCTCGTTACCATCAATTCGCTCGTCCCTCCGCGTCCCCATCGCTCTCTACTCCACCCCCCATCTCCCCCCTCCCCTCCCCTCCCCTCGAGTCGCCGTCGTTGCTGTGGACGAGCACCGCCAGGCCGCACTCACATAATCTCCTCAGCCTTCGAGCCCCCAACCCAGCGACGCCCTCCTGGATCCGCCCCTTCGCCGCAGATGCAGTAATAATCCGCACACAAAAGGACAGCACACACAGTACACATCATGTCGTCGCGATTCAATCTCAAGACGCCCAAAATGTTCATACGGACGCGCTTCAACCTCGAAAAGGCGCCCGGCGGCGACGCCAGCGGCCCGCACATGCATCGCTCCAACTCGCTGTCGTCCAAGGCACATCGCAGCCCCGTCTGGGCCAACCGCCTGCAGCGTCCGCGTCTGTCGCTCGCCCGCATCGTCGTGCTGCTCGTCGCATCCGTGATGCTGGTCTCGATGGTCGCCACGGGCATCTACCGAAAGCACAGGTGGAACCACGCCCAGCGGAAAGGAGATGACCGCAAGCTCTACCACTGGGAGCACTACCCAAGGTATGCCACCACGCCTGCCACTCTGTGCAGTCTGGAAAATTAACTCGCCCAGGTTACGCGGTCTCTTCAACGGCGTGCGCACCATCGTCCCCCATTCCGACTGGGTCTCGGAGCAAAACTTTGTCAAGTACTCGCAGAGCGACAACCCCGAGGACAACATCAAGCCCAAGTGGCCGACCATGGATAAGGAGCACAAGGAGCCACCCCTCGACCCCGTGCTCTTCAACCCCTACCCTGACTACACCACCGTCGACTACCTCAAGACGCACGACCCCGTCCAGACGTGCTACCTCGACGAGGAGGAGAAGCTCGACCTGCCCGACATCTACGCCTACCCTGGCATCCCCCAGAACCAGACGGCGCCCTCTTTTGGCTCCTTCGAGGAGCTGGGCATGAACGACAAGGTCTGCTTCGACCGTTTCGGTCGCTTCGGCCCCTACGGCTACTCGTACCCCCGTGACCAGGGCGGCTTCGACCTAGCTGGTAAGTCGGAGAAGGCTGGTGCAGACAAGATCTGGAGCTGGGAGAAGAAGATCGACTACAGGCGCGTCAACTGGGGCAAGGCGCAGAAGCGTTGCCACGAAAAGAACAAGGTCCGCTTCGACAAGAACGCGACCACCAAGGGTGAGAACGAGGCCCCCAAGAAGAAGCTCCCGCGCCACGCCTACATCCTCCGCACCTGGACTGGCTACAAGTACAGCGACTACCAGATCCTGACCATCCGCGCCATGATCAACGAGCTCGCTCTCAAGTCAGGCGGTGAGTACGACGTGCACTTCCTGCTCCACGTCAAGGACGACAGCATCCCCATCTGGTCCTCGGAAGAGGTCTATCAGAAGACCATCCAGGACAACCTGCCCGAGGAGTTCTGGGGCATGGCAACCCTCTGGTCGGAGCAGCAGATGAAGATGTACTACCCGGAACCCTTCCCCAACAACGTCTACAACCACGCCAAAGCTCCCGTCCACTCCGTCTACCGCAGTGCCCACTTCGCCCTCCAGTGGTTCTCCCAGGTCCATCCCGAGTACGACTTTTACTGGAACTGGGAGATGGATCTTCGCCTTAGCGGCCACTACTACGAGTTCAACAACAAGATCGGCGAGTGGGCTCGCAGGCAGCCACGCAAGGGCATGTGGGAGCGCGCTACCCGCTACTACATCCCCGAGCTCCACGGATCGTGGAAGAACTTCACCGAAATGGTGGAGGAGGAAATGTACAACAGCGACGAAAAGCCTGTGTGGGGGCCGCCCAAGTTTGAAAACACGGGCATGCTTCCAAGCCCGCCCGAGGTTCAGCCCAAGACTACCTACCTTGCCGACAACTACGAGTGGGGCGTGGGCGAAGATGCGGACCTCATCACCTTCAACCCCATCTTCGACCCGGCCAAGACCAACTGGGTCTTCCGCGACGATGTCTCGGGCTACGACCTCGAGCTCCCCGAGCCTCCGCGACGCTGCGCCATCATCACCGTGTCTCGGTTGTCCAAGCGTCTCCTGGACCTGATGCACCGCGAGACCTACCTCATGAAGCATCACATGTTCCCAGAGATGTGGCCATCCACGGTCGCCTTCCACCACGGACTCAAGGCCGTCTACGCACCCCATGCCGTCTACTTTGACCACAACTGGCCGCTCGAGTCGCTGGACGGCACCTTCAACAAGCCTCCGAAGCCCACCGACAGCGTTTTTGGCTGGGGCGAGCACAATCAGCTCGGAAACAGCTTTTACTACAACGCCGGATTCTCGTCGGAACTCTGGCGCAGATGGCTGGGTGGTCGCGAATACGAGCAGGGCGGGCCCGCTGCTGAAGAGAACGGCAGCGGCAGACTCTGCATGCGGGCGACGCTCTTCCACCCGGTCAAGCACGAGAACCTGAATGTTTGACTTGCCTTCTATCTTCGATGCTGCACCTTTTTAATCCTCAGTTTGCTTTTCGTTTCTCTCTGGCGCCGCTGCGTCTCCATAGACTTGGTCTTTCACTTTTATCCTACATCACGGCTATCGGCATAAACAGCGTCGTCGTTACTGCTCCAACACAACACGCTTACCTTGGACACACTCACACACACTGCCATTGTCTACCACTCATCGGGCGGCGTTAATACGGGCGTTTGCGAGGCGAAGTTGGTACTGACTAATTCTTTGTTTTTGTCATGGGCACGCACAACACTTGTACATTTTCCCGGATCCTCCCTTTTCTTCCTTCTCTTTTCCTGTCGTTTTGCGAAATCGAAATCTCGTGGGATGTTTTCTCACAACCAGCGTATACCTCCTTTTATCAAAAAGTCAGTCGAGATGGGGAAGGGAACAGATGGAATTGATGTAATTAGCCATGAATGGCAAATGCCCGCTCATTTCTCAGCAACAATGGCGGAAGGCGTATACTTCGTTTTTTGGATTGCAAGAGCA
The DNA here is from genome assembly GCA_030378425.1 of Periconia sp. TS-2. Classification (NCBI taxonomy): domain Eukaryota; kingdom Fungi; phylum Ascomycota; class Dothideomycetes; order Pleosporales; family Periconiaceae; genus Periconia; species Periconia sp. TS-2. Next base: position 2,094,600 of record JASNQO010000001.1, on the reverse strand, counting down.
GATGGTATGAGCTGAGCTGGCCTGGCTTTTTGGATGCTGCAGAGGCAAGTTGAGTTAGGAGAGTAGAGTACAAGTACGGCGGAGACGGATGAAGAGCGGGAAAAACAGCGACAGACGGATCGAATGGACGCGGACAGGAATGCGGATGTGCGATTGCATTGAGACATGTGTACATGATTGGGGAGTTTTGCTCTTTTTGGCCCTCGTCTCTCTCTCTCTCTCGCTGTCTTGTCTTGGGTTTCTTGTGCGCTCTCTCGCTGGAATTGTGTTTTTTTTTTGTAGATTATGAAATTAGGATATGGTAATATAGATATATCTTCCATACACTGAGCTTGCATGGGGTGGATAATGTGACGTGCTGTGGGTGATGTGATGTGAGGTGTAATGGGTCGTGACAGAGACTCGTCGACGTGACAGGTAAGCGTAGCAAAGGTCAATCTCAATGGTATATACTCGAATTGAAAAGGGAAAAAATAAAAGAAGAAGAAATTCGTAGATTTCGCATTGGAAAATAAAAAAGAGGTATCTCGATAAAACAGTTTTTCCCAAAAAAAACACCCCCAAAAAGAAAACGCTAAAAGATCATACAGAGGAGGCCCTCCTTCTAAACCCCCATCTCATCCACTCCATACGACGCTCCTCTTGCTACCCTTCTCCCTACCCAAACTGCCTAAACCCCCCAACCTCCTTCCTACTCCGCTCCCTCTCGCGCTCCCGCTCGCGCTCCCTCTCCCGCTGCTTCTCCTTCCTCTCCCTCTCCTTCTCGAGCCGCAGCTGCGCCGGCGTCATGGGCACCCACTCGAGGGCGTGCTGGTCGAAGAAGTGGGCTTCCTTTGTCAGGACGGTGTTGAAGAGCGACTTGTCGCCGTATTCCTCGGCGAGCAGGGCCTGGTAGGCGTAGGGGACTTTGGCGGGGACGCCTTCGAAGGTGGTGGAGCGGAGGGGGAAGATTTCGGCGGCGAGGTAGTGGTGTCTGTCTTTGCAGTACATTTGGATCGGGGCGGTGGCGTTGGTGTTGGCGGTGCGGTTTACGCGGAGGGCGGTGATGTCGATGAAGAGGCCTGTGTCGACGTCTATCCAGCGGGCGTCGATGACGTTGAAGTAGTCCTTTGTGTTGTTGTTGCGGTACGCCGGGTTGATCTCGAGCAGGTACTTTTTGCCCCGTGCCCCTCGCTTTCCGCCGCCGGCGACGAGCGCGCTGAGCTCTGGGCCGATGCGCTCGACGTCGGTGAAGGTGTGCACCGTCATGTTGTACCATGTTGCGAGGTAGTCGATTGCAGCTTCGGACACTTGCACGTCGAGATCCGTGTCCCACGGCATGACGCGCCGGTTCCACCACCAGCCGAGCAGCGAGCCGTGCATGATCCAGGTTTCCGCGCGAAGGGCGTGCATGGTTGAGAGGTAGGTGCGGATGAGGGCGCGGAGGTGGATGAGGCGTTGCTCGGTGGGGAGAACTCTGGAGGCGAAGCGACCATCATAGTGGGCGTCGAACTGTATCACATTAGCTATTGATCGTTGAGCGTTGGTCCTTGGGAGTAATTGTTGTTTCTTTGGAAAAGCAATGGCAAAGCATAGGACAGTGACTTACAGTAGACTCGTGGAAGTACTTCTTCGACGAATCACCCTTCCTTCCCGACTTGTCATGGGTATTGTGCGTTAACCCTGCTAGGCTTGCAATAACGGCATCCTTTGGAGCTTCGATTGGGGTGCCATCGCCGTGATATCGTGTCGGAGGGCTTGGGACGGCGGATGCTAGGGTCGAGAAGCTCAAGAGGAGGACATTGAAGAAGGAGGATGAGAAATGCATGTCGAAGGCCGGGAGTTTGTATGTTGTTGCCACATAAAGCAAGGGAAAGCAAGGGGTACAGAGAAAATTTCAATGTATTAAGGGCTCGAGGCACGGGTTAACACCAGGGTGGGGCCAACGGCAGCAACAGGTTGGAAAAGTCAACGCAAAGCAAGTCGTAAACGGGACATGGGGCATCGAACAAGTCCAACGCGGTTCAAATGTCGTTAGATGGAAGCGGGCGGTATCGCGTGAGCATGGTGGTGGGAGATCGCGCCCAGGTTAAGTAGCGACTGCACTATCTATCCAGGGCGTGGCCAGGTTAGCGTGTGCGCGTGCATCTTGACTTACGTAGACCCCCCTCCGTGTACTCGGCTTGTGCGCTTAAAAGCACCGGCATGTTGAACAAGACGCATCTGCTCAAGCTCACAGAGACTTCACCCGGAGCAGGACGGTGCCCACCCGCCGTCTCTGCGGCCGTTGGTGGAATCACGGGCTCGGCGTGCGAATGGGAGGCCATGGAGCTGCGTGCGGCGGACCCGGGGGAGTCGGAGGTAAAATTAGTCGGCGCCATCAGTGGCGGTGCGGCGCAGCTGTCTGAGGCAATTCCGTGCCATCGTTATGCGGCAGTGAATCGGCCGACCAGTTGACACCTGCGATACCGATGGCGGGGGACGTTGGTTTCGCAGCCAGCCAGCCATGCAGCCATTTCCAGCAAGTGGCCGCTCCGGCATGTCAGCCTTTGCAATCTCTCCCTTGTCTGTTCACGAGCAAGGCTCCAACGAGCAAGGCTTTTCGATTCGCTACTCGGAGCACGCGAGCAACGTTGTTGGGGGCACACGACATGCTCCATCGAGTGCGTTGGCTCGGGAGGAATACGTCGGGCTGACGAGTCGAGAAAGCTTGTCCGCGAACAAGCACTGCTAAGCTTTCGCTTGGCGCTATTGTTTTCTTGCATCCCCTGAATCATCCGCTGCGTTCCAACCCCCTTTGAGGCTAAGCGCCGGTCGTACATGCGCGGCGTCCAAGGGACTGCTGTCGACTTACGCGGCCTGAGGTTTCTTGTTGTTTCCGATGTGAACTGCGCCAAAGGCGACGCGAGGCTGGAGTGACTGGGAACTCTCTTCCGAAGTGCCAACGCTGGACGAGCCGGGCAGCTGGAACAGACAATGTCATGCTGGAGGAGGCGCGCGTGCGACGTTTGGTCGTGCATGTTTACTGCGTAGACGTATCCCTGGAAACAAAAGAGCGACGAGATTGGATCCGATAGCCAGCGATGACCTCCGTGTGTGACCGACGTGTCTAGATTGCTAGTCAACGCTCTGTTGTCCAAAACAAGCGGCATCTCTATGCTGGTTCATGTCTCTTCCTTGGCCATCGCCCCGGCTTCGAAGCCTGCCATGCCGAATTCCGTTTCGCCCGACAAGGAGAGGCATTAGACTATTGGAAATGCATGCCACCCAACTTATGGTGTTCATGTTTCCTCCTTTTCCACGCATTGTCTCAATAACCCTTCGTCTGCGTGTCACTACTGACTAGTGCACTCACCAGCCACTGCACCTACCACCTGTACTACTAATGCTTGATTCTATGGTAGTAATGCTTGACACTGCCTTAGCTGGAAGACATTGGCATCACTTCTCCGCGTGACGATGCTCGTTTGGTACGTTCTACACATACATAACCCCTCGAGAGGCCACACCAGTATAACTACGAGTCCACCCACGAGCTATGGAGTTGACGACCTCGCATGACATGAAACATTCGCAGCGACTTTGGTATAACAACTCGTTGGCTACGCAGGAGTCGATGACTTAGTACGGAAGTGGGTGATAAAATAAGATTTTTAGACGGATTCTAGCCTAATAGGTATTTCATATCGACCAAGACATGACGACATTTCTCCCTTCGATCCAATAGCGTTGATGATTAAGCTGCGTAAAGACTGTCCAGTGCAGATTCTCTTAGTCTTGAAGCCGTCGGTGTAACGGGCTAACTATACGTGAATTGAAGTACGTATAGCATGACGGGACCAAACAGGAAATACAAGCCTATAGTTTCAGTTCAACAGTTACCTACAGAGCAATTATTCAGATGTCACAACTAGTACAGTCTGATGCAATATCCTCTCATGCTTATTTTCTCGCAATCAAGGCTGACCAAGACTTGTTCGAAGGTATCTGCAGTGTTCGAATTTTCGAGATACTTACTTCATAGTTGCGAGGATGTATTTGGATACTTTCCTGGTGGAGGATTTTTGAAAATATCAAATAGATTGAACCAGCATATTCATCGTCGGGAAGATCAGCGGGTTTTCCGGCTTCGCATCCGAAGACCGTCGCAAGCTCGCCCAGCCACCAGGTTACTTGTCCATTAACATTCAGTCAGTCGTTACTCATCATTGAATATATTACTGACAGAGTAACCCTTCCTTTTTTGAGGAATGGCCCAGCGGTGGGTGCTGGAGTTGACTGCGACACCTCTCATTGTGGGAAGAAACATGGAGGGGCTCTACACATCTACGTCATCGTGCTGCGGGCACGTCTCTCCTATCTTCAAGCGCAAAAATTCCGGGAAACCGGGCGAACACCTGCCTTTTCGCGCGGAGAAGAGCTGTCGAGTTGTATGGCTCGTGGCTGCATCCTAAATCTCATGTACTCGCCGCTGCGACATACTTCAAGGCGTAAATTCCCCCGATCCCTGCCTGACCGTGCACACCTGTCTCTCACGCAACGCGCGGAACTACACCGCTCCCCTATCATGGCATCTAAACAACACAAGAACCTCCAATTTGGACATCTTCCGCTGTCGACATCGGGCCCACAAGAAACGAGCTTGACCGTATCTCTCTCTCACACTCTTTATGCACAATTGGCCTACTAATATTAATAGGGAAACGCACTTCTTCGGACGCCTTACTTCAACAAAGGTTCTGCGTTTACAAAGGAAGAACGCGCTACGTTTAAGCTACATGGATTATTACCAACCAATGTCCAGACATTGGAAGAGCAGGTTCATCGCGCATATGCCCAGTATAGCTCACGGCCAAATGACTTGGCCAAGAACACATTTATGACCAGCATGAAAGAGCAGAACGAGGTGCTCTACTATCGCGTGCGTCACAGGATCTCGCGATCCAGATGTTCTACCCGGCTGATTGAAAGTTGCAGCTTATTTTGGATCACCTAAAAGAAATGTTCTCCATAATCTACACTCCAACAGAGGGCGACGCCATTGCTAACTATTCGAGCCTCTTTCGGCGACCAGAAGGGTGTTATCTGAATATTGAGGATATGGATCGTATTGAAGACGACATTGACCAGTTTGGTAGTGCAGAAGACGTCGACCTGATAGTGGTCAGCGACGGAGAGCAGATTCTGGGCATTGGCGACCAAGGTGTAGGAGCCATTCTCATTAGTGTGGCTAAGCTGGTCATATACACGCTTTGCGCTGGCATTCATCCTTCTCGAACCCTGCCCGTGGTCCTCGACTGTGGCACTAACGTGAGTACATTATGATGATTTCCAAATCAGACTCATACTAACATATTAATAGAATGAAGAGCTACTGAAAGACGAGCTTTATCTCGGCCTTCGGCAACCGCGAGCGAGAGGCGAAAAATACGACGCCTTCGTCGACAAATTCGTACAAGCATGCCAGAAACAGTATCCAAAGGCCTATATTCACTTCGAGGACTTTGGTCTCGCCAATGCACGAAGAATTCTGGACAAGTATACGCCAAAAATTGCATGCTTCAACGATGATGTTCAGGGAACGGGTGCGGTCACACTGGCTGCTATAATGGCTGCATTTAAGACCAGCGGCGTGAAGTGGGGGGATGCTCGTTTTGTCATGTTTGGGTCTGGTACCGCTGGAACCGGTATCGCGGACCAGATCAAGGATGCCATCGCGCAGGAGACTGGGAAATCCAAGGATGAAGCTAGTCACCAGATCTGGTAAGCAATCCGCTCAGCATGAATGGGTTTCAACTTCCTCCTAACAACGTACAGGTGTGTTGACAAGCCAGGTCTTCTGCTCAAATCGAAGAAGGATGAGCTCACTCCAGCCCAGATTTCATACGCACGTGAAGACAAAGAGTGGGAGGGAAAGCCTCACAATGATCTTATGGCGGTGGTTAAAGAGGTCAGACCGCACGTACTTATCGGCACTTCGACGGTCCCAGCGTCATTCACGAAGGACATAGTACAAGAAATGGCGAAGCATGTGGAGCGCCCAGTCATTTTTCCGCTGTCGAATCCAACGCGATTGCACGAAGCAAAACCGCAGGATCTCTTTGATTGGACCGATGGCAAGGTGCTTGTAGCTACCGGCTCACCATTTCCTCCGGTGACGCATAACGGCAAAGAATACGAGATTTGTAAGTCATTAGTCCATCTATGTGCCCTCGAGATGGCTGACAGCAACAAGCCGAGTGCAACAACTCTGTGACCTTCCCAGGTATCGGACTCGGCGCCGTCTTGAGCCGTACCAAGCTTCTTCCACCCTCGCTCATCGTTGCCGCCGTTCGAGCGCTTGCATCAACCGCGCCTATTTTGAATGGCACTGGCGCAGGTCTACTTCCAGATGTCACTGATGTGCGCGAGATCAGCGTTCAGATCGCGAAAAACGTAATTCAGCAGGCAGTCAAGGAAGAGCTTGCTCAAGAGAAGGGTATTCCGTCCGACGACTCCGACTTGGAAGAGTGGATCCGTGAGCAGATGTGGGAGGCCGAATATCGCCCGTTGAAGCTGGTAGGAGACGAAGACGCTACAACATTTGCGAGGGGTGAGGCGGGTACGGCATCGCAGCGCAGAACTGCAAGTTTCAATATTGATCCCCAGGTAATATCGAGATAAGATCTTCCGGTAGTTTCATGCCATTCATACACTAATCGATCGATACACCTCACAAACCTTTTCCTGAACCATGGGTGCATACTACCAATCAGTCTTTTCTTATTTTAAAAATTAGGCTTATGCTTGGTTCAAGCTTGGTACGTGCGACGATGAACCAACGGAACCGAGCAAGTTTGTCGACTGGATCGCCCTTGGGCTGCTAACCTTGGTTCATTCCTTGGTTCATTCCCTCATCATCGCCACTCTCAATAAGGAGAGATATAAAAGGCTGGAAAAGCAGGCCTATCCCTCCCCTCGATTGACGGTTCTAGCAGACTCACAGCTCGCCCTGTTGATACTTCAGACCAGCTTCAAATCAACTTTAAAGAACTTTCCTCTCTTATAACGGACATCCATACCACGTAAGTGAAGAATACTTCTTCTAGGTGGACGATCCTAATACTGCTCAGCATGCTCCCCAAACTTACCCTGTTGGCCTTTACGGCCTCAACGCTAGCCTTTTTGGCCACCGCTGAAGCTCACAAGAGCACTGCCGGAGTTGTATCCGCCCCTCCGAATTTGCCCCAAGCCGAGCCTAGGGATGTACCCATGAGAGATTACCCCAATCCCTTCAATTTCCCAACCTTGGAGCCTGAAGTTCAGCCAAGCGTAAACCTCCAAAGGTTTCTCAAAGTCCATCCTGAGATAGTTGTCGTCCATAGTTCCGAGCCTGGTGTTCTCACGAGTGGTACGCCCACCGTGAAGGAAACAGGGCTTGTCCAGAACTGGGAGTGGAGAAATACAACCTTCCTCATCGTAACACGCGTAAAGCCTGCAACGGTACCTCCACAGACCTCAACGTCGTCCGCAGCAAAGAAACTGATAAAGAAGTCGGCATCTCCCTCTGACCCTCTGATCACATCTACTCCTGCCATTACCCACGGATATCGGAAGGCTATCGGTAATATCACCTCCACATATGCACCTTTCAGAAATATTTCTCTCCACCATTTTTCCTCGTCACTTTCAACCACGACCGTGTCGGATGATCCGATTGTGGTGCCGCCACAAGAACCAGCCACCGCTCTAGACAAGAATCTTCCCCACAGAGTCGAAGGGCCGTCGTCATCCACGGTGGATGCCGACCCTACATATGAGGTACCCGCCTCCGCAGCACCGACGAGCATTCCATCGACTCTGAGCACAGTCACCTTACGAGCCCGACCACGACTAGCAATGGCAGCGGCGCCGCCGGCGTATCTGACGAACCGACCAGTCTACCCACAGCCCTACTCTTGGAATATCAATTTTCCTGCACCACGCCCGGTTCCACCGCATCCGTCCTACCCTTATAAAACGGCGCCGTGGCCATACACCGAATACTATGGTAACACGCTTCCAACGGCGTTCCCTACGGCTAGCAAGGATTTCTCGGACCCTGCCCCTTCACTAGCGTGAGTATGAGTGGCAGTCTGATGGCGGGAAGGTGGATGCGGACTTGAAGTGGATGAATGAGGTTTGTCGGGATAGAGAAAGAGGTAACATATTGCAATTGCATTTGCTTTTGATGACTGGGATGGACCTTACGTGAGTAGGAGACTTAATTGGCTAGATCGAAGTCAACATCGAATATAATCCTTCCAAGACATCTAGATACACTCAGAAAATATGTATGATGTGTGGATGTCATAAACTTTTCCTTTTGATCATAATTAAGCTTTTCTAAATCTCATACTATAGCTTCTCATGTCGATACATTCTGCTTTTAGCGACGACTATGAATGGCTTGCCATGATATCTCCTATGGCGTCAGCCCCTTTTCCACCGCCCTTGAGCTCCTTATTCGTCGCTTGAATCAGAACTCTCCTATATGTCGTCAGAGCGGGCGTCCCATTATCCGTAACCTCCAATATCAGATGTAGTAACTGGCCCTTCTCCATGGGCTGACGGCTCATCAATTCTACCGCGCATTTCTCGGGCGGCGGCAATGTGACCTCTATTTTCCGGCCGTCGTCGTTAATGTTCTTGATTTCAAGCGCCGAGACCTCAGCATCGACCCACCACTGGGTAGCCGTGGGCTCGCGGTAATGCCACCACTTGAATGTGAGGTTGTCATTCGCGTCAGGATCGTATGTCTCGGTGGCATCGAGAGTGATGCTGGCACCGGCTTCTGCTTCCAAGCGGAGCGGATGCAGACCAAAGTCACCGTTTATAGCAATGACAGGATGATGATTGACCTTGGCAAAGTCAGGTTCCATGGTCCATTTTATGCGCGCAGCGAAGTCATTCTGGAAAGCATCTCGCCAACGCCATATGGTCGCGTGGTTACTCGTATAGGTCCGCCCATCTAAGCCTTTCACGCGGTCTGCGGCATCGCCATAATGATTGCTGTTCACTCCCTTGTCCGAGATATCCGTCTTCGCGTAGCGCCCACCCCAGGAGCCGTATTCTGGAAATTCTGAGCTCCCCAGGCCGTTCTGGATGAGGTAGAGAAACGTTGGAGTATCGCCTTCGGGGATGAACATGTAATCCGGATATGCTTTTCCCAGTGGCCCAATTTGTATATTTTCCTTTATCCACGACTTCTCCATCTTCGCGAAGTCGGGTCCGCCCTGATCGAATCCGTAATAGCGCTCGCCCGAGATGCCGGTCCAGGCCGCCATACCATACTGATTCCAGCCGTGCACAGAGGAAATGTAGAGGATATCGGGGAAATTGTTGCGTATCCAAGCACCCGTGTCGTCTTGATCTGAGATGGCGTAGACGCGGATACGTGACAAGAGCCGCTGTGAGTCTTCAGGTGAGAACTTGCGGTCAATATGGAGGAGAGTTTGCGCAAGCGTGTTGGTTCCGCCCCAGCACAAACACCAGAGTGGTGCTCTACTCGGCGCCAGAATTCTCTCGTAGAGTAGCTTCCCGCCCTCGCTTAGTTCCACTTCGTCTCCCACGGCACTCATCCCATATGTCTCGGCACCCTTCCTTATCAAGCCTCTCATGTACTCGGCAGACGGGTATGGCGAGTCCGCGTGAACGTGCGCGTTGAGGTTATCGACCGCACCGGCGTACGCATCGATGATCTTCTCCATGTCCTGTGGACACACTTTATTCTTCATCCATGTTGATGTACATGCGACGAGGCCTTCGGTATTGAACTGATTGGCATAGAGGAGATAGCGACAGAGGGATTCAGCGTCGTCGGGTTCATTGGAGATGTCCGAGAGGATGAAGACGCGGGGTTTGGTTGCGAACTTTTGGAGCTTGTCGGTGGCCATGGCGTGCGTTATGGGACTACCAAGTCAAAATGAATGTTATGAAACAATCGCAAGCAAAGGGACACAGTATATGACTTGCTCATGGTGGAGAGATGGAGGTTGGAGTCTTGCTACTCTCGTCGTCGTACAGCGGTGCTCCGAAGATTAGCCTTGGAGGGGCAACGCGACGCGGGGGGAGAAGGACACGACCAAAGCGGCGTCAATAGGCACCACCTCGGTTCGCTTTTTCTTGCCCTTTTCAATTACAACCATACACGACGAGATATTGTTCCAGATGCTTCCAAATTCCAAACACGTCCCGTTGACTTGGTTATTTCTCGTGATCTCGTGATCTCGTGGCCTCGATGATCATTCACAGAGATATGTGGCTGTGCATTTGCGACGCCAGCCTGGTGCTTTCATCCATCAACTCCGCCATCCTTGTGCTTCATCCATCAGCTCCGCCATCCTTGGCTGACGCATTAGCATAGGAGATCCGCCCTTGACTTAGGTGCACAGTGTCCAGTCGTTGTAACAGCTTATCCACAGCCGCAGGCTACAACTTTGATATATCGTACGAGATAACTTAAATAACATGACTTTCCGTTCCACCTTCAGGTCAATTACAACTAATTCAAGCCTTCTCTATACCCAGAAATCTTGTTAGTCATTCTGCAAGCTCAACTCACTTTACACGAAAGAAAATATGTCATCGATTCTAGAGAAGATTCAAGACGCCGCCTCTCGTAATGCCACTCTCCTTACCGGTCTTCACGAGACAGACTCTGCCCCTTCACAGCTGTACCAGCAAATTCAATACATTAGCGATCTTGACGCCCAGATTAAGAGCACAGAAAAGCGCGTAGCAGAACTCAAACGAAAAACAGAAGAGGAGCTCAAGGATCACAAGAAATATTCGGAATCGACGGTCCGCCGGTTCGCACATAAAGCGAGCGGCCGCAAGGAGCGCTTCGCAGAGAAGGCTGCCAAGGAAGAAAGGGAGTATTTCGATGCTATCCAAGCGCAAAAGACGGGCGAGGATGAGCTGGGTTACGTGCGGAGCTTAAAGTCCGAAGCAGAGATTCTGAAACAGAAATACGAGGTTGATGCACGTCGTCATGACGAGCTGCAGCGCGAGCTCGATGCTCTGTATAACTCCATTTTCGCCGGTCACACGCCCGGTTTTCCGGACGAAGATCAGAAGGAAGCCCTCTGTAACGAGGCAAACCAGCACTGTCAAGAGGTCAGCCATACGCTGGAGAAAGAACGCCACGTGCTCTTCCTCCTCCGCCAAACATCGACAAAATTGTCAGAGGCACGCAACCATCTCGATGACGCACATTCAGCTTCTCAGCTGGACCTCTTCGGTGGCGGGACCCTCGCTTCGATGCAAAAGCGCAACTATCTCGAGCGCGCCGAATCCGCCATCGCGCAAGTCCGCCTGCTAAACGACCAGATAAAACAGCACGCCCCACACATGGGCGACCTTGGACCCATGGACATCGCTAGTGGATCTATCTGGGGCGATGTCGTGTTCGATAACATCTTCTCCGACATGGATATGCATGACAAGATTAAGTCGAGTGAGGCGCAGATTGACCGCGCGGGACACAAGTGCGGACAGTTTGTTATGAGCCAGGAGAGGAGGGAGAAAGAGGTCATAGCTGACTTGAAAGAGGCCAATGAAAGAATAAACCATGCAAGGGTTGAGCTGCAGAAGGCCAGGGAAGAGGCTTTTAAGAGGGTTGTAGGAGGCGAAAGCGTGTCTGATGGAGGAGTGGTTGCGCAACCTAATAATGGTGATGCGCCGCCAGCTTATGAGGCTTGAAGAATCGGGGATAAGTAACTATCTTGTATTGTTCTAAGGTGTTGGCGTATAAGGTGGATTTCCCGTTCTTCCGCGCTGGTCGCGCATTCAGTCCTTCATGCGTATTACGAGTTGTACGAAAGATCCTCAATTGATGCTCGCTTTCCAAGCCTCGAATCCACGCTTCATAGTCATCCACTTCCTCGACTATCTCAGCTACTGATCCTTCCTTTTCTTCCTGAACTCTGACCCTCCAAATGTGCCATCGCTCTCAGCTCGCCTTCAGACAACTCATCCTGCTGTGAGAACTCAGCTTGAATCTGCGGCAGCCAGCACGATTTCAACAAGTCAGTAAGTGACAGGTCTTTCTCCTCCATCTCGTCCATGAACATGTCCACCAATTCGTCAAGTCTTTCTATCAGGTGGGCCTCCTCTTCTCGAATCTCGTTTGATAACCGCCAGTTCAGCGTTGCAGCCAACGCTACGTACTTTGTAATTCAGCCAGGGCGATCTTTTTCTATTAGAGCCTGACCGCTAGGAAAAAGAAGAGAGCAAGACTCTTAATACTAAGATGTGGTGATTAATCAGTCATATTTTGGGAGTCGAAATTGTTGGGAAAGATCGTAATTCGAGAATATCGAATCAGAGCCCAACGCGTCGCTTTTCCGCTGGCGAGACGTGTCGTACGAGTTTTAGAAAACTGCAATAGCCCGTAATGGTACAATTCTCCGCGCAAAAAGACGATGTAAAGCTGATTAATTAGCGTGATTAGAAGTATGTTTCTCTTTCTGTGCAAGGCTCGGCTTCCTGATGCAATTCTAATCGCAAGAATATCCTAAGAACTGCAGAATCAGATATCGAGTCTCAGCTAGGGACAGTGGAGTTGGTCGCAAGACTTGCGTATGCATTAATTTACAATTATCTCTTTGAATGTGCCCCTAGAATGCGCGATGCGAGAACCTCCGATCCATTCTTCTGTCCAGACTATTCCACGCTCTTTTGCTATCCTATTACAAAACGGCGTCAGCGAGGTAGCTTTGGAAATTGCTATCGCGGAAGCTAGGTGTCGCGTCCCCAAAATCGGTCGTCTCGATAGCGCTCCTCGCGGCAGCCGTCATACTTCCCCACGCAATCAATGGCTGCTCCCCACCCAGCGTATCCGTCGCAATGAGTTGATGATCCACTGGCCAATAGCTAATATACCCAATCTTGGGCCTGGTACCATCCAGTGGAGGACTAGTCGTTTTCTGATAGTCACCGTGCGCGGAGATGGCGACGCCAAGGAGAGTCGCCGACTCGGATTGAGACGAGAGCCAGACGACAATATTTTCCCAGTCATGACGGTGACCTAGGCCGGATGAGGGACTGTCTTTTGGCATATACCAGGAGTACATGATGGCGTAGGCAGAGTTGTAAGTTGCGGCTCGCGCATAGACCTGGCCGGTGGAGGATGAACAGCCACCATTTGAGTCACCAGTTGTATCAAGACCGCCGCTGAGATAAGTTAGCAAATGAGTATTATTTTTTTCCAGGACCGGAGATGTTAGCTTACCCAGTATTACCTGCGGCATCTACAGCTGGGAAGGGAACGCAGCCATTGAAAACCTTGAGCCAGGGCTTGTACTTTAGCATGAGAGTCCCTTCGACGCCTGAAGGGACGGTTTGCGGGAAGCCAACGACCGCATCGTGAGCAATCACGGCGCGACGCCAGAAGTGAAGGTTGAAGGGAAGTGCGGTCACATGGGTAACGGCAAGGAGGAGACCAAAAAGGAGAGCCTTGAATGAGGAGACCATATTGTGCGATTTTGGTGTCTGAAGCCTAGGGTCTCGGTCGACCGATAGCTGCAAATGGGAGAGATGCTCGATTTATATACTAGCTGTCGTACCCGGTAGATGTTCCGAAATGTTGGCGTTCCCGGAGGTGTTCACTGCAGGCGAACAACTTCACGGCACAATTCCTGGCGTCGAATGCGCGCACATGGTAGAGACTTGTAGTGACAATTGGTGGCATCTCCCGGCCCCACGGTTTTCTGTCCTTTTGTATCCACAATGCGTAGACTATAGGCAAGCCCACCATCCAATTTTGAGACAGCTCTCCGCGCGGAGCGCAAGCAAACAAGAAGGTTCCGCGTCATGTGGGTCGGGGTGAGCTCCCGATTGAGGATGTTTCCAGTTCGATCTTCAGGGATTAATAGAATCGAATTCATGCCGAAGACGCGGCGGATGAGGGGTAAATGGAGACGTGGTCAGGGCGTGTCCGCAGGCCGCATGGGCATTGGTGGATGGACCGAAACTGACCGAGCTCAAGCAAAAAAGGGGTTGGCCTGTTTCTAAGCGATAAGAAATCTCACCGTGCGGTGTAGATATCGTCCAAAGCACGGGAGACCCATTGATTGAGCCTTAGAATATACTCGTTCACTTCATCATTTTTTGTCGTTGGGTGTCTCGTCACTCTTGTCGCTTGCGTACCTCTTGCCTTCCTCTGAGTAACAATTTCTAAGGTGATACTGTGCGATTTGGTAGTGCTGTCGCGAGGTTAGCCATTTGTTTACTTTCCGGTGGAACGTAGCATACCATGCCCAATTCCACATGCTTGCGCCATCCTTCCGTCTGTCCAATGGCAACATACGTGGCCCATGGAAGCTCTTCGCTCGTAAATTCATGTATAACAAGATACGTAAGAGCCTCATCCTCGCGCTGTTGTCGAAACGTCTCCCCTTCTAGTATTGTTGCATGATCAAGCTCGTAAAATCGAGTCCGAAGGAATGTATGCGAGGTCATCAGCGCCGTTTGGAAATGCGTTTCATACCATTCGAAAAATCCACTCTTGTCGAAAGGTGTGAAGACCACAGCTGCAACGCAACCTGCATCAATATATTCTAGGACCAATTGTTAGTCGCGATGTCTCAGAACCATAATTAGACAGCGCTCACCGTTTTCGAAGCTCTTATCTTGCCAACGCTTAATCTCTGAATAGCAGCGCGTGTCCAGTCGGACTTGCTTCAGATCGTCACCCGAGGAATCTGCAGTCGGACGACTCCGCTTCACCACTTCTTGGGACTTGTCTGTCTCAGGAATTTCATATATGGTCAAGTAGCGCCCATGCAGCTCATTCGGGTCCTTAAATGAGTTCTCAATAGTCTCAAAGTGGTAGGCACGCGCGGAAAGGCGAGAGGCGACAGCAGAAACATGCTTTTCCTCGCTCCAGCTGTCGGATTCAGCGATATCGGCCCACACGCAAAGTAGCTTGGGCATGTTGCTGTACCGTGATTTGAGTCGCAGTCAATGGGAAGGGGATCCTAACGCAGGAAAATCGCAGAATGCACCGGCTTTATGCTTTTGTCAAAATATTAGATAGAGAGAGCGGCTATTAGACTAAAGCTCAGAGCGAGAGATTAGAAGTAGAGTCAAAGGCAATGGTTATGCGATCAGGTTGTTTCAAGGGCAGATATTGTGTAAGCTTCCGAGCGGGACAAGAAACTAGGCGAATTTAATCGTGCGGAACGGCCTAAGCTCAGATTGGAAATAGGCTACCCATAAATGTCGGTACACATCTTATCCTCTCACCGCCTTTGTGTCTGAACGCGTAGGCGGTGATTTTGTGTATACGCTATGTTGCACCCTTCTCTGTAAGAATATGCAGATATGCATCGGACAATGACTGCTATGGAGGAGACATTGGCCGGTTAGACGACATCAAACACACAACTGTGTGAGCGACTATACTGGGAGGACAACCGCTTCAATCATTGAGTGGAGTCCAGGATCCTGAATTCTAAAGAACGTGCACACCTTGTGACGGGTCATCCATAGCGTCTCCAAATAGTAGCGCCCTCGTTCGAAGCCGGGGGAGCTTCCGCCCCTGGTAGGATCTCCCGGATCAGGTCATTGACGTCCATATCGCGATCTTTGCATTCCTGCCATTGCCTAGGGTAACCCAAGCTCACTTCCTCGAAGCGGGTACCATCTCTCCAGTCCGTACGTCTCACATGTAAGTGGCCGCTGACAACCACTTTTGCATTGAATCTCTTGTGCCAATCCTCAGTCTTTTTGGAGCCGCACCAGAGACTAAAACGCGGTACGCGGAACAGTTGGACCAAATCCTCGCGAAGAGGCCAGTGCCCCACTATTATCAGTTTCACATCCGGATGCTCAGCGTTGGCATCTGCAAGTTTCTTTTCGGTCCTCTCTAGAAGCGTGTGACACCAATCAATGCGCGAGGCATATGGGTCTGGGTGAAGTAGGTGCTCATCTGTCGCCTCAATGTTCTCTTCTCTCGCCCACTCCAATGCATCCTCTAGCTTGATATGATCAGGTCTGAAGCTGTAGTCATACAAGGTGAATATGGGCGCGATGAGACAAGGCCCACCCTCGCCTTTCCATAGAACATAGTCATCTTCTGGTGTCAAAACGCCGAATTCTCGAGCAATTTCCACACACTCCATGTACTTCGCCTCCCCTCTTGCGCCGGTACTCTTCTTCGTAGGCAGAGTATATAACTCATGGTTTCCAGGTGCCCAGAAGACCTGTCTGAAACATGCAGTCGCCTTTGTGAAGGCGGTACGAAGATGATCTGGCGACTCGCCGATATCACCGCAGAGGATCAGGCCATCGTTCGGGCGGGGCTGTAGCTCCTCGAGAGCTTCTCGGTTCGCTTTGTAGGAGATGTGGAGATCGCTGATAGCCCACAGACGGCCCGGGCCATCTGGAGCTGGACTTGGGTCGGGCGCGGCTGGGGGAGGATTCGCCGGGCTATTGTTAACAGCGGCGTCCGCGATCGCAACGAGTGGGTCCATCGGATCATACGTACATGGACGAATCTGTTTCCGATGAACAGTGTCTAGCAGTCAGTCATCCGTGTCAGCAAGGTTCGCTCCTCCTAAAAGTTCGCGGCTCTCTTTTCCCATGCGATAAGCTGCGTCATCAATGCACGGACCAATAGTTCAGTATCACTCTTGGTCTTACGTAGTGGAATGCTAGCTCTTATACTACAATTTGAAGAATGGACCTTCATGACCAAGTTGAAGTTGCCGTTGAATTGAGCTGTGCTCAGCATTGCGTTTTATAGGAGTCCGACATCAAGACGATGCAACTACATCCTACATATACGATCAAGTCACCACGGTCACCATTGATCTGACTAGAATGATACTCCATTTTTTTCCACGTCATACTGAAGCTGCTGAAAAGTTTGTGTGGCTCACTCGATCATAGTCTCCACATGTAGAAAAGTGATGCAGAACACTCGTAAAATAATTCTGATCTACAACCTCGGCTGGTGCTTCAACCGAATCTTCTCCCCATAGCGTGTCAGAATCATTGCAAATGGCACAAACGCCAATGCTACAAACGCCAGCAGGCTATTTCCCCAATCATACCCAAGACGTTGGTAAAGTGGATCTGCTACGAGTGGTAAGAAGGCCCCGCAAATCGACCGAACCACGGTGCAGGCACCAATCGCACTTGCTGCGTGTTCCGTATACGTGTCCACTAGGTACATGATGGACGGTAAGAAGGTACACATGTAACCTACTGCAAACACCGCACTTCCGACGATAGGCACAATCCAGTGTGAGTGAATGCCCCACCCGTACCAGAACAGGCTGGCAGGAATGACTAAGGCCCCGATGAGTAGCGGGGGCAGCCGGTATTCAGGCTTGTGGATTCCATTGCGGCGCTCCATCTTAGATGAATATGCGTCAGAGTATGGGCCTAGGACGAACTGACCAAAAAGGAACCCAATCGTTAAACCTAGGTACGCCAAACCGGTGCCGCGTGATGAGAAGTGATATACATCCTGGAACATGAGGCCCAGAGTCGCTAGCAGCAACAGGAGATAGCCTTGAGTCACAGTCGTATAGATAGCAAAGAGTAGGACGATGGGGGAATGGATCAGCATTCTCACGGGCCGTACCCATGGACTCTTGAAGATTGAGGCCAAGCGAACTCGAAACGGGTCTTGGACTGCAGGGCTACTATTGGTTTCAGGCTTGGGTACCTCGCGTTCCTGTAGAATACGGCCATAGGTTTCTTCTAAGACGAAGAAGGCAATTAGGGAAAGAAGCCCAAACTAAGAAAATCAGAAATGTAGCTAACCCTTTCTGAACAGAAACTTACAGCAATGGCGCATGACCACAGAGTCCATCTCCAGGTTGTCTTCTCGACGATGAATCCACCCATGATTGGACCTGCCCATAGTTAGTAGTGAACTCAGACCTCCTTGAAGCTGTGAGACTAATTACCAATTGTAGGACCCTCCAAAAAATATCAGCTCTTTGACTAGGAAGAGGTCAAAGGGTCACTTACTAAACTTGCCCCTGTAGTCATGATACTCAACGCGAGTCCTCTCCTCTCCTCGCTGATTACATCGGGCACGATGGCTGGTCCTAACAAGACAAATACGATTCCTGCAAAGCCCATAAATGCTCGAAAGACAGTGAACAGCGCGAGGCTATGACTGGAAGCACAGACGACCAGCGTCACTGGGAACAAAACATATGCCATACGCAAAAGCCATAATCTCCCGTATACCTCGCTGATGGGTGCGACGATCAGAGGGCCAATACAGTAGCCAAGCGTGTAGATGGATATAGTAAGGGCCTCCAGCGACTTGCTATGTGCATGGAAATTACGCATCATATCGTCTAGGCCAGGCTCAAAAGCCGTCGTCATCGCTCTAGAGATTGCCAGAAATCAGCGCGTTGAACATACATAGTGCTGGTGACTTACGCGACGAGGTTAGTGGCAGCAAGGAGGATTAGTATGGTCCAGCGTCGACGTGGTGACCAATTGATGGGGTTGCGGGGGCTCGAGGACCAGTTGTTGCCGTTTGCCTCCTGCGCCGTAGTGTTTTCCGCCATGTTAAAATATGGAAGAGATATCAAATAGTCTCGCAAATGGGGGGGACTTGATTAGACGGCGTCTTTCTTTCAACTGAGTCCTTCGTTAGTAACTACAATGGTAAGGGACGTCGAAAATCGAGCAAGAATGGTGCTACACCCTAAGGTCATTTTTGCTGTTCTGAGTAAAGGACAGTGAAAGGTCCGTGACCGAGTACGCCAGGCGACCAATATCGATTTTCGGCCAGGCTCGGAAATAAGTGGGGGATAGTTCCAAGGTTTGCTTGTTTGCGTCACGTTCTTTCTTTCCCAAGTGACCCAACCAGCAGGTTGCACAGAGAAGGTAAGCACCAGCTGGCCCCCTATACTCCTCCAACTCACTACAAAACGAGTCCTCGGTCTTCTGCTCTCTGCTGGTCGTAACGCGCTGCACAAATCGTTAATCGTCAAGTATGTCTTCGAATGCACCACGTCTATGCGCTGTCATCCCTGTCGTTGACATCTCGGCATTCACAAGCGGTGGCCAGCTAGAAGCTCGTCAGCATGTGGCACAGCAGCTGGCTGAGCTGGGTCGAGTAAACGGATGCCTGGGAATCTCTGGCCATGGCCTGTCATCGCAGTCACTCGAGGAGGCCTTCCGAATCACCAAAAAGCTCTTCGATCTCCCATATGAGGAGAAGATGAAAGCACCGCACCCAGACGACCCTATCCCACATCGAGGCTACTCTGGCACGGGCAGAGAAAAGGCAGCAAACAAAACGGCGCTAGAGGTAACTGATGAGGCGCAGAAAGACGAGTACTCCAAAACAGCTGATTTCAAGGAAAGCTACGAAATTGGCAGTGACCAAAACGCTGTACAGTACAACATATGGCTCCCGGAGGATGTCTTCCCAGGGTTTCGCCATTTCACAACCCAGCTATTTTGGGAGCTGCACAAAATTTCACAGGCGCTTCTAGATGCTCTTATCATGAGCTTGGACTTGACCGAGCAAGAGGCGAGGAGCGTTCGATCTTTACACACGGGACACGAAAACCAACTCCGCCTTCTGCACTACCCTTCCGTGCCTAGTGCGATGCAGGGCTTCTCACGTCTGGGTGCTCATACAGACTGGAGGTAAGTTAGACTTCCGGGCCTTCCGATTCGCAAATCTACTGTTGCTCACCTGTACAAGCCTCTTCACTCTCCTCTTCCAAGATGGCCACGGTGGCCTCGAATTCCTTGACCGGGATACAGACACCTTCATTCCTGCTACTCCAAAGGATGGTGTTCTGTACATGAATATCGGCGATATGTTCCAGCGCATCTCGAATGGTAGGTCATATGGCACCATATACTTACATGGCGGCCTTCAATGCTGATTTCCTAACCTGAAAGGCTTTTATCCATCTGCCCTTCATCGAGTTGTGGCCAACCAGGGCAAGACGGCTGCCAGGTACTCGATCCCGTACTTTGTGGTGCCAGAGCCGGATGGCATCATTCAACCTCAGTCATCAAGGGTCGCTGTCGACGGGAAACAGATCTACGAGCCGGTGACATTTACTGAGTATTCGACAAAGATGTTCGAGACGATCAATATATACAATGCTTAGGCGTATGCATTGTGCCAACTTTTGGGGCCCTAGCGACCGCCACCTCGGCAGCACTCACGCCAGCTATTTTTGTAAGCGTTCCGTCTGGTCGAGATACCCGCTCGCCAACCACGTTCTGCATCCTTATAAGCCAGCGAGAAGGCCGGGATATAAATTGAAAACCTCACCGAAACCTTCAGTGCGACCTCCTTTGTCTTTTGGCACGCCATGTCGCGTGAAGCAATGCAGGGTCGCACACTAAGGTTGCGCCTCAGCTGGTCCGCCATGAGCTATTTTAAACGCCCCCCACTTTTCCTTCAAGCCAGTATTCTCTTCATACAACATCATACTTTGCTCAACCTCGTTATCAAGACCACACAAGTCTTTCACATATGCAGCTCCTAAAAAAGTTAAGCAAATTGTACATCTGTTCTATGGGCAGAAATCATCACCAATTTCGGTATTTTCCATATTGTGATAAGAATGGGTTCTCTCTATAACTTCAATGAAATATTACACATTGTGGACGCTATCAAATTACCTTACAATCACTTACGACCTTTCAAAACCTGTGACTAACACAAAGCCAAGAACCTATCCTACAACCAGCAATGAACCGTACTCTTGGCTATTGTTCTTTCACGGCCCCGGAGAGTGCTACTAAATAGGTCTAGGCACCGTGATCCCTTCACCCTTCGATAGCTCAATCGTCTAGATTCTGTCCTCTGCTGCCGCCTGCCAATTCAACTCATAACTTTCACCCAGATCGTACAACCGTGACTCGGATGATGGATGCGAGTGTAGCAATGTGTGGTCACCAAGCTTTGCCCTGGATCCCCAAGGCCTACCAGACCTGGTATGTCTGAGTAAGCTGCGCGATAGGTTCGAGAGTATTCCGGTAAATCCTTTAACTAATGTGCGCACACCCTTACGCTTGAGGCTGCCATATAAGGTAGGCAGACAGATGGCACAGAGGGCGAAACCACATTCAATATACATAAAGTACACAGCGGCTGTGGATACAACTGGAGATGCATCAACAATGTTTATGCGTGAGTATCCAGTGTATGTGCTTACAATTCTGATCGGCTGTTGTGGCGAACTCAGCTACACATCGTCAGCATGAATAATAGAGGAGCTGAAGGATAGGGGAGCGTACCGCTCAACTCCGCTACGAGGATCACTAGACGCATGATTGATGCCGCGATGGAACTCGAACTGTCAATGCACAGCCTCGAACAACAATTGAGGACTACTTACAGAGCTCCAAGGGCGAAGATACCCAGAACAGCTGCCTTAGTAGTATACGACAATTGCAGTCTCACGATCTACCTTGGTCAGTTCCGAATCAAACCTTCGGTGTTCTGCAAACATCCTACCAGTGGGGTTGGGAAAATTAGAATGATCACATCCATAACGACGTCTGAGACGGCCAGCCCGAGATCGACCTTGATCAAGTCGACTTCGCACTTGAGCTGATTAGCGACAGTCGTCCAGAGGTAGTCGAAGTGCGTGTGGCAGCCGAAAAGAAAACTCAAAGGAAACGCAAGACCCCATATGATCACAAGTACACTGAAGAAATAGACTGTGACTGTGAACCCACGAGACGAGCCCTTAGCGAATATACGGAGGTAGAAGAACATGCAGCTGAGCTTGATAAAGGCGAGAGTAAGAGGTTGTAGAACCGTCATGACCATGAACATCTGTACTGCCGTAAGACTAATAATCGACAGTGTAAATGAGAGAGATGAAGAACAAACCATTCTTGCAATCCTTTGATGTTGAGTTAAAGCCGTGAGGGGATTGTCTCCAGGCAAAAGGGGCGGGCTAGCGTATCCCAAGCCCTTCTGAGCGGTGCCGACGATGATGCCAGCACCCATGCCTATGACCAAGACCTTTTAATGTATATCGTTATTATGCCGTCGAATAATAAAGGGCAACTTACAAGAGCAGGTAAGGTGAGCCAATCATCAACACCCAGATCGACCTTTTGCACCTTTCGCATCGCGAAGCGAGCTCCCACGATCAGAGTACATACTACTGGCAAAATCGTGCTAGCCGAATATAGTAGTGGTGGGTGAATGTGAACCGCTGCCATAATGATGGTGCTGAAGAAATCAAATGCCGGCTGTGATAAAGCTCATGAAATCTAAATAGAGGGAAGGGTAGAGTGTTCGAGAAGGATGCGAGAGGGCTTGCTGTTGTTGAAGAATGCAGCAGATATTTATCAAGCTTCCCCTCCTACTGGTAACTCAGGATTAGTAGCAAACGGGGCGGAGTTTAACAATGATACCGTATAGATAGATGTAATTCTAGCGCTTACCTCATTCCAATTTCAAGTTAGAAAGGCAAATCAACCAACAATTAGTCCAAGTTTTTTTATAAACACTGTTGATACACAACGGTTGCACTTGACGCAACACATGGGGTCTATGACCCTCACTAAACTTAGAATTGATTGTCTGGCGTCACAAATTAAGAGCACAGGCATTCTGCATGATTTGTCCCATTGCACTATCTACCAGCTAGTAAAGAATCTATCCCAGCACATTGGCTATTCCTCGCCTCCGCCCCCTCCCCCCCCCGAAACGGCTCAAGCTTCATAAAAAGTTTAGATCTACTGATCCCCCGAGGAGCTTGGCAAAGTTCCTTCAATCGGCGGCGGCATATCAAGTTCTAATCGCAAAATTTGTCAACAAAACTCAAGAAGTGTTAGGGTGAGCTGACCATGAGTGACGGGTGCCGCCGCAACGACAGCGACTTGAACCAAGGCGAGGAGAGCAACGGCAAAACGCATAATTGAGGTTGATGGAAGAGCGGACTGTTAAATACGATGACGTGAAAGCCACGGTTCAGTGATATGTTTCGTGGACCTTTGAATTGAAGACTGCGTTGCGATATCGTGTCTTCCGGAATGCCAGGAGCTCCAGCGCAGATAGATATACGCAGGTCTCCGTGTTCAACCTACAGTACAGCATTACCCTACTGAATGCAACTTCGGGCATCATAGAGGTATAGTATCCTTACTTCGAGGTTCAGTGAGCTATCGGATACCTTGTGTTGGCATCGACTGGCATCTTTTTCCCAAATAGTATCCGGTTTCTACCCATGGTGGCTATCAATCATGCAGCTCGGGGAAACTATCGTATAGATTGCAATGAAGGTATCTTACTGTGCATGTGTCACATGTTTGCCTGATTTCTATGTTACGTATTGCATGCTGTTACCTCCTTTTTTCCCTAGCTGATGTTAGACGACACTCGGTTAGTTATTGACATTCCTAGACAAGGAGAAAGTCAGCTGCAATATCAATAAGAAAGAGCACAACGATGCCACTGCATGACCTGGTAAGACTGACGGCCGGTGAATGATAACGGGAATTAGAAGGAAGCCTGCATACTGAAAGCATCACAGACACCCCTCATACTCTCGAGAGATCCTTGAGAAGGCCATCATTGCTCATAGTAAATAGTGTTTACCTTCTACCATTCTGTTGAATCGCACGAATACTTCCATTCACGTACACCATGGCAGATCATCCAGACAAAGGAGATCAAGAGTGTTTCCTAAAAAATGGCCTCTATCGAGATGATATATACCGTCCTCATCATCGTTTGCGGTACTGGGTCATCTCATTCTTTGCCCATGCTGCATTCATTGGCATGGCGCTGAGCGTCCTGATCTTTTCCCATTCAACACAAACACTTCCTGAAAGGCTGGTTCAAACTGGCCCAGTCGATCACGACGCCCATCTTGTGGGCAATATTGCATGTCAGTGATTTGAATCTCAACAGTCTCTGCAAAACAGTTTTCTGATCGATCCCAGCACCACTAAATGGCCACGAGCAGTACATAATCGAAGCAAATGGTCCGAATTATTGGAACTCGAAGCTTTACTTCGGAGAGCCCAGTTACGAGTCCGACTGGGCATGGAACGACTACATCTCCCGTAAGCGATCCCCACGAAGTTTACGTTCCGATCTAACCGCCCTTTAGCAAGGTCGTTCCGCTTGCATCGTAATGAAGCAGTACGCCTCAATTTCACGGAAAGCATCCTCGTCAGTCCTGGCGATGACTTTGGCTCCATGCTCGGTGTAATTCATAACCTGCACTGCCTTGTAAGACCATCTCGTTTCTACCACGAATGATGCCTAATTGTGTTTTCGCAGAGACGCATCCGCCAATTAATGTATCCAGATTACTATTACCCTGACGCACCGGAGGACTTCATGATCCACAATCGGGAGTACGCCCGTAAGTCTTTGCCACTTCTTCGTCCCTCCGTCCGCTTTATTTTTCACGTTGTTTATCGACTCCCGTGTCGCTAACACACGGCAAGTCCACTGCCTAGAATCCCTTCGCACCTCAGTAACCTGTTATCCGGATCTTAACCCACATCCATACTACTATTCAGGCCATAAATATCATGACATTACTGTCAGCGCCAAAGTGACGCGGAAGTGTGTGAATTGGGAGGCGCTACAGGAGAGATTGCGGCCGAGGCATTTTGCACCGGAGCAGTTGATGGAAGGTACAGGGCCGGCAGCCTAAAAGGTGATTTGAACGGGTTTGTGTCGGCCGGTAGGCCTTCTCTGTCCAGCTGTCCTGCGACTATGCCGTTTGTGGCTAGCGCCTTGGCACACACACTGTGTATTTGCATCCTCCTCCGTAGTCTCAATCAATCAACTACTTCATTCATCAGTTTGCCAAGGTTCCATGCGTGCTGCGGAGGTTTTCCATTATATGCTTGGGGAAGGGAGGTCTTCTTTGCAAGGACGTTCAAAGTGAGAGCCGCTAGTGATTTGTGCGTAGAGGTTATGTAGCTTCCTCAAACTTACATGAGACTCATATTCTATACACAACCTTGTTCCATAGTCAAGCAATCCAGATAAATCATAGAAAAGTAGTAGAAGACTTCCTCATATTACGTTGCCTTGAATAAAAATACATTAGGTCAGCTTTCCAGGAGGCGGCAGGTAAGACCGCGCATGCCTTGTGGCGAGTGTTGTCTTGCGTAGGCGTCATCCTTCGCGGGGCTTTACTCTTCGTCGTTTGGACCTCTCAAAGTATTTTCCCAGCCGGAAGGATATACACGCACAGAACAAAGGGGGGAGACGTACCCTCGATCGGGCACAATTAGCGTAGGCCTTATTCATCCCTTTTCAAGGTTAAAATCGACGCTATTGAGAGCCCTTCGGCCTAAACCCCGCCCTATTTCATGTTGTTCTGTTGATTATCGTTAATAGTAGAAATATTCGCTTGTCCGATTAGCGCAAATGCTCGATAACCTAATCGGTAGACAGCCTAATGACAAACGTATACTTGGCTGCAGAGCGGGGTCGCCTTTACCTAGGCTAGCACCGAATTCTGTTCGCTGCCTCTTTGCAAAAACGGCAGGGAAATCGACAAGATCAGCAGGGTCTTGCAGAAAGAGCTGACTTTGCAAATTGAGGTGAGCAAATTATATTAGGGCGTAACGATAGAATGCAGGCATTATGCCTTTTCAATAAGCAATCGAATGAGAGCAGGTGACACGGCATGTGGAGGTGAGGCTGTGGTCCTGAAGATTATATTTTGATACCTCACCATCGGCTTAGAAAGCGGGAAAGCAGTGTAGCATAAACAGAGTCTGTCCCATTTCACTCTCAAACGCAGTCGTCGACCGTCTTAAGGACCTAAAGAGGCCCAGGTATTGCCACGGAAGTCCCCAGGGCCATACCTCTTCAAGCGCTAGCGCGCTGATCGTCAGGCGTGCTCTTCTTTAGGACTTTGGGTCAGCAATTATGTGTAACAGAGCGTATGCAACTATACACCGATCTTTCATTCGCGCTAGGGTAGTGTGGAGAGTGATGACTGCTTGATCTTTCCAAATGCGTTTCGCCGATCGTCTGTGTCCTCCCCTCATCTAACGCACACTGACCTCCGCCTTGGTAGCTCATGTTTCCCAAATCATGTGCCGACAGGGCCTAGACTTTGGCTCCATCCTCGACTAGACTATCTGACAATATCATCCTGTGACTTACCCGTTAGCTGTGTACGTGCGTACACTTTAGCAAGTCTTTCTATGCGTTGTCATCGATTACCCTACTGTACATGTCTCGGGAAATCTAACGCGACTTGACACCCTCATTCACTCAAATCCATCACTGCTTGAATGATGAGCAACATCGGGCAGGAAAAGATCACTACCGTGGCGAGCGAGTCCCAAAATTTCCCTGGCCAGCAACTTCCTCTGACCCCGTTAAGTAAGTCGGCTGAAGGTAGAATCTTAAGGAAGCTCGACTTGAAGGTGCTACCAATCCTCTGGCTGCTCTATCTCGTCTGTTTTGTTGATCGGAGCAATATTGGAAATGCCAAAATTCAAGGAATGGATGCGGAGCTTGAGCTCAAAGGCCAGAGATACAACATTGCCGTCTTTGTGTTCAATATTGGATATCTCATTGCTGGTATTCCTTTGAGCATTGTGTTCAAGAAGACAGGACCCAAGTCGCTAGCCGTGATGATGTTTTGCTGGGGTAAGCTTCAGAAAGTGCGACGGCAACGCCTAAAAGATAACCTTCATTTAGGCATCACTGTCATCGGATGCGGTCTTGCAAAAACTTTCGGAGGCCTTGTAGCTTGCCGTCTCTTGGAGGGAATGGCTGAGTCGGCATTCGTCCCCGGAGCTGCTTACCTGATCGGATCATACTACAAAAGAAATGAGTTCCTGAAGCGATATGTTATCTTCTTCAGTGCAGGTATCTGCGCGGGCGCCTTCAATGGCTTCTTATCCTCTTTGATTGCGAAGATGGATGGGACAGCTGGGTACAGGGCGTGGCGATGGTGAGTGACCTCTAAGCATAGTACGACGGCTTTCTCACACAGCTCGAGGATCTTTATCATAGAAGGTTGCATTACCATTGGCATAAGCTTCATATCCTTCTTCTTCATCGTTCCGTTTCCTGAGAACTCGACATTCTTCTCTCCAGAAGACAAAGCACTCCTTCTCGCCCGCCTGGAAGACGACGGAGGAGCCGTAGCACATGATAAGCTTCCTCCAAGGCGCATATACGAATTCTTTCGAGATTGGAAGATCTGGGCTGCTGTCTTAACTTACCTGGGTGCTGTGGAAAATGCGAACTCCATAACCAGCTTCCAGCCGACGATTTTGAAAGGTATTGGATACACAGCCGCTGGTGCACAGGTCCGCACAATTCCAGTCTATCTCGCTGCAGCCGCCTTCTCCATATCACTCTGTTATACCGCGGAATACCTCCGGAAGCGCTATGTCTTTTGCATGCTCGGATTCTGCACGATTGCAATTGGTCTTATTGTCGAAATTGCCCAACCGCGCGCACCCGAGGTACGCTACATGGGCCTCTTCTTCATGACTGCCGGGGCATACCTTGTCATGCCTCTTTCCATTGTCTGGATTGCGATTAATGTTGGTAAGGGATATAAAAGGACCGTAGCTCTTGCTGCTATCGTGTGCTTCGGTAATGCGGGTTCTTTCGTCAGCACGAACGTCTATTTGAAGCGCGAAGAGCCAAAATTTCGCACTGGTTTTAGCACCGGCTTGGGTCTATGCTGCATGGGTATGCTAGCGGCAACGATCATGTTCTTGGGTATGTCCATTAGTAACAAACAGCGCGAGGAGAGGCGAAAGGAAATGCCGGATGTATTAGATGAAGGTAGCGTGGAGAATCTGGGCGAGCGGCATCCAGACTTCAGATATTGTCTCTAAGTGAGTAAAAGCACAGGACCTTCTAGAATTGTTCCATGAAAACCCATCAATAGCAGTACGAATCGATATTCAGTTGTGGGGTTCATCGATAACTTAGGTGTTGGCTCACACTAAAAAAGACATGGGGTTCAACATGTACAAAAATATTTGAGATAATCATTTTGTCAAACAGATAAAGACATCTCAAACGCCTGCAGTTGTTGCCGTATGCTTATATGACATTCTGAGATTTTTTGGCTTGACTCCTGATATGATGACCCCTATCCGCGGATGCGCGGTTAGAGATTGTAAGGGGTCACGCTGAAATTACTTTTCCTCCCTTTTTTTCCCTTAAGCAGTGATACTGTAACCTTCAGCTACACCATTATCAATTTGTTATCTTACACCATTTCACGTTGCCAATTTATTTTTTTAATTCTCCTCCCTTCTTTTCATGTTTCTCCGTTTTTGACCCAGTGGGAAAGTCCGGATGGGGATGTTCTACACTGATGTTAACGCCGACCGCTGTATGCTAGGTCCAAAGAGAAGAAGATAGTCTAGAGAACTACCAACATCTATACACTAAGTGCATAGATGACTACGAGATGGTACCGAGCGGGATAGCTCACCTTTCACGGGGCTATCAAGAGGAGCAACATGAGTGTGCTCGATATCAAAGTCCTCACCAATAGAACCTGTGCGATCACGAGCAACATGATGCTTGGTAGGCGATTCAAGGGGCTCGATCTTGCTGCCGGACAACTGAACGTCCCAATCCTCTTTGCTATTCTCGTATCAGCTTGCTTCCGCTTGCAGAGAGTCGGAATGTTCGTGCGACATTAGCTTATAACATACCTCGTCATGTTGTAATTATTATTCAATATGTTTTACAAGTGGAATGTGGCAGATTTCAGACTTGTATTTGGACGGTTTGGAGCTTGTGTGGGGCTGGAGCTCAGCTGGAGCTCACGACCACTTTATGTGAGGGTGGAAGCTTGGGCCCGCACTCGAATGACATAGCTAAAGGCGGGGCATGAACAAAGATCGTGATATCGCACCACCTAAGCAGGGGAATGACCAATGACAACGAATAGGGTCACAAGGGTTCGCGGTGATGTGATGCTATTGTGTCTGGATATAGTCATCGTTGCTGTATGCTTCCACCTTGGAGGCGATAGAGTGGCGAAGTGCTGTGGCTGAATCTATAATATGATCGGCTCTTCTCCAAAGAGCTACCAGAAGGTTTCAATATCACCAATGCGTCTTCTGGAAATAATTGTAGGCAGTCTGGAGCAAGTTATGCATACGACCGTGCTTGTCGCGTCTGTAATAGGCGAAGCATTCACGTCTTCTACTCAACCAATCATGTGCTTTCTCGGCATCGGCGAATCATTGCTCCGAACCGCTTCGAATTTACCGGTACGACTCATACATAGACTCATATACAAGTACATAGCTTCGCTCCCAGCGCTCTTTACAACACTCGCACAACATGGCTCCCGGTACACGGGGTCCTGTTCCGGTCCGTCTCGAAGCGAAAGAGCACAATGTCACCCAGGACGTTCTCGATCTCCTCGACACTAAACAACCCCTCCAGACCTCCGAAGAATTCCCCTCAAT
This sequence comes from Periconia sp. TS-2, assembly GCA_030378425.1. Classification (NCBI taxonomy): domain Eukaryota; kingdom Fungi; phylum Ascomycota; class Dothideomycetes; order Pleosporales; family Periconiaceae; genus Periconia; species Periconia sp. TS-2. The sequence continues at coordinate 2,065,191 of JASNQO010000001.1, read as the reverse complement.
ACCCCAGGCAGAGATAAAAGCCGCGCTAGATAGGCTATCGAGCCGGTCTATGGTGGAATATCAGGCGCATGACACAGAACAGGTCCTCCTCACGCAAGAGGCCGAGGCAATAGTGGCAGAAGGCTCGCATGAGTACAAAGTTTGGAAAGCAGTGCAGGATGCGGGCAAGGTGCCAATTAAGGAGCTAGCAGTTCGTATGCTCTATAATTCATATTGGAACAGGGGGCTGACACTTAGTACATAGAATGTCGTCGGTCCCGAGGTTGCGAAGGTGGGGCAAGGCAACGCCTTCAAGAACAAATGGGTCAAGAAGGATGGTGATTCGCTTGTGTTGGTTGCAGACACTGTGAAGGATACCACGCGGGACCTTCTCAAGGAAATCCAAGAAACGAAGTCTCTGTCGGAACCCAAGACGCTTAACGAGCTCAAGAAGAGAAAGCTAGTGACATTAGTAAAGGTTATACATTATACCGTCACCAAGGGGTCCAAGTATGCGAAGGAGATACCTGTCGAGGTCACCGATCTGACGGCAGATATGCTGGCGAATGGTGCGTGGGAAACGGCGAATTTTAAACCATACAATTTCAATGCGCTAGGTTCGTCGCAAGATGCGGGCAGCTTACATCCCCTCAACAAGGTGCGACAAGAGTTCAGGAATATCTTCTTCTCACAAGGCTTCGTTGAGATGCCCACTGGCCAGTGAGTGCCTACTCTTATGCATAAAGCGATCATGTCTAATTGCTACAGTTTCGTTGACTCCGGCTTCTGGAACTTCGATGCCCTCTTCGTCCCCCAACAGCACCCTGCTCGTGATGTACAGGACACTTTCTTCATCTCAGACCCTCCCAAAGCCGATAAACCACGAGCGGACCCCGAGACTGAAGCCACCATGGACGCAATGGAAGCAGGGTCAAGAAAACTATTCGCACCGCCTGACCAGCAAAAGAAAGAGACCAAACCAAGGGATTTTGAGCAGTACTGGAAGAACATACAAGCTGTGCATCAAGACGGCGCCTTCGGCTCCATTGGCTACAGATATCCCTGGTCTGAAGATGAATGCCTGCGTCTCGTCTTGCGAACACACACCACAGCAGTCTCAACTTGGGTGCTGCACCGCCTAGCAGAAGACCCCCGCCCTGCACGTTACTTCTCTATCGACAGGGTCTTCCGTAATGAGACTGTCGACGCTACACATTTAGCAGAGTTCCATCAGATCGAAGGTGTCATCGCCGACTTTGGTCTTACACTAGGCGGCTTAATGCGCTTCCTCGAAGACTTTTTTAGCAAAATGGGTATTGATGGTCTACGCTTCAAGCCAGCATACAACCCGTACACTGAACCATCGATGGAGATCTTTGGCTACCACAAAGGTATGTATCCTCCCCTTTTCCCTGGACTATTCATCTTGTTCTGTTCTCTTAAGACTAACGCTATGCAGGCCTCAAGCGCTGGCTCGAGATTGGTAACTCAGGCATGTTCCGCCCGGAGATGCTGGAGCCCATGGGTCTTCCGAAAGACTTGCGCGTTTACGGTTTCGGCTTAAGTTTGGAGCGCCCGACCATGATGAAGTATGGAGTTTCAAACATTCGAGAGCTGCTTGGTCACAAGGTGGATTTGAGCTGGATTAAGGAGCAACCGGCTGTGCGGTTGGACAAGGATTGAGGTGGCTTGAAAGAAAGGGAGGAAAGGGTGTTGCCTGGTCTGGTTTGATGTGTATGATCTCATGATAGACGATGATATCCAAAATAAAAGAGCTTGGGATTGGAAATACTGTGTATGTTCCTAGCTGCAATACGCAGAATCCGCAACAAAATATACATAGTTTCGGCAGTCTTCTCGGACTGCATTTCCATGTATCTATTTCGCCTTACTGCGCAGCATCAGGCAAGGCCACAAAATGTTAATCATTCGAATGTACCTTCGCATGCCCCAGAAGCACCATTTGGTGTCTTGTCGCTAGTTGAGGGTCATCTCCTACTAGAAAGATGGCTCGATGAGGGAGCATACGGATAGTCCTCTTGTAGACCCGACTCGCAATCGATGTTGTGCGCGGTAGATGTCTCCGTTGGGTCCCATTCGCCCTCTCCTAGCCATGGCCTAGGGCCGATATTCGTTGAGAGTAGAGATTCAAAGCATTACTCCTGCATATTCATTCCGCTTCCTTTCCAGCACTTTGATCATCCATCTGCCTTCTATTCTTCGCGCCTCTATAAATCCAGCTTTCCGCCTCATTGACCACGCCTCCCGTCTTCCCTCTCGCCCAAGTCAACGCATCCTGCCCCACGCCATACGCCAGCCCAGCAAACAAGCCCATGCGTATGGTCCGCGCCGCCGTCACCATGGGGAAGTGATTCCAAGCACTCCATAATCCGCCCGTGACAAGACCCGCCACCGTCGAACTCACAAAATCCCTGCTCTTCTCCACACCCGTATCTACGCGGCGAAAATCCAGCTCATCCACGCCCTCCATCTCCGTGAGTGTGCGCCCCGCACGCCATGTTCCGCGGAAGACATCCATGCTCTCCTCGATAATGAAGAAGATACCGCTCCATGAGGCGAGATAGAAGCCTGAGCGGAGGCCAGCGAGGATTCCATGCTGGAGCTTGTAGTAATTCTTGGACTTGTGGTAGAGGTACCAGCCGGGCTGGGATTTGGGGAGGCGGTGAGCGTTTTCGGCGCGGAAGCGGAGCGCAGCTAATCGTGAGGTATCTGTGTAGCCTAGAATCGCGCCGCAATTGAAGGCTGTGAAGGATGCGAGGAGGATGCGGCGATCGAAGGGTAGGCCGAGTCGGTCGGGAGAGGGTCGCACTGAGGGAGTGGGTGCTTCTACGTCTGGGAGAGGTTCTGAAGACATAGCTTCTTGTGCGGCCGCCATGTTCGACATATACCGTAGGTGAGGACTGGGTGATTGAAATGGACCTCGGAGCACCTCCGCGGTAGAGGTCGGGGGAGGCACACAAGTTTATGGAGCAATTGCCTTAATCTTGCTGAGGAGTATATTGAATTGTCGGAGGGAAGTTAGCAGCTGAGTTCAACTGCAAATTGTAATGCGTCAAAAAAAGTACAGTGGAAATGTAGAAGGTAGAAACGATGTCGTGATGAGCTTCGACAAGACGATGAAGCTTTGTTGCCAAGACTTCGGAACTAGGATTCTTTCCGAGTACACTGCGCGTCTCCGCTCTCCACCAACCCCGCGGCTGCCTGCATCTTTTCCCTCTATGCGTCCGAGGATTGCTCGCGTTAAGTCGCACTAATACTCGCACGTTTGAACAGAAAACGACGCGTCCCTCGTCCATTGATTACCTCCGCATCCCCATCTGCCATCCATAATCGAGGCAACAACTCCTCCCTCAACGATAGTTCCGGCCGCCATGGCCTTCACATTGCCCTCGCCACAGACGTGGACGCTGCGGCTGAAATCGCGAAAAACCACTGTCCTCCTCCACGTCGATCCTCTTCATACCTTCTCAACAATCAAATCCCACCTCTATACCGCCCTTCAAGAAACTGGTTTCAGAGACCCGGAAACGGGCGAGCAAATACCACTCCCTACATCCCCGTCAGACATTCAGCTCGCACGCCCCGTAAATCCCAACGAGGCGCGGCAAGGTTTTCAATTAGGCGAGTGGGAGTACTCCGCAATAGAAGAGGACGAAGAGGAGGATGTGAAAGGAAAGGGGAAAGCAAAGGCAGGACGACCCCAGAAACTAAACAATGGGGGAATGAATGTGAAAGACTGTCCGAAGGGTGCTGGGTTAAGAGACGGAGCTGTGTTGGCGTTTCGGTGGCAGGGGAGTGGAGATGATGAGCACAAATGGAATGGCATTGAGGAGGAATACGTAGAAAGAAATGCTGGTATAAAGAAACCGGATATGTGGGGCGTGAAGCTAGCAAGCTTCGAGGATAGTTATGGTGTGGAGAATGAAATCGATGTAGGAGGTGTGAGGGAATTTGAGGGTTGATATGTGACATAATGAAGGGGCGTATGGGGCTATAGTCCAGTGCATTACAGGCGTTTGAAGGTGTGAATAATGACGTTTCGACATACTGAAGCATGGCATATCTGTACCAATAGAGGGACGGACGAAGAGTTTCACTACAATATCAATCTTATCATACACCTTTGAGATGATATCATTGCAAGGATACTCCGTGTCGCGTAGTCTACGCTATCTCATCAGCGAACCTACTTTTCGAAGCATTAGCAACTAATTAAGTGTCTGTGCAGCAGAGCTGTTCCCGATGGTGCATTAAGAAAGTTGGTTTCATTCTTGCACATGAAAGGTAATCGCCTCCCTACAAAAATGAATTGAAACTCCGAATATCAGGTCTCTGACAGTCTGACAATGGAATTGCAGCTTCCATCCACACCGGACTTAACGCGCTTGGCGGAAACTTGCATCCGCAAAGTCCCCAGCTAGCTCGGTAATGTTCGGCCGAAACGCCCGCTGCGATAGCTCCATTTTCGAGTACGATCACATCATCGATTGCTCGAGTCGCTAGGACTACGTGGTCGCGCCGCTTACAGGCACCCTCTTTCCGGCAAATGTAGCATCATATGAATGTGGGGTAGACTCAAGTCGTCCACTAGGTTGCTATCACGCGAGACGAGATTACTTGTTGTTTAAAATGTTGCCCCGCTAGCTCTACTCTGGTGTTTACAACTTCTTTTTGCACTAACAACTTGGGTATTTCTAAGCATAAGCGCCTTTGATTCGATTGAGAGTGGGTATAAGTACAAAGGTAGAGCGCGAGAGAAGAGGTCATTCAAACATTGAGTATTAAGTACAGCTTCTCAATAAGAGCACAATGAAAGAAGCTATCGTCGCTCCAGGACCCAAGGTCTCTATTGTGGATTCTCCAATCCCAGAGATCTCAGACCCGAATCAACTTGTGATCAAGGTCATAGTTAGTGGGAGCAATCCCAAGGACTGGTACATACACCACTCCCTCCTGTGTCAATCGTTCTCCTAACTCTTTACATGCAGGAAAGTTCCTCATTGGCTGAAAAAGACTATGAACTCCGGCGATGACATCGCAGGTATTGTCCATAGTGTAGGCTCTAATGTCTGGGAATTCAAACCAGGCGACCGCGTCGCCTCGTTCCACGAGATGGTCACCCCCGGTGGCTCCTTTGCCGAATACGCAGTTGGCTGGCAGCACACAACGTTCCACATTCCTAAAAAGACATCCTTTGAAGATGCGGCTACGATCCCACTTGCGGCCATGACCTCCGCACTTGGCATACACATTCGGTTGGGACTGCCAGCTCCGTGGACGCCCGCGAAGGAATATACGCCTTTAGTGGTGTACGGCGGCGCGAGTGCCGTGGGAGCGTATGCGATCAAGATTGCTCAGCTATCGAACATCCATCCTATCATCGCGGTCGCAGGACGCGGAATTGCCTACGTAGAGACGCTCATTGACCGTTCCAAGGGCGACACTATCGTCGATTACCGCAAAGGCGACGATGCCGTTGTCCAGGGCATCAAGGAGGCCTTAAAAGGTTCAAAGCTCAACTATGCATTTGACGCTGTATCGGAGCATGGCTCCCACACGAACATCGTGCAGGTGCTCGAGCCAACGGGACATATCACGTTCGTTCTCCCCGGCAAGAAATACGAAGGCATACCGGACGGCGTGCACCAGTCCATCACCAGCGTGGGTGAAGCGCACAAAGGCGACAAGGACTTCGCCTACATTTACTTTCGGTATATAGCAAGGGGTCTAGACGAAGGCTGGTTCAAGCCTCATCCTGCCGAAGTGGCGAAAGGAGGCCTGAACGGCGTGGAAGCGGCTCTAAGTAATCTGTTGAATGGGAAGGCAAGCGCGGTTAAATATGTCTTTAGAATTTCTGAGACCCCGGGAGCCGAGAAGGCGCAGCTATGAAGTCAAATGTAGTGCCTAGAGTCGCTGAATGCTTATTTTCAATGAAAACGTTCAATTGCGAGACTCGCGACATGACTTAGGCTTTCCCTTCAGCCTATTACACAATATCAAGCACAGAGTCGAACAAACCATCGTGGACAGCAAAATTGCAACTCATTAAAGTATAAAACAGTGATGCAGAAAAGAGGACCGCTCCAAGCAGTCTTGTTCGTAACATTGAAAACGCCAGAGATGAAGTTTCTGATACCCCAGACACCAGTCCAAACCAAACTAACACAACCAAATCCAAAATGCCTAGAAAAGGTTTTCCAATGATCGTCAACGATGTCTTATGCTAATAAATTGCGCCGCTTGAACACCAGATCGCCAACGTTCCGAAGGGGGACAACGCCAACCAATAGTCCGGTGTCCGAAACCACGACTATTTTATGAGGTCAAAAAGCCAGCGCGCTAACAAGGAACGTCAGTTATAGCAAAGAAATGAACCAGATCAGCGCCAGACGCTCTTCGTAGCGGGATTGAAGCTACCTCTGGATGAGCCGTTGCTTGCCAGCCGCATAGGAGCACGGTTCAACCCGACTACCTCCCTCGGTCGGTCTTCACCCATAGTCGACATGGTCGTTCGTCTTGCGCCCCCCTTGACTATGGGTGCGGTCCGTGGGCTGAGGACACTGGATTTCCAGTCAGCGTCGCGCTCAGCCTTTACCATTCTACGCGCCGCACTAGCAGAGAATAAAGTGTTCTCATTTGGTGGGCTGCATGCTGTGGCAGCTGTAGGACTGCGGCGGCGATGAGTCTTGGAAACGGCGACAGAGCCCTGGTTTGTCGAGGAGCGGCGTTTCATAGCTGAGCCAATCTTACGGGCATCAGATTTGTCTACTCCATATTTTTCAGACTCAGAGCCTGAAGAGTTGCCACAGCTATTGGCTGGAGTGGTATCGGAAGCGTTCTCGACCATACTGAGCGCGGATGGACGAATGGTATTCGTACCTATTTCACGAAGCGGAGATGTGTCAGAGTCTGAAGATGAGGCTGCCGTAGATGAAGGGGGGGATGCATCCGATTTTTTGGATAAGAAGCCAGCTTGAAAACGGCTTGACCGTGGTTTAAGGTCCATTGAAGCTTTCGGAGGCGACGGGATTGGGGAAGAACCATTTTGGTCCGCTTCAGGCGCAGTAATGGGCGCCGAAAAGGTTGGTGGCGGAATCTCGATAGACGAATTTGTTGGCGTCGATTCACCGAGATGCTCTGGCGTTTTCTGAAACTCCGCCAAAGCGCCGTTCTCTGTGTCGTCCTTCCAGCGCACGACACGCTTGGCCTTCGAAGGCGACTTCTTCTTTCCTGGCGAGAACTGTACACCCTTCTTCACCCCGCCCATCTTTCGCCGGCGTGGAGATGCCTTCATTGGTGATGATGTCAAATGAGGTGCCTCCGTAAGAGTTGGCATGGCCAATGGCCGCATCGGGGATGGGCCCATGATGTTGACTGGTTTCCTACGTTTTGGTGTACCCTTGTGACTGGGAGCAAAGAACTCCGTAACTGGAAGGCCCCCATCTGGCCGGATTGCCTGAGAAGTTGAGTTTGCGCAAGAGTTCATGATCTTTGTGAGGACCTTTCTCGCGGCTTGGACGGCTTCTTCCTCATCCATCTGAGTGATTTGATTGAGAATGGCAACGGTTTCAATGTGCGCTTGCACGAGTACTTGCACGATTGCCGCGTCGCCTCCCCTCTCTTGCTCCATAAGCACGCTAATCACCTCGCGCTCCGCATTGGACTTCAACAATTCGTATTCCCGGGTAAGGTTGGCTGCGTCGTAGCTATCAGTAGAACCGTCAACTTCGCTGAGCTGTCTCAGCCCAAATGATAGCGCGGTATCGAGTTTGCTCGCCCAGTTTGTTCGTTCCAATCTCCGGTGGCAGTGCTGTCTAGTCTGCTCGAGCTCAACAGAAATACCGACAGCTGAATCGCGCATCGCAGATATTTGCGAGGGCATTTCCTCATTCTCGCGGATATCCTGGACTTGATCAAAAGCGGCGATCCACGCGGAAATGAGAGATACACGCTTTTCAGCTTGCTTCAAAGTCTTCATTGTGCTCAACCGCTCCTTTCGGTCGACTTCACAATCGGCGTAGGCCTGACGTAGGCGGAGGATAGCATCCCGCAAGATACTCTCCTTCTTTTCGCTCTGCTTCGAGAACTTGACAAAGGCATTTCCTTCGAAGTCTTTCTGCTTCTTTATCAATTCATCGATCAGCTGCCTCTGCTCATCGATCTTCTTAAGGTAGTCCTTGACGTGACGATTGACGTTGAACACATTCTTCGTAACCTTGGTCTGAATATTCTTCGCGCGATTTGCGTACCGCAGAGTGTTCTGCGTCTCGTCAAAATGCGCGCTCGATGGACTGATGCAGACAATCATGACTGTCCGACAGTTACCACCAAGAGAGAATTTGAGAAGTCGGGTGAGCTTCGAGTTACGGTATGGAACGTGATTGCGTTTCCGAGGATCGCACAATGCGTTGATACAGCTCCCTAGCGCAAGAAGTGACTTGTTGATATTGGCACCCTCCGTCAACCGCTCTCCCCGGTTCTTTGTTGCGCTTGCTCTTTCGCTACCCGCCAGATCGATGATGCTAAGAGTAGCCATAGTATGTGGCTCATTCACGGAGGCATTCCGATCTTTCGATGAGACATTGATTTGAAGGACAGCGTGGGATCGTGACGAGGTTGCGTTGGCCTCGGTCGGTGACATGGTCCGATACTCGTTACCGCGCACGATCATGTCCATCACTTCTTGGACCTATGAACTGTCAGCAGGCACGTGAAATTGCTACGGCTCTCGACTCACGTTCTGTGGGCGGTGGCTGGAGAGACCTGCGACCGACACAGCCTGGTTCGCATCCTCTCGCAGCATCAGAGCCTGCTTGCTTCCTCCTTCATCCAGCAGATCACGAATGGTCTCGTTGTAAATCTCGAGGTAAGAAAGCGTGATCTCGGTGACCTTTTCGTCCTGTAATTCGTTGATCTTCTCGAATAGTTCTTGCATTGTGAGGAAAATGATTCCCGGTTGTTGTGAGGTACCCCTGTTTACAATTAGATATAATGAACGACAATTGTATTGACAATAACGCACGTGATAGTATGCGTCTTCCCGCAACCTGTTGCGCCATATGCAAACACCGTAGCATTGTATCCGTCTAATACACTGTCCAGTAAAGGCTTTGTTGTCGACTCGTAAACATCACCCTGTGACGTACTCTCATCGAAGATCTTATCGAAGGCAAATGTCTGGTCTTTCGCCCGCTTCCCCTGAGGTACCACGCTTCTTGAAAATCGTTGGACTGGATTGTCTTCGGGAGGGTCAAATATTCTAAGCCAAGGTCAGTTCTCTGTTAACACCAACCGTCTAGGAATTCATACAAGCACTTCTCATCGACGACCTTGATGACAGGACGAATTCCCCTTTGATGCAGCCTTTGCGTCGGCGCAGCTGCTAATGAGCCATCCCCCAGAAAGAGTGTCTGATCATCGCATTTTGCTAATTGTGCTGCTTCGCGGATAGTAAATGGGCGGACTCGCACGGTGACGGAGATGGAGGACGCCCCAGCGGCGGCCATTGTTGCGCTCTGCTGTCGTACGAAGCCGATTCAATAGTCGGAGCGACCCCTGAATATATATTTCGACGAGGGTCCAGAGTGAAAGTGAAGTTGAGGATGGTTGTGCCGAATGCTGAGTTCGAGCTTCGGAAGGTTGTGTTTGGGCGCACGGACCATATGTAAACAGACAGGGATATGAAACTGGCAACCGCGAGCCCATGCACGTGAACAGACGTTACCCAACCCCATTATTTTGGTTAAGTCCGATGCCATTATAATTTCTTAGTATTCTTTGCAAGCACTAATAAATGAACATCACATCACAGCAAGATCACTACCGATCAAAGTAGCTTAGGCACTGTCATTGAGAAAGCAACTATTCATCGCATCAACAAACAAAGTAAAGGATCCATCGCCTGCACAAATATCACCCACATCTCCTCCATGTGAATCCTTCTAGAATTGGAATCACCCACTTCGTCATTTCAATGAATCCACTTCCCTTTCCGTTTCTTTTCGCGGAGGACGCGTTAGCGCATTTACTTTGTGCACTTCTGCCACTGGACGTACACGACCTGGGTGAACTTGAGATCAGTAGAGTCGGTAGTGAGAAGGCCGGTAGCAGAGCTGTTAGACGAAGTCAGGCGGATTTGCGAGTTAATGTTAAGCATGCCAGTGGCGCCGCATGGAGACCAGACAACGGACGTGCTATCGGCCTGGTCGTGCTTAAGGTAGTCACCGGTAACCGGTCCTACGAAGTTGTATTCCGTAGAGCTCTAGGTGGAAATTAACAAATGCGTATTCCAGGAATTTGCCCTGGGGATCTATCATACCTGGTCCGTTTGTCCGGAGAAGTAGTAGGTCGACTTCAGAGTGCCAGAGACGCCCTTCTGGATGGCAGCATAGCCACGGTAGTCAGCGCTCAGAACGGAGTACTGAAAGCCGCCAGGGTACTGGATGTCGACGTTGAGCTGGCAGTTCTTGCGCTGCTCAGTAACCGCGACACCTGGACCGATGGACGCAATGTACGAATCAAAGATGAGCGTCACAGTGGTACGATCAGCAGAAATCTGCGAGCTCATAGTACCCTGCGGGCAGCCAGTCCCACCATAGGTGACACCACGAATAGTAACCTATCTATGTAAGAAACACTAATTCGGGACGTCAAGGTTTTACAAGCCTACCTGACCAGCGGGTGGGGCATCACCAAGCTCAACCGGGGGAAGAGCGGTCGCAGCCGCAAAGGGGATGAGTGCGATGAGCCACTTCATGTTGGATTTGTCTTGGATAGATGACTGAGCGATGCAAAATGCAGATCCTAAGCTTTAGTACCAGAGTTGACTGCGAATGGAAACTTGATGAAGATCAATCTGGGGGATATGGACGAGGTTATATACCAGGCCTTCGGCAACTCCGCGACTCGACTACGGCCACAAACACCATTGCTACTGCATCACCTATCGTTTGATGCAACCACTCGACTAGGACTAGATAATCGATGCCAAGCCGTGCTTCCAATATGCAGTACGGCTGGACCGCCGGGCCGGACGCATTCATAGGTCGAGCTTTGGTTTGCGGTCATCAGGTGAACTCGTGTTTTCCACGGCGTCCTGATGCGATTTGCGCAGACACTGTCCCCAGACTAACCCTATTGCTGAGGGGTAATCTGTAGCCAAGGGTAAATTCCAGGCTGGAATACGCCTCTCGGCATTGTACCATGCACCATAGGCCACTTGCGCCATGACTCGATATCGACAGTCCCGGTCAAGCAGATGAGGTAGCCTGGTTTGAGGTGACTGTATGCTGGCGGTTCTCGTTTGTCATCAATGCTACCAGGTGATTCGGAAGGATGAAGCTTTCTTTACAATTAACGGCATGCGCTCGAGCGGTTCGATAGGATACTGTCATATCGAATACGAAAGCAGAAGATCCACATCATTCCCAAAACATCGCCATTGGGAGATCAGATGACTATGAGGCCACTCATTCCCGTGTCGATTTTTCATGCCGCAGCTTCGCTGGACCAGAAAATCCAAGATGCGGAAGGTCAGCGTGGTGATTGTATATTGATGTTGAATTGAGCGAATATACAATCCTGGAAGGTTGATCCGGAAATAGAACCTGTGGATGGACCATCGGTAGAAGCGAGAGTAAAGTAGCTAGAGCAGCTCCACAAACTTAGGAAACTTCATCTACGTTTCTCGTATGGCGACACAAATGTATATTGTAGAGGCATGGAGTGCTGAAAATAGTTTTTCACAGTCTAGTAGCAGGAAGAGGTAGTCGTGGCTTTTGGTGGTGTTCTATGTCGCGGATCTCGAAACGGCATGCAGAAATTGATGCATAGATTAACCTTAAATTAATGCTTGTCAGTCCGCCGCGGCCAACTATTCGTATAATCTACTTTAGCGAGAAATCGACCTGCAAGGGCGACAGGCGGATCTGAAGAGATTGTTAAAAATAACAGCTTGGGCTGCAGCCAGCTTCTAGGCCACAGTTCCGGGATGTGTCCTACGGGAGCCATTGCGAGAAGCGCCAAAAGGCGTCGCAAAGATTCCAGACCGGGTCTTTGCCAGTGTACAAGCCTTTTGACTCTAATCGAACCAGACGATCCGGGTCGGATAGATTGAAAATTGATTAGGCCTTGCCGTCACGAAGGCAGGAGGCCGCTAAAAGCCGAACGACAACTTGGCGAGGACCCACTGTACAACTCTGAGGGGCAAAGCGGCTGCGTACGAACCTCAATAAGGAAGCGAAAGCACGAGCATGAAAGGACTGATAGAAAGAGACCCGAGGAAGCCGAGTCAACTTGCGGAAAGACAGAAGACAACTTGCGTGGAATCATTATGAAGCTCGTGCATCGTATCTGCGAGCATGACTGCGGGAATAATAGCCAGACGAATATCAAGAGTACACTTGCGCGGAAAACGGAGTTGCACAGTCCTCATCGGCGACTCGCCTCGATCATACGCGAATAAAGAGTAATGCGACAATTACAACACGGATGGTCGAGAATTGAGGTTGAACGCCAGACAAAATCAGCGTACATCATTTTATATCGAGCATTCGGCTTGCGCTAATTAGAAACAAAGCTGTGCGAAAGATGATGATGAATCGGCAAGGAATAGGATGGCAATGATGGAATCATAAAGGACCAGGTCGTGGTATTGATTCCGAATCACGCCTCCGAAGTAGGAAAGCGGGGTGCGCCACCTGTGGCTCAGTCGAAATGGTTGCGTCAATGAGAGCTTGACTCGCGACTGAATCTCAAATCCCGATTGTACATAAAACATCCTCAAACCACCCTCCCAAACTCGCCACCCAGCTCGAAGCCTGATCCGAAAACATCATCAAAGTGAAGCTATTCACGACTATCTGCTTGATTGCATTTTCCTATCTCTCTATGTCATTTTTGTCAAAGTTCATCCGACCTTTCTCGATGTCTTCCGCACCAGCAGCTCCGATGACGGTCCCGGCAGGCGCGCAAACGGCGACTGTCGCAGCAGGATGTTTCTGGGGTGTGGAACACATGTATAGGAAAGCATTTGGGAACAAAGGCCTCCTGGATGCGCGAGTGGGCTACATCGGCGGCGACACGAAGAATCCCGGCTACCGCGCGGTCTGCAGCGGACGCACAGGACGTAAGCATTTCACTGCTTCCTTTACTTCATCATTGCACCCCCTTGATTAGTCGCGGGTTGGGAATACTACGGTCACGACCAGCAATATGGAGTATCTCAAAGGAAATATAGTATTAACAACCATTGCAGACGCCGAAGCCCTCCAAGTAGTGTACGACCCCAAACAAGTATCCTACCGTACGCTCCTCGAATTCCTCTACAAGATGCACGACCCAACGACCTCCAACCGGCAAGGGCCGGACGTCGGCTCGCAATACCGCAGCGGGATATTCTACCACAACGAGGAGCAAGAGAAGATCGCGAGAGAGGTCACCGATAAAGTGAACAAGCAGTGGTGGAAAGGCGGCGTAGTCACAGAGATACTACCTGCGGGGGAATGGTGGGACGCAGAGGCATACCATCAATTGTACTTGGAGAACAATCCGTCGGGATATGAATGTCCGAGTCATTTCTTGAGGAATTTCCCAAATTTAGATTGAGAGATGTTTGAGATGGTTATGAGATTAAGAATACCTATGTATCAATGAATGAAGGCTATGTATAAATCCAGATGAACACCTTGATCTCTTGATATGATCCACACCGAACACTTTATTTCACTATAACAAGCATCTCTTTTCAACCATCACTATTCATAAGTAATGTAGGTTCCAGGGAACCAATGGTACGTCGATTCGACAGGACCGAGGGTATCCGAGCAGCGCCGATGACTGATCACGCGGGGGGACTGGGGTAGGAAGGGAACGCATCGATGAAGTTTATAGTTTTGATTTCTCGTCACCTGGTCTGAGTACACGCAACCAATATCAGTCAACGCCTTTCCATCGTACAATTACATTGAAATCTTCACTTCTCTCTCTCCACCTCCTTCGTCTGCTTTGCAACACGCTGTAATAGTTCGCACTTACGATGGGGGCAACGTCTCGAATGTCTGCGCGACCTCCTTCTCCCATGGCAGCTTTGCCTTACCGAAGATCTCGGCGGCAGGCTTGAAGGTCTTGATGCCCTCGGTGAGCAGACCGGTGCGGAGTACAATGGTGTCAGGGCCCATGACTTCTTGGTGGTGGTACACGTGCGACGTGCAGCTAGGGCAGAAGTAGCAGTGCACACCCTTGCCTAAAGTCTCATTAGTACCGGACAGCCGATAGAGAAGCGAAGGCCACTGGGGGCTTCATGAAACTCACCAGACTCGCCGTAATAAGTGTACTTTCCAAGTTTGGACTCGCCCTTGGTGATCTTGAGAGCAGCCTTGGGAATGATTTGGTTGAGGGTGAAGGTTGATCCAGAAAGGTACTTGCAAGTATCGCAGTGGCTAATCACGATTAGACATCGTCCCATTGAGAGCGCTCGGCCTTCATTGAACAAAGTCGGCGACGGGTTCAGAATTAATTTACCAGAGAATGTGCCCTTGTTGATCCGACTCAAGCTTCGCCGTCCATTCCGTCTGTCCACAGTGACAATGTCCAGAATAGGTCGTCATATTGCGCAAATTCGGCGTATTCAACTCGATCTAAGCTTCAAAATTGGGTAAGTGTGGGGAAATGAAGACATCAAGGTGCCCGGGACCAGAGCTTATATACCCTTCATCGACAGCTGCATTCCCTTGACGTCGTTTGTCCTCGAGCCAATGCTAATTCCCCCTCTCCGACCGATCAGGTCCTCCCGACCTCCAATCATTCGTCGTCTCGGCATGCCTCAGGTCCACTGAGCGGACCCGATAGCTCGACGCTGCACCCCCTCATGACGTTTTCTGTGCGTTCGATCTAGATGAAGCCAACCAATCCAGTGCCTATCAGCCTCATTCAGCCTCCGAATCTCATGCTCTGTCTCACGCCCCAACCGTTTCACGCGTTCAAATTCCCTCCGGAGATGCGGCTCTTGTTCCCTATTCGAGGCATGCGATTGGGTTTGGGGCTGTGGACCTGTGCTAGGAATTACTGGTTCTTTTGCTCTTTCAGGGAGTACATTCCAAATACCGCGGTGGGGTAGCTAGAGCACGGGCCATGATGTCGACATGAGGGGCAGTGGGGCGGCGGAGTTATCAAGAAAGCGGATCCGCGATATTGAAATGGCAAGTAACAGAGGGAAAGGCAAGGATTGGTCATCGCATGGGCTGGATTGACTGATGCAAATGCTCTTCTTCCCAGAAAAGAGGCGGATGGGACGATACTTGCATGAGAATACGCGTCTGTCTCGCTCTGACGTCTCCGAAAAGTCTCCGCTGCATCACCGAATCCGAGCTTCCAATGAGCAAAAAGAAACTCGACCTAGGAGCACTTATGAAATGGTACAGGCGAGAGAACAATTCAGAAAAATATGGTCGAGACATGAGGCTATGGAACATGTGTTCTTCGTTCCAGGCACCATTTACTGTCATTACGGAGAAGCAAATCTACCATCCTATATAAAGGAGAAGTTAGGACTGTATGGCGATTTCAGAGTACCACCAGGACTTGTGGTTGGAATCGATCTGACGATAGGATTTCTCTAAGTAACGAGCAGCTAGCTCATTCTGGTATCAGCGTTCTTACTCGCCATTTCCAACGCCGTCGTCCAGGCTTTTCCAGCTTCTCTGCTGTGTATATATTGGGATGGAGATTTTCCTCCCCGGTCAATCGTCTCTGGATCGCATCCTGCTTCCAACAAGTCCACCAGTTTGCTCACCACACTTTCGTAAGAACTACGGATTTTAGTCGCATCCTTCGAAATAGGCTCAGAAAGGGCCAGAAGAACTAGGTGAAGTGGGCCGCGGCCTTCGTTGTCGGTTGCAGAGACATCAGATCCATACTTAATGAGCAGAGCAAGATATGCCGAACTATTCGACCAGATTGACTTTGCTGCATGGAGCAAAGGTGTAAGGCCGTCGCCGTTGCGAAGCTCAAGGTCGCTACCAATTTGAAGCATGTATCGCACTATCTTCTCGAGGTAACACGTGTCGACAGAAGTGTATTTACACGGGATATGCAGGAGATTCCCATACTCCTCGTGAAGATGCACGCAATCTTCAATCAAGACTCCTTGTGTAAGGGCAATTTGAGACAGCCCTTTGCAACACTCAAAATCAGAATTGGTGGTCGGGAAGCTGCCACAGAGTTCACCAGACTGACGATCGAAGAAGCCAAGCCAGATCGCCCACAAAACACTGTGTACCCCCCTAAACAGCTTCGTGAGTATGTGAAATCTCATGGACATTCAAGCATACCAATGCGCATCGTGAAGTGTTGAACCCTGTTGGACCAGAAATAACATGGCATCATAAGCACCACCCATAGCTGAGCACTACAGCCAACATTAGCGCGGATCTGAACTAGGGAAGATGGGCGTTATACTAGTATCAAAAGGTGCCTGTCCGTGGTCCGATCGAAAGGGGTGGCTTGGCCAGAAGAGAATAATTGTTGCAATTGCGCTACGTTATTCGTTCGAGCTGCTTCGACTACGAGTGTATCATATTTTCTATATGGATAGAACTTCCGTATACTTCGATTAGTCCCCCATGTCTGTACAGTCCCATGGTCGATGAACAAGTCAACTGAAGCACTCCAAGAAAAGTCGTCGACTTCTGGAATGATTGTAAAGCGTGCCATAAGAAAGTCCAACGGATAATCTTTATGAAGCCTTGTTTGCTTTGCATCGACTAAGAAGGTAGCGTTGTTGCTGTAGTAATGTAATGTGTACCGTTGAGAAGAGCTAATACACGTGTGTATACTATCAGATCCATTTTGCGTGGCTGACTCTGACAATTCTGTGGCATGGGTCCAAGAGAAATCTGGGAGAGCTACGTTTGCCAATATCTCTTGGTCACTGGACAGCAGGCCGCTTACCTCTCCTGCAAGGATTTCAACAACGTTCTCATTTTCATGGGCGAGGACTTGGGATAGGACTTTCATAAGATGTGTCCTTATGGGATCATGAATTGATACAATTGGCAATTCATTGATATACTCATCGTCTGGAGACAACGCGTACTGAGCTACTGACGTCCGCCAATCGCAAGCCTCGAGCGATGGATCTCTTGGAGTATGAGACAGGCGTGTAGGCGCTTGGGATTGGAACCTTGGACTCAAGTTGAGTTCATCTGGAGTTCGAATCGGTGTAGATCCACTGCTTGATGATACTGGTATTAAAGTAGGATGGGTGCTGTTGAGAAGTGGCGAGCCGATAGAATCATATATAGGAGTTGAGGTCCTCCAAAGTAGTTGGGCTGAAGCATCTAGAGACATGAGATCGTCTAGAGTGCCTGAAAAGAGTGAGCATCCGGAGACCAATTTATTCCACTGAGACGTAGGATATCTAGATGACAGCATGCTAGGTGAGCTCATGGAATGTGGCGTGATTGACTTTGTAGCCGGGCTGAAAAGAATCGCAACGTCGGGGACGGGGGAAGCATCGTCAATAGAGGGGGTCGGTGTTCGATAGGTTAGATTTGGTGGTGTGTCTGTCTTGTATTAATAGGTCCTTTCCTTACTCCCAACATTTGAATCCGCTCACCGATCTCAGTGTACGTATCATTCTCAGTGATCATTCCGTGTTTCAGCATTCGGGTTTCCCACCTCGCAATCTTCGAGTCCGGCACAATCTCTCCTCGCAGTCGAAATTTTGTCGATTTTCCAGGGTGTTCCTTTTCTCGTTTTCGTTTCTTCTGTATTATAGTCTTGTACTCGCGGGGCTTGATGCGCTTGGTATCGATGCCCCAGGCTTGAAATTTTGTCTTGTATAGTTTCGCACTCGCAATGTTCAATATGATGTGTACAAAATGACTTTCAAAGTTTGCATACCTTGCACCGAAGTCGTGGTCTTCTTTCATGATTCGCATTACATCCTTCAACTCGTTGGTCGCATAGAGTCGACAAATGATATCTTTCAATCGCAACCAATCCGGATCATCACCGCGTCGCAGACGGGAACGACTGGCGGCAGGCTGAATCGAAGAGGAGCATAGCAAAAACGACATCGTTCTTAGATAGCTTTAAGGGTGAAAAGGGTAACGAACGGAATAGTTTCAGTAGAAAGTGTCCAGCGAACCTGTGCAGCAAAGTGAATCTGATCTTGAAGATAAGGCTATGGCCTTGCGAGTTAAGAATGCGGATAACCAGGCAGCGCGAGTTGTGCGTCTTGGTGCGCCTTGGTGCAGAATGCCAACCAAAGAAGGCAACCACCCACCGCTAATCTCCGTTCCTGTGGCGTACATCAAATGGGACAAGCGCTCGCATTTCATCCAATATTCGCACCGAACATAAGTTCCATGCATACCAACGACACATGATTCGTCGACCACAAGTTCCATGCAGCTGGTGGTCGGCAACCAAAGCCATCGACAACCACTCATGTAAAGGTGGCGGCACGGTTGCGACGTATTTGGCGAACGCAATAATTCCATGCAAATAATTTGAGACAAGAAGACATATGTGTCAAGAGAGCAGTGTCTCTGTCTAGTGATAGAAGGCGTCTTCCCTACTCAAGAACTCAGAAGTCAAAAGCACAGTTACCGAACTCAGTGTACATATTATTTTTCATCGAATAATTTCCCGTACCTACAGATGGTACTTCGGATGAGTTCCAGAAGTATAGGAATAGGTAGAAAGGCCGTCTAAAGTCAAACCCTTCTGAACGGAAAATTTACCAGCCTTGAAGCGGCCTGGAATATGTTCGACGGCATACGATTCGTCCGACATAAGTTCCATGCAGCTTTCAGCCGCCTTTTAGAGCCACGCCTACAAAGTCATACAGGAAGAACGGCGCCACAACTACAAACATCGCTGACGCGCAGGTGGGAAATCATGTCATAGGTCCAGAAACAGAGCGCAGGTGACGTGCCCATTGAGCACCTTTCAATCATACCAAGCCCGAATGAGGCAATAGGTCCGGATGAGGCCTCACCCGGAGATGATGCCTCATCCGGATTTTCCCTCATGGTTTGTCGAACACGGGTCCAGTTCAGCTGTCGACCTCAATCGAAGCCACAACTACAAGTTCAAGTGTACGAATCTGGTAAACTCGGCGTACATGTGGCTGGTGCTGATGAACGCATGAATTCCATGCATCCACATGAAACGCGTCGGTACGCGGCGGAGGGGGCGGGTTCTGTCCGGAATTGCCTTGTGAGATCAGCAGATCTCTATTCCGAACCAATTAGCATTTCTTTTCATTTCATCTGCACGAGCCCTCGTACAGAGCCACAGGGCAAGTGTGGCTGCACTCGGGCGTTGCCGCCTCAGTGCAGCCATTGTCGCTGGCGGCCGCTTTCGCCTGATTGGCCAGATGCACAAGTTCTTTGCAGTGCAAGGCACGGCGCAATGGTACTTTTGGTGGGTTATTCGACAACCCAAGGGGAAACATGGTAGCCTTCTCATAGTATATAAGGAGCAGGGGATGTCGACAGTGAGGTTGGCACCCACTTCTTTTTCCGCAATCGAATCGAGTAATCTTCACCCCGTCCAAGATGCCACCGAAAAGCTCCCCCAACGAACAATCTTCTACCCCAGATACGACCAATGCTAGCGCACAGGGTAATGCCTCATGCGCGAACGTGAGCATCTCTTCCTATAGATACAAGCTTTCTTTACCAGGGATTCTCCTTGGGATGAGCACTCTCATTGACTAGATCTGTAGCGACCAAGCTTAGAAAACGCCTCGTACTCGCTGTGTCGCTGGCTCAAGCAATCTCCAAATGAAGATCATTGGACTCACTACAACCCTTCGAACGGCGGTACAGGGAACGACGACGCGGCCGGACAAGGCGGTGATAAGGATCAAGAACTGGGGGATGAGATGAAGGAGGGATGAGATGAAGGGGGGCTCAGAGTGGGCGGAAGTGTTCTGTTCAGACCTTGCGATTGTGAGTTGAGACAGCAGAATGGTTCTTGGGTATAGATTTCGGCAATCTTTGTACTTTACATGTATTTTCATGGTTGATTCACGAGGGAGTTTAAGGGACGGTACTCGACTTTGCGTTTTTCTATTGCGTCCGGCTCCTGGTGCGATCATGCCAGCGTTAATCTTAGGTGATGGCCCGGCGATCGAGAGGGGAGGGGGGGGGAGGATATCAAGTAGAACCAAGTGATAGATCATCTAAGCGTCTTGTTGGCATTGCGATCTGCTTTGAGACCTTATTTGGCGGTGTTAGCACGGCCATAATGGAAATACAACATGCCAACATAAACTTAACATTTTAATGATTTACCGACCGTGTCCTCTCTACGCCGGCGTTTTGTAGATCCAAGAGCTCTTCATTCTACCTCCAGCAAGGTATATCGACCTCCATGCTTATCCAATGCATCTTCAATCCGCTCCATTACAGCGAGAACCTTTTCTTCTTCGAGGCGGCGACCGACGACTTGCACGGCAACAGGCAATCCTGCCATCTTAGTAGCATCATAATGCTTATACGCGCCCCTTGCGACGCCGTTTAGTCTACTAATCTTAAAGTCGGAGGGAAGTTGGTCTAGTTTCGGGTCGACGTGTGTGACTGGGATGATACCGGCTGAGTAGTCCAGCTGCAGAGTCGTCAGATAAGCTAATACTGTATATGAATTGAACTTACAAGATTAAACAAGAAGGTGTACCCGCAACTACTGACTGCATCGTGCATTCCGTCATGCGGCACAGCAGGCGTAGCATTCGGCGGCGCAATCATGAAATCCATCTTCGCCTCGTTACTCCACCAGTCAAAAAACTTGGCCTTGAAGGCTTCGCGCTTGCCGGCTAGCTGCCAGTACTCGTGTGCGCTTTTAGGATGCCAGTATCGCAGTAAGCCGGCCCAGATACTATCGCGCTTAACGTACTTTACCCACAGGTAGTACAGATACTTGATCGGTCTCGGCAAGCGCATATAAAAGACCATTTGTTTCGCGCCAGGGTCGTTCCATTCGCCAGTACGGAAGAAAGACATGAAGGTTGCTCCGCCGTCGCTGAGTAGAAGTTGGGAGGCTAGATCGAGAGCTTCATACGGCGATGGTGGCGTAACGTCGTAGACTTCGTGGCCTTCCGATGCTAGAGCATAGCCGACCTTGTTCAGGGCACGAAGACACGCTGGAGAAGGATCGACCACGCCATCGGTTCGCAGGATGCCAACTCGGAGCTTCTTCTTCTCCTTATACTCTGACTCAATGCTATCTCTCCATTCCAAAGGGTGGACGGTGTAATCATATCTCCAGGGCTTCATTTGGATCAGGCTTCGCGTGAAGTAGGTCAAGTCGTTCAATGTCCGCGCCATGGGGCTGAAGACGCTCGGAATGGCCTCCTGCCCAGGCATACTGGTGTTCATTCCCATCTTGGGCCATCGACCGGTGGAACAGCGCAGCGAGTAGCAGCCGGAGAAATGCGCAGGCACTCTGACCGAACCCGCAACATCTGAGCCAATGCCAATGCGACTTCCGCCAAAAGCTAACAAGGCGGATTCTCCTCCGGTTGAGCCACCTGGTGAGTATTTATTGTTGTGCGGGTTAGTGCAGCGGCCCCATACATCATTAGTCGATTCGAAGGACAGAAGCGTAGTGGGCAGGTTCGTCTTCACAAAAGGAATAGCGCCTGGCACGATCAGCGTTTGTTACACAGTGACAAGTCGGTGGCATACCGGCTTCCTTGAGCAGTTTGACCATAGGTCCATCTTCGGCATATGGCTTTCCAGTGTTACACGAAAATCCGACCGAGATATCAAAGCCTTTGACTTGTATCGAATCCTTCAACGACACCGGAATACCCGCCAGCGGTCCTTTCAGATTGATCTCATTCTTCGCCCATTCCTCAGCCTCCGGAAAAAGTATTTCTGTTGCACAATTCGTCTTTTCGTGCGCCTTTATCGTGACCTTGCCATAGGTGCGCAGGATGTCTACGGGACTTGTGACTTGCTTGTGTACATCTTGGACAAGCTCTTGGATTGGCTTCCCGAGTATTGTGCGCTCTTGCGGAGACAATTGGGAGAGGTATGGCTGTGGGAGCGTTGCGATCTTGGAAGCACGTTCGTTTTGCTTGCGCTGGCTAGACTGGAGTGAGCTGTGTTGCTGATGGTGAGGTGTGGGGAAGCTACCAGTCGCGCTTATGTTGTCTATATTCTAGAATACCCATGATTTCCCTAGGACATATGATTCAAAAGCTACTTCAATGTCGATTTTAGTGCGGGAGAAGCAGCAATTCAAGTCACGCCCAAAACGCGGGGTGTTCGCTCATCTTCAATGCCCACGAGGCGGATCCTTTGATAACGCGCATATCTCCGGCTCATGCTTAGAAGCCGAGGGCTGTCGGCTGTACCTTCCCAATTCGAATAGCTCTTGTCCGACTACTCCGCAACACCAACTTCTACACCTATCACGAGAACACCGTGATATCGCTGTGCCAATCCGAGTTAATTCGGTTCTACCGTCGCCAGAGTGTCGAAAGCGTGATAGAACGCGGTCTTCTGATACTGGCAGGATTTGGGACGCGCCCAGAACTCAACACCTACAGGCAGCGCTACCACCACCCTCTTCATCGCGCCATACCGCGTCGGATAGCCTAGAGCTTCCTCCCAGCAAGCCTCACGATTCAGAGATCTGAAACGAGTGGTCCAATATCCGCAAGATATCGCCAGCTCAACGCGTGAGCATTGACACAAGTCCTGCACCAGGCCTGTCATAACCCACCGTGTTTCTTCAGCAACACGTTAGTGAGCGCCAGGTCAAGCAGACTAAACGACCTCCAGAGCCTCTGATTGAGCCTCAACTATTCTAAGCATAGCTCCCGCGCGCGATGCTGGTCGGAGAGCTGAAGTGGGACCGCGGAAGCAAACACGACTCCCGCGCCGGCGCCTCTCATCCACCAGATTCACGAAGCCGACTGTGGCTCTAGATCCTCCAGCGCGTTTGAGATGTCTTGTTTCTGAGTGGCCCACGATGGAACAGCAGTTTTCTTTTTTGCAGGGGTTCGTTATGCTGTAGCCGCCGCACAGGTACAGCGCGTCTGTGCGCCGTCTCGCCTAATTCGGATATTTTCTGAGGCATCGCAGTTTGCGCCTCTGATTGGGCGGTGCAGCGACTACTCAAGATTCCATGAAACATTACAATCCAGACAGACGGCTAACAGGAATAGCATGAGATTTCAGCCATCTTGTTTTCGATCGATCTGGTGAAGGCAGCAAGCACTGTCCCAGGTATTTAAGATGCGCTGGGGGTAGCGTCCAGATCATCAGCAACCAACTCAGCATCCAACTCATCAAGTCTCTACTTCACGAGTTTCCTTTCTCTTTTCCTTTGTGTTTCCTTGTCTCCTTGTCTGTCAGTCGGATCTCATTCATTCAAAAAGTTGTCTGTCAACACGCATTCTCTTCTTCTGCTGGCAGATCGCGCTCCGCTCATTGCAGCATAAAAGCACCCGTCCGACTTTCACAACATCCCGTCCTTGACGTCCGTCTTTAACAAAATTTTCCGTCTTTCGTCGAACGAAAAGAACCACAGCAGTCAAAATGCCTGTCCCAAGCTACGGTGCTATGCCCCTCAGCAAGACCTTCTTGCTGGTGCGGATCATGCAGGTCATTGCTATGATTGTCATCATTGGCATTACGTCCAACTTCATTGCCAACATTGTCAGCACTGGGATTGAGCCCCCCAAGGAGTTTGTCGGCACCCTCAGTGTAGTATGTATAGTTGGATAGGGACTTTTGGATTTCGCTAACAATGTGAACAGACGTGCATTGCCACACTCTACATCTTGGTCAGCATCGCCTTCTACTGGTCCGAGGCCAACCTCGGGCTGCTAGTCATGTCTGGTGTCGATTCTCTTCTTCTCATCGCGTGGATTGTGGTTGCCGTCACTGTTGGCAAGCCGATCTCCTTCCTCAATTGCTATGTCATCGGCAAAGCGTCTACTAGCGTGGATGCTGCCTATGCCTATGCCTTCACCAGCTCTGTGAAGACCAACCTCAACACCATGGGCGACAAGCTTAGCCTTGGACACTGGGCTGGTGTGACCAAGTCCAACTGCTTCCAGGCCAAGACTGTCTGGGGACTTGGTATTGCGCTTTGGTGAGTTATTCGTCTTCGACCACTTCTTCAGTTGTTGACTAGTTTGCAGCATCTTGTTCACAACCTCCATTGTCCTCCTGCCTACTCTATTCTACAAGAACAAGAAGGCCAATGCGGCGCCCAAGTCTGTCGAGGCCTAGACGCAGCGAATGGGATGGCTAGCCCAGGTGCCTACATGCTGCCATGCAGCGAGCCATCAGTCAAGC
Source organism: Periconia sp. TS-2 (assembly GCA_030378425.1). Lineage (NCBI taxonomy): Eukaryota > Fungi > Ascomycota > Dothideomycetes > Pleosporales > Periconiaceae > Periconia > Periconia sp. TS-2. The sequence continues at coordinate 2,040,865 of JASNQO010000001.1, read as the reverse complement.
AGGGTCTTGCTAGGGGAGAATCGTAAACACAACAACGACAAAAAAAACATGCATGGGGAGGAGTTTATCTGCTTTGTCAATCTTTTCTAGTCACACTGTCCTTTCAGATCACAAGCACAAGTTTGTTGCACGACATGGAATGTCGCTAATCCTAATGGATCATAATCAATCGGGTTGTACCCTCTTATCATGACTGCCCCAGACCAAGATGAAAATTCTGCAGCTGCTGTGAAGATTTTGAACGTGATGCTAGGGACCGATGTGCTGAAGCGTAGGAGAGCTCCGCGAGTGGCTGGACGTGCATCGGCGGCAAGCGAGGTGCAGAGGGCAGACGGTGGAAAGAAAATTTGCAGTGAAAGTGGATGGGCGCATGCAGCGTGGTCAGAGCTCCGAAGCTTGCCAGGGTCGAGCTTGCCATTGGCCGGGGCTGCTCCTGCCTATCTGTGGCGTTGCGATGGAACTGATACTGCCCGTCGTCGAGGACAGCGACGGACAATGGAAGCCATTGCAGCCGCAGGCGAGCACAGAATGAAAGTGCAAGCTGCACAGTGCTGCGCAATCGAGGCAGGGCGCTGCAGCACGTAATCGAACGCTCAGTCCCAGTGCCCCAGTGCGACTATCGTGATCACGCGCGGGGAACCACCAGGCTGGGCCCGACAAGCCTCGTGCACGCATGCGGCAGACGGCAGCCAAGCAGCCCTCCTCCCACCTGCCCCGCTCCTCGCAATTCGCCGCCATGTATATAGACCCTCTCGCTCGCGACGCCCAAGAATCCCCCAGTCCAGCCGCTGCCCGCCACCTGCCCGTCCGCTTCCTCGGACCAATTGTCTCGTAGCCCGGCGGAGCAAACGTCATCGCAAGCTCGCGGTACCAGAACCGCAGCATCCAAGTGAGGACGACGGCATCATATACCCCGACTAGCGCATTCATTTCTAGAAGAGGGGTTGCGGCGCGCACCAGTTGCCCAGCATGTCGTTGTCGGAAAGATTGACGACTATGGAGGAGTATCAGCCGTGGAGTCGGGAGGCAAGTCCGGACAGCAGGCATCGCAAGATGAGCTTCAATCCCGTCGGGACCTGGACGCCCGCCGCATACGAAGAGCCTGTGGGCGCCTTCGAGGTGCCCAAGTGGAAGAGGCTGCGTACGTGAAGCTATCCGAGTCTCAGAGCGAGTGCTAATTCCGTGCAGTCCAGGTCTTCTTCGCCGTGATATACTGCCTTTTCGCCGCCGGCGTCGTCTTCGGGTATGCTGCGATAAAGCCCGTCTTGATCGAAGAGGGTGTGTACAGGGACCAATGCACAAAGAAGGAGCTGGATGACAATGTACCCGTGTGTTACGGCCAGGAAATACGGTGTGTATGTCCTTGAATGAGAGCCGAACGGGCGACTAATACCATAGCAGGCTCAATCTCATGTTCACCGTCGCTGCCGTATCCACGAACGTCGTCGCCCTCCCCGTGGGCACCATTCTCGATCGCTTCGGTCCCCGAGTGAGTGGCATACTAGGTGCCATTTTCGTTGCCATTGGATCATTGCTATTCGCATTTGCCTCGAATCTACCCTTCGACGGACACATTCCTGGATATCTGTTTCTTGCATTGGGCGGTCCATTCATATTCATTTCTTCCTTTCAGCTCAGCAATACATTCCCCCAATTCTCCGGTCTTATTCTGGCGCTACTCACCGGAGCCTTTGACACCTCGAGCGCCGTCTTCCTCGTATACCGCCTCATCTATCAAGCCACCGATGGCGCCTTCACACCGAAAAAATTCTTCCTCGTTTACCTAGTTGTTCCAGTGTACATCGTTGTCGTGCAAGTTTTCTTCATGCCGCAGACTTCCTACAAGACGGTCGGAGAGCTGGTGCAGAATGTGGAGGAGAGCACGAATGACGTTGTGCATGACAGCGATGATGAGATAGAAGATGAGGGGATGATCAGCCGGCTCCGAGAGGCTCGTCGTGCCCACCGCGAGAGCGTTGTGAGCCAGATTACGGAGCTGCTCGGCACCAAGGACGCGACGGAGCAGACCAAAGAAGAGGAAAAGAAGAAGAACATCTCAGGTGTCTGGGGTGCTCTTCACGGTCGCACTGCGCAGCAACAAATCCGCAGCCCGTGGTTCCTTCTTATCACTCTCTTCACCGTCCTCCAGATGCTACGGATCAACTACTTTGTCGCGACGATCCGAACGCAGTACTTATACCTTTTCGATAGCTACTCTAAAGCCGTCCAGATCAACAATTTCTTTGATGTCGCATTGCCACTCGGTGGCGTCATCTCCGTGCCCTTCATCGGTCTCCTCCTAGATAATACGAGTACGACATTCTGTCTCTCCATGCTCGTCGCAATCGCGACCGCCATCGGCGTCCTCGGCGTCATTCCTCAAGCCTGGGCCGCTTACGCCAACATCTGCCTTTTCGTCGTCTACCGACCCCTCTACTACACTGCTGTCTCGTAAGTCCAACCCTTCTCCCTCCTCACTTCCACTAACAGCCCATAGCGACTACTCTGCCAAAGTCTTCGGCTTCGCCACCTTTGGCAAAGTCTACGGCCTTATCATCTGCCTTGCAGGCATCTTCAACTTCGCCCAGTCTGGTCTCGACGCCGTAACCCACCACACCTTCAACAACGATCCCGTTCCCGTAAACATCATTTTGCTCTCCGCCGCGCTCCTCGTCGGTATCGTGCTCGTGGGTTTCGTCGCGAACAAGAGCCACAAGATTCAGAGGGAGAATATCGAGGAGGCAGCCGAGGGCGCGAGGGAGGCGCTTATGCCGGGTGCGAATGGCGTCGGCGTAGCAGATTATGGCACCTTGGCAAATGGAAGTGGGGGGAGTGGGACGGCGAGCCCGAGAGACGAGGAGAGGGGACGGAGACATTGACATATCAACGACAGAAAAGTAATATGGAAATCTGGATTCTTGTTAGACTCTTTGCTTTTGCGCGGGTGTTTGGACATACGGAGGTCTCTTATCTTTTCATTCCATTCTTCTCATGCAATGGCGGAGGTCTCTATTCGTAGCATAGCGTGGCATTCTGTTATGGCGCCGGGAGTCTTGAATAATCATCACACTAGCATCGATTCATCATTACTTTTGCAATGAACATTCATTCCTACCGTCAACATATCTTCCTCTCGTACCTGGTTTCAGCACCAACGGATCCAGAGTTGTTTGTCACTCCAGCACACGAGTTCTCAACTCTTGTCAATGAGCAAGAGAAGAGCAGGAAAAGGAACAGGAACAGGAGCAAGTAGCAAGTAGCAAAGTTAGCACCTCTATCTATCCCTCCCACTAAGAGAACGAAAGCGTTACAATGTACTTGGACGACATGTGCATCAATGACAAAACCCCACAAAACACAGTCTCAGCTCAAGTGCACTTTTGTGATAACAATTATAAATATTTTTTTTTCTTCTCTTCTCTTATTGCATCGCTGCCTACCCATTATAGTTTTTCGTTACAAGAAAGCTCGCGTTTCGTGCCATGTGAGTGTGTCTCTCTCTTCTTGTGTGTAAGAAAAAGAAAAATATTCTAGGCATCAAATCGTTGAAGGGGTTATAGAGGGCGGGCTCTCAATAGAAGCAGAAAAGGGAAAAGAAAACTAGAAGAAATCCATGGCCAAAACCCCCCCTAGCACCAGCACCACTAGCCCCGGAAAAAAACCAACAGGGATGAGGAAGATGGGAGGAGGTATAATCAAAAGAGCAGAAACTCCAAACGCGCGTGGCAAAACAACCAAGCTATGCAAGAAAAAGCAAATGGGGACGAGCCGAGACAGATGTCATGGCCCAGTTGTTGCGATTCCACTCCTGCCAAACCGACCCAGTCCTGCCTTGTTTCCTTTCCTATCCCCTTTCAACACCCCATCAGAAGTGTCGGCCGCACTCACTCATCCCGGTAAAACTTCTTGAAGATCAAATGCAAAAACAGATTAACATTCACCCTTGCCACACCGTCCTGTGCAGCACTTCCCCTAGACCCGGAGTCACCAAAAAGATTCATAAACTGGTGATTGTCGAATTGCGCCTGGAGCAAGCCATCAAGCGGTACCTCTGCGAAAGCTCCCGGGATCATCATAGAACCCTGAGAGCCCTGGATCTCGAAGATGCCGGTTTGGTTACTGGAGATGGTGATGTCAAGGCGGTCCCATGTTTGCTCTGGGTAGCCGGTCCAGGAGATGAGGATGCCCTTTCCGGCGAGATTTCGCGCGCTGTATTTGAAGCTGCCGAAGCGGTATTCGCGGCCGCTTCTTTGGAGCTCGCGCACGTGGTTGTATTGTCTGGTGAAGGGGAGCAGAAATTTCTTTTTTCCTCGTTTGTTTTGCAACGTCACCATGGCTTGCTCAATGTAGTCATTGTAGCTCTTAAGCTGGCTCTCCAGGAAATGCGCCTTATCATCCAGAGCAGACAGTGTTTGGCGCACACCATCAAGTTCCTTGGTGCGCTGGATCCGGCGACGGTGCTTGGTGCGGATATCGACAGCGATGGCATTGAGCAGATCCTGATAGTGGTTGTGCGGCGACAGGCGACCGGCGCGCTGGAGAGTGAGGATATTTTCCAGGGCGTGTCGTTTGAGGGAGGGGTAGTCGAGATCAAGAAGGGTGGTTGAAGTTAAGTCGGCGGTGTACGTTGAGGCGGCTGAAGACCGCAGTTTGCGGGAGCGGTCCTTGTTCTGGGCAGCAATTTCCTCGCGGACGAGTGCGTCCCAACGATCTTCATCTTCGGGCGTAACGGGCTTTACCATGATTTCTGTGAGGTTGGCACCTTGTTGGATGCGGATAATGTAAAGGACGTAGCGCTTCGTCTCCATGAAGAGGGCTTTAACCTCCGCATCGGGATCTGGAAAAATTAGTACCAGCTTTTGCTACTGTTTAAGAGTTACGTACCCTCTTGCTCGTGAAATTTGGGATTCAGCGTCAGCGTGATCTCAGTCGTACTCATATGTATCAGCTCGTTCTCATTGTTTTTTGCACTGCCGAGTTCACGAATGACTTCACGGAGAGGATCATCTTGGCCAGGGCAGAGGATGGACAGGTCATCCACAACAAGATTATGGATGGCGAAGATGTCGGCGAGCTTGATGTAGAGCGTTGGCTTGGTGCGGGCGAAAAGATCGTTGTACTCGTCAATCTCGAACTGAGCCTCAGCGCCGCGTACGTCGATTACTACCATGAGGTTAATTGAAGTTTGTAGGGAAGGGTTGTAAATGCTTACGATTGGACCAAATATCCTGCAGCCGGTCAATAGCTTCAGTGATGTAGCTGTTCAGAGGCTGCAGGTACACGTTTTCTCCGCCAAAGAGCCTACCTGCCGCAACTTGACCCAGAACCTTGGCCACCTCGCCAAGATTCCTATGCATCAGGGGCGATAGGCCACGATCAACGACACCCCAATGATGCGGCTGTAATAATGCAGGTTGGAGGTACGATTTCCACACCCAGTGACCCGCGATCTGAAGCAGTTGCTCTTGCGCCTCGTATGGGAACTTCTGGCGTAGCTCCTCAAACATCTGCTGAGCGAGATATCGAACGCCATAGGGCATTCGGTGCAGCACTTCTTCAGTGATGGAAAAGAATTGGTCGGCAATGTCTCGAAGATCCTGGAGGTGGTGAATAAACGTCTCTCTTGTCTCCGGGTCCTTGATGGCTTGATCTCGTGTGACATTGGGGTCACGGCGACTGCGTTGGCCGGTTGAAAGCTCCTCGTTATTGATGGAAGAACGGTAGATCTGCATAGGGTCGCTCTCTAGGTCGAGGTGCTCGTTCTCGATGATGTTCTCCTTGATCAGAGGACCAAAGAGATCCTTCAAGAACTTGCGATCTCGGGGGGATCTGACATAGCTGTTAAAGAGTTTTGTCCAGAAGAAGTTGCCTCGGAGGTAATCCTGCAGAGCATCACAGCCATCTATCTCTTCTTTAAGTGACCGACCCATAAGCTTCAGTAGATAGTATTCTTCTCTTCGCTTCTGTGCGAGCCCGAAGAGGCTCATTGTGAGTTGCTCGATGCGCTTTGTGTCTTTCTCAGCGAGAGCTTGCTCTCGGAGACGCTTGAAAAAGCGAGCCATGTATTGCGGCTGAGTTTGGAGGATGAAGAAGAGCTCCTGGTAGTGCTCAAGCTTTCTCCGGGAGTTCTTATTGAGAGCCTTGAGGTCGAAGGGATCTTTCGAAGAAATGTCCTTGCTACTGAGGAGTGTTCCAACATGGCCTCCGAAGTGCTTCTGGTGCTTCACAACCTCGTCCAAGGTGATCTTGTTCTTGACGAGTAGAGCAATCTTGATGTCGAGCTGGTCGACGTACTGTTCGGCAAGCTCGTTCTGTCGCACATGTTGAACGACTGTTTTGCGTAGGCGCTCGAACTCTATTAATCAAGTTAGCGGTGTCGAACATACTACCGAGGAATGTTACCACTCACCAATCTCTTCATCGAAGTCGATATCGCTGTCGTTCAGGAGATGGACAAAGTTTTTGACAGTCGAGACGGGAGGATTCTCGCCACTAGTCAGGCTCTTGTACGCTTCACCCTGCTGACGTCCGCGAACGAAGCTCTGGATTTTGATGACCCTTTCCATATTCTCCTTGTAGTATTTCTTCTTCTCGGCGAATTGACGTCGAATCATCATACCACGAGCGAGCGCTTGGAGCTCAATGATATTATCCTCGTGCTCCTCGACCTTAGCGAGAATGATTCCGACCTGCATTCGTAGGTTCATTGCGCGAGCTAGAGCCTGGAGTTGGATGATCTCGGGTTCTTGATTGTTCAGCTCGCACAGCAGCTCGTATGTGCGCTGTCGTTGAATGAATCCACGGCATGCGGATTGTAGGTCAAGAATGGTAGGAATTTGTGCCTGTAGAGCCTTAAGATCAGAGTTGTGCTTCCAGCGCAACAGAAATCCACGCATATGAGATTGAACAGAAATAATAAGAGATTCTTGATCTTGCAGCTCCCCGAGAATGTTGGCCACCTCTGAACGAACCTGACCACCTCGTGCAACAGCTTGCAGATCAGTAATTTGAGGCACCTCGGCTTGGAGCGCTTCCTGCATTTGCCCGAGGGAGTTTCTCAAGGAGTTGCCTCTGATCTTGGATTGGAAGTTGGACCAATTAGCTTCGGTGCTTACCAGCTTCTCTTGCATTTCAGCATTTTGTCGTCTTGCCATCGCACCTCTAGCAGCTGCCTGTAGCAGTGTAACGATAGACTCGTGCTGGCGAAGGGTCTCCTGATCGGTGCGCAGAGATTGGCGAAGGAGCATTGCTCGGGAGACAGCTTGAACTTGAGCAACCTGAGCTTCATTTTCCTTGAGTTCTGCGTACTCTCGGTCGACTTGATGTCGGAGAAGTGCACCACGGATCATTGACTGGATCTGCAGCACGGCGGGTTCTGTATCGCGCGTCTGTTCGTACCGTTCGGATACGCGCAGGCGTTGGAGTGCGCCCCGTATAGCGGCCTGGAACTCTCGTATTCCATTCTCATGTCGTTGTATTCTCGATTTCGTGTATTCGACCTGCATGCGAGCCTTTCGTCCTCTGAATAGCTTCTGCACCGTCAATACCGCCGGTTCCTTATCGCGCCAATATTCTTCTTCACCTCGTAACCTCGACCGGACCAGGAATCCACGAGCAGCGCCTTGAAGATGAACTGCGAAGCGTCGCATGTCCATTCGGTAGTAGGCAATCTGCCTCGCCCAGTCGCCGCGGATGCGAGATTGGAGGTCAACAACCAGTTCTTCGTTGTCCCAGAGGTATTGCATCATGTTTCCAAGCCGCATGCGCAATAGCGCACCTCGAATCTGTGCCTGCAGATCCAGGATGATGGCTTCCTTTTCTGAAAGCTCGCGGTCGATGCGGTCTTCCTCCGATTCAACAGGCTCAGGTTCCGGTTCAACCGCAAATTTGGCGGACATGCCGGAGAAGTTGGGCATGCTAACCCCAGACTTGTCCAGCCCCTTCTGCATCGCTTCCAATTCATGATCCTCAAATTGAAGCTTGCCAACGAGGTTGCCAATGCGGAAATCGACCATTCCTTTGCGAAACAGCAGCCAGGAGAGAGCGTGGATGCAGTATATGACTTTAGGGATGTTCTTCTTCTCGTACAAGTCGACGAGCTCGAAGCGGAAGAGGTCAGGTAACTCTGTGTCGGCGAGAAACTTGAAGAAATGTGCATAATTGTTGGAGTGTCTCCACTGAAGCTTCGGATCCCGGAATATGCGGAGTGGGCGTCCCTGTACCGCTTGCACCACCTCGGCCAATGTCACTCCATCTCTCAATGCCTCCTCTAACTCCACTACAGGCGGAATGTCCTTGTGAATTATGTCCTCTATCCATTCTTTCGCTTCACCGATATGACAGAGGTATTCGTACGCCTGCAAGAATTGTCTCTGTTGGTCCATCCAATTCCTGCTCGCCCAGCCGGATGTCGTTTTCTTCCCGCGGGCTGTGTCGCTCCGCTGCAGCCTTCGTCGGCCGTGAAGGCCCACGACTTCCTGCTCGGGTGATTTGATGGCGAAGTCATCCCCGGATGCCGCCTCGGCAAATTTGGACAGCGTTCGCAGATGGCCTGTTGAGGATTTTCCGAAACTCTGGAGATCTGGACGCTCTAGATTCGTGTTGAGAGGACGCGCGGGGTGATCGCGGGTGGGTGCACGTATCGAATCTGATCGTGAGATGGCCATCGAGAGCGGTCGCGGTTTGGTGGGAGGAGAGACGGAGCCATCGTATGAGTTATACTGGCCCGGGTCGACACTGCGCGACCGTGAGTGGGCATGGGTTGGACTGATTGTAGGACGTGCGGGCTTTTCGGGCACAGGAGAACTCTGCGGCACCTGTGGGAGCGGACGCAGCGCCTTGCGCATGCTAGAGTATGTCGCACCGGGGGTGGTGTCTTCGGAGCCAAAGTAGCTCTCTGAGCGTGGTTGTGAGAGTGCCGTGGCCTCACTCAAGCCGCGCCGATGACCTGTTGCCATGCTCGGGTAGCTGGTCGAGCCGTTGCTGGAGAGAGTGCTGGACCGACTGGGAGTATGTCGGCCAGAATCATTCGAGTAGTTGGATGAGCCATTGGAGGCCACAGATGTCTGGCGCAGCGGTGAAGGCGAGGTCGCCTGGTGGCCGAGCCGCGTGCGCGGGGCGTACGAGTAGCTCATGGCGAGCGCATATGTCGGGAGCAGATGTCAAGTGCGAATAGGCGAGGCATACGTCGTGCAAAATGGTCGAGATGGTTCGTCGTGGCCGGGTGAAGCCCAAGAGGCCGCTTTGGAGACCTGCGATAATCCAAGCTGGTGAAGGACCGGCTCTGACAGGCACAAAAGATTCCGTTCAAAAGGTCGATAGACCAACCCGGCAGCGGAGACTGCGCGGCCAAAGAAAGTAATGAGGAATGTGCAAGTGGGATATGAGGCTGGAATCGCAGCAGCGTGGAGGCTGGAATTGACGACTCGGCTATGAAGCTGTATAGTTGTTTACGGCGGCCGGGGTCGACTGCCGGCCGTTGCCCCTCGCGACCAAATCTCCCCGCCACGCCTCAGCGCCTTTTCTTCCGACCTTTCGTCACACGTCCACCTTGCAGCACGGCGCGAAACAAGGTTACTCGCTGCCACATCTTGCTGCGCGCATCAGCCGCTTTGTCCCCGACCATCGATACCCCTACGTACTTCAGGCGCGTAGGCTTGCAGCGGGTCGTTGAGTCTGCGCTGGGTGCCCAACCTGCCACCAGCCTCCGTCTTCCATCATGTCCGCCCCTTCCAATCCTCTCCTCTTCCAAGTGAACATCAAGGCAGACAGCGTACACAGTACACGCCCATGACTTTGGGAATGACGGGGATGCGTAGCATGCTCCAGGTGCGGGTTGATCATAGTCACAGCTCGCAGTCCGCCAAGCCATTTCACGTGACTAGCGCACAGGCCCTGCTTTCCCCACACGAATAAAAAGTTTCGCGCCCGCCGAACTCTTTTGCTCTTGGGAAAAGCCATCGCTTTTGCCCGGCCATAGTTCTCGTCCACGAACTGCGGTCTGTTTCCTTACCTGTCTCATTACATCGCTTCTCTGCTCCCGGCGAAGAAGAATTTTTTCATTTTCCGCTATGCCTATCGTGAACGGCGACGACATGGCCACCGCCTCCTCCAACGTGCTGGACTTTTCCAAAGCGCTCGAGGTACTCAAAAACGAGTACTCTGAGCGTGACGGCATTGATGTCAAAACACTGATCGATTCCGCCAAGAACGGCGGGCTCACTTACAATGACTTCCTCATGCTGCCTGGCTACATTGGTTCGTCTCGTCCTGATACCCTCCAGAGGACCCCGCGCTGACACCTGCAAGGCTTTCCTGCCTCCGATGTCACGCTCGACAGCCCGGTCACCAAGAGGATTACCCTCAAGACTCCCTTCGTCTCTTCGCCCATGGATACTGTGACGGAACATAACATGGCCATTCACATTGCTCTCCTGGGCGGGTTGGGTATAATCCACCACAATTGCTCCATTGACGAGCAGGCCGAGATGGTGCGCAAGGTCAAGCGATTTGAGAACGGCTTCATCCTGGATCCCGTTGTCATCTCTCCCAACACCACGGTTGCAGAGGCGAAGGCGCTCAAGGAGAAGTGGGGTTTCGGAGGCTTCCCAGTCACTGGTGAGTACTACGCTTTTTCCCACTCCTCTACCAATTTACAATGATGAACAATCTTTGCCCTTTTTAACTTTCGTTCATCCGCAACGATTCCGTCGTGCTGTGGAATTATGGAGATTTCTGTCTGATAGCAGATTTTCACCGCCATTTCTTGACTGTACCTTGCCCTACGCATGCGCTGACAAGGAATGCACAGAGAACGGCACCCTGCGATCCAAACTTGTTGGCATCATTACTCCTCGCGATGTACAATTCCATGACAATTTGGATGACCCCGTGACTGCCGTCATGTCCACTGATTTGGTCACCGCCCGCCAGGGTATCGACTTGAAGGAAGCCAACGACATCCTCAGCAAGTCCAAGAAAGGAAAGCTTCCCATTGTAGATGAAAATGGCAACCTGATTGCCCTCCTTTCTCGCTCTGATCTGATGAAGAACCTACACTATCCGCTGGCCTCAAAGCTGCCTCACTCCAAACAGCTTATCGCAGCAGCCGCTATTGGCACCCGCCCAGAGGACAAGGTCCGCCTGCAAAAGCTCGTTGATGCCGGTCTAGACATTGTTGTGCTAGACAGCAGCCAAGGAAACAGCATGTATCAGATTGAAATGATCAAGTATGTCAAGGAAAAGTATGCCGGTCTCGATGTGATCGGCGGAAACGTCGTCACTCGCGAGCAAGCCGCACCCCTTATTGCCGCCGGTGTCGATGGTCTTCGCATCGGCATGGGCAGCGGTAGCGCCTGTATTACACAGGAAGTCATGGCTGTGGGCCGACCACAGGCCACGTCCGTCTTCAACGTCACCCAATTTGCCAAGCGGTTTGGAGTTCCTTGCATTGCCGATGGTGGCATCCAGAATGTCGGTCATATTGTCAAGGGTCTTGCTCTTGGCGCTTCGACTATTATGATGGGTGGTTTGCTCGCTGGCACGACTGAGTCGCCCGGACAATATTTCGTCAGCCATGATGGTCAGCTCGTCAAGGCCTATCGCGGCATGGGCAGCATCGATGCTATGGAGGACAAGAAGGCAGGTGCCGGCAGCAAGAACGCGAAAGCTAGCAACGCCGGCACTGCGCGCTACTTTTCTGAAGGTGACCGCATCCTTGTTGCTCAAGGTGTCTCTGGCTCAGTCCGTGACCGTGGTTCCGTTACGAAGTTCGTGCCTTATCTCATGGCAGGCGTCCAACATTCCCTTCAGGACATCGGCGTGCAGAGTCTGAAGGATCTTCAAGAAGGTGTCCGCGAGGGCACAGTCAGGTTTGAGCTTAGGACTGCTAGCGCCCAGGCTGAGGGCAACGTTCATGGTCTCCACAGCTTCGATAAGAAGCTTTACTCTTAGATATCCCAGGTTGCATGCATTTGGAGAGGCGTTTAGTGGAGGTTCTACAAAGCTCACTCTTTTCTTAACGCGTAGATGATTGATGGATATTTGGTATGAGCTTAAGTCAGGTACAAAAGTCATAATATTCTTGCTTAGACACATGTCAGCACTCCAATGAATATTGATCAAGCTAATTCGCGCCGGAAATCCCGTTGCCATACACATACTTGACTCTTGTCTACTGCGTCACCCCGAGGATCTTGTCATCCAACCTCGGCACAACCACCCAAGCTCCCCGCGCTACTCCAACGACAAACCAACCACACATCATGGCACGCCCGCACGCCGCAACGAGTCCCCATCTGCTGGCTTACTATGCCGGGACCGAATCTCTTCCGTTCCTTCCCCCTGATTAATCTTTCAAAATCTGAGCTTCGAGCCACGCTCCATCGCTCGGCCCAATTCACGACCTCTACACGAAGACATAGAGCAGACACGACCTCTTGCCCTAAACGTCGCCGAATAGACGCTGTTTCAACTCCGCAATTGTACATTAAGATTCAGAGGCGCAACATGTCGACGCCCGCAGACCACAAACCCCTCAAGAATCCCCCCAAAACCCCTCCTGTGCCTCGACCCTCCTCATCGTAAGGTTTCTTTCGCTGCTCTTCCACGCCCGCCTTTCTCTCAGCTTATCCTGTGTATATGATGCTAACAGTAATTAAGCGTCCTTCTTATCTCTCCCACGAACCAGATTCTCCTCCTCCACCGCGTCCGCACATCTTCCTCCTTCGCCTCCGCGCATGTTTTCCCCGGCGGCGCCCTTAGTGCCACGCATGACGGGCCCATCCCCGCTGTCGATGAGCCCGGAAGACACCAAGATGGGCCTGCATACCGCATGGCCGCGATACGAGAGACATTCGAGGAATGTGGAATACTCCTCGCGAAGAGCAAGAAGACAGGCCGATTGTTCACGGAGATAAGCGACGAGGAAAGGGAAGATGGGAGAAAAGCTGTGCACTCAGGGAAAGCGAAGTTCGGAGAATTGTTGGAGAAATGGGGTTGTGAACCTGATGTCGAGTCATTGTTGCCATTCACGAGATGGGTCACTCCGCCGAATGTGCCGAAGAGATTCTCTACTCAAATGTACATTTACTTTCTCCCACTTGGTTCCGTCTCGCCGACGAAACATGCCGCGCCCAAGGGCACTCCACCCAGTTCAGGCCTTGAGGAGGAAGACGAGATTATGATACCGAATCCTACGCACGACGGCGGCATCGAACATACCGCCGCGCGCTTCTTACCGCCGAACAAATGGATCGATCTCGCACGGCAGAACCGGATTATTTTGTTCCCGCCTCAATTCTTCCTCACGCTTATGCTAGCGCCATACCTCTCGCCTACCGTGACGTCGCCTTCGTCTCCTATCCCCTCCACCGCTGACCTTCAAGTTGAAAGAGAGCGATTGATGGATTTTCTACGGAAACCGCGGATGTACGAGGGCAAGCCCGAGGTTAGCTTCGCCGAAGCATGCATTAGTCCGATTGTGTTGGGCAAAGGCGAGTATGGCGAGAAAGACCAGGACGGCGTGGGAGGCGTGGACAAATACACGGCTGTGCTCAAGCTTGACTACCCCGGCAAGGAAGTTGAGGCTCAGGGCCATGGACGGCAGGGTATAAGGGAGTGGATTGTGACGACGAAGTTCAAAGGGGATGGGCCAAGGGATGTTGATGTTCGAAGGAGAGAGGAGGTTTTGGGAAAGAGCGTGGGAAAGTTGTAGTTGAAGATATCATTAGAATTAATCTGCGTAGAGATAGAGTTTCACAAAATCTGCTTTGTGCACTCTGACAGCATTTTAATCGTTGCTGAAGCGGCCTGGAACGCGAGACAACCGCATCGTCCAGTGCTCGTGATACGAAGGCGACGACCAGTCTATAATTCCAGCATAATCCTCTTTAGTCCGCAGAACGTATGACGCCACGGGGACTGCCACAATCATTTTCCTGCCGAGAACGTCGCTCTGCTCTGCCTT